>JAUIRK010000370.1:0-535023 GCA_030549495.1 Nectonema munidae
TTTAAAATCATTCCTCATTAACAATACATTTACCCTTAATAAAACATTCTCATTTTTTCGTATTTAAAAGTCATTCTTAGTTATCAATAACTTTACCCTTAATAAAACATTCTTATTTTTCCGTATTTAAAATCATTCCTCATTAACAATACATTTACCCTTAATAAAACATTCTCATTTTTTCGTATTTAAAAGTCATTCTTAGTTATCAATAACTTTACCCTTAATAAAACATTCTTATTTTTCCGTATTTAAAATCATTCCTCATTAACAATACATTTACCCTTAATTAAACATTCTTATTTTTCCGTATTTAAAATCATTCCTCATTAACAATACATTTACCCTTAATTAAACATTATCATTTTTTCGTATTTAAAAGTCATTCTTAGTTAACAATACCTTTACCCTTAATAAAACATTCTCATTTTTCCGTATTTAAAATCATTCCTCATTAACAATACATTTACCCTTAATTAAACATTCTTATTTTTCCGTATTTAAAATCATTCCTCATTAACAATACATTTACCCTTAATAAAACATTCTCATTTTTTCGTATTTAAAAGTCATTCTTAGTTATCAATAACTTTACCCTTAATAAAACATTCCCATTTTTCCGTATTTAAAATCATTCCTCATTAACAATACATTTACCCTTAATAAAACATTCTCATTTTTTCGTATTTAAAAGTCATTCTTAGTTATCAATACCTTTACCCTTAATAAAACATTCTTATTTTTCCGTATTTAAAATCATTCCTCATTAACAATACATTTACCCTTAATAAAACATTCTCATTTTTTCGTATTTAAAAGTCATTCTTAGTTATCAATAACTTTACCCTTAATAAAACATTCTTATTTTTCCGTATTTAAAATCATTCCTCATTAACAATACATTTACCCTTAATAAAACATTCTCATTTTTTCGTATTTAAAAGTCATTCTTAGTTATCAATAACTTTACCCTTAATAAAACCTTCTAATTTTTTGTATTTAAAAGTCATTCTTAGTTAACAATACCTTTACCCTTAATAAAACATTCTCATTTTTCCGTATTTAAAATCATTCCTCATTAACAATACATTTACCCTTAATAAAACATTCTCATTTTTTCGTATTTAAAAGTCATTCTTAGTTATCAATAACTTTACCCTTAATAAAACATTCTAATTTTTTGTATTTAAAAGTCATTCTTAGTTAACAATACCTTTACCCTTAATAAAACATTCTCATTTTTCCGTATTTAAAATCATTCCTCATTAACAATACATTTACCCTTAATAAAACATTCTCATTTTTTCGTATTTAAAAGTCATTCTTAGTTATCAATAACTTTACCCTTAATAAAACATTCTTATTTTTCCGTATTTAAAATCATTCCTCATTAACAATACATTTACCCTTAATTAAACATTCTCATTTTTCCGTATTTAAAATCATTCCTCATTAACAATACATTTACCCTTAATTAAACATTATCATTTTTTCGTATTTAAAAGTCATTCTTAGTTAACAATACCTTTACCCTTAATAAAACATTCTCATTTTTCCGTATTTAAAATCATTCCTCATTAACAATACATTTACCCTTAATTAAACATTCTTATTTTTCCGTATTTAAAATCATTCCTCATTAACAATACATTTACCCTTAATTAAACATTCTCATTTTTTCGTAATTAAAAGTCATTCTTAGTTATCAATAACTTTACCCTTAATAAAACATTCCAATTTTTCCGTATTTAAAATCATTTCTCATTAACAATACATTTACCCTTAATTAAACATTCTCATTTTTTCGTATTTAAAAGTCATTCTTAGTTATCAATAACTTTACCCTTAATAAAACATTCTTATTTTTCCGTATTTAAAATCATTCATCATTAACAATACATTTACTCTTAATAAAACATTCTCATTTTTCCGTATTTAAAAGTCATTCTTAGAAAACATTCTCATTTTTCCGTATTTAAAAGTCATTCTTAGTTAACAATACCTTTACCCTTAATAAAACATTCTCATTTTTCCGTATTTAAAATCATTCTTCATTAACAATACATTTACTCTTAATAAAACATTCTCATTTTTCCGTATTTAAAAGTCATTCTTAGTTAACAATACCTTTACCCTTAATAAAACATTCTCATTTTTCCGTATTTAAAATCATTCCTCATTAACAATACATTTACCCTTAATAAAACATTCTCATTTTTCCGTATTTAAAAGTCATTCTTAATTATCAATACATTTACCCTTAATAAAACATTCTCATTTTTCGTATTTAAAAGTCATTCTTAGTTAACAATACCTTTACCCTTAATAAAACATTCTCATTTTTCCGTATTTAAAATCATTCCTCATTAACAATACATTTACCCTTAATTAAACATTCTTATTTTTCCGTATTTAAAATCATTCCTCATTAACAATACATTTACCCTTAATTAAACATTCTCATTTTTCTATATTTATATTTAACTATCCTTTACCCTTAATAAAACATTCTCATTTTTCCGTATTTAAAAGTCATTCTTAGAAAACATTCTCATTTTTCCGTATTTAAAAGTCATTCTTAGTTAACAATACCTTTACCCTTAATAAAACATTCCCATTTTTCCGTATTTAAAATCATTCCTCATTAACAATACATTTACCCTTAATAAAACATTCTCATTTTTTCGTATTTAAAAGTCATTCTTAGTTATCAATAACTTTACCCTTAATAAAACATTCTTATTTTTCCGTATTTAAAATCATTCTTCATTAACAATACATTTACTCTTAATAAAACATTCTCATTTTTCTATATTTAAAAGACATTCTTAGTTAACAATACCTTTACCCTTAATAAAACATTCTCATTTTTTGTATTTAAATGTCATTCTTAGTTAACAATACCTTTACCCTTAATAAAACATTCTCATTTTTCCGTATTTAAAAGTCATTCTTAGAAAACATTCTCATTTTTCCGTATTTAGAAGTCATTCTTAGTTAACAATACCTTTACCCTTAATAAAACATTCTCATTTTTCCGTATTTAAAATCATTCCTCATTAACAATACATTTACCCTTAATAAAACATTCTCATTTTTCCGTATTTAAAAGTCATTCTTAGTTATCAATACCTTTACCCTTAATAAAACATTCTTATTTTTCCGTATTTAAAATCATTCTCATTAACAATACATTTACCCTTAATAAAACATTCTCATTTTTCGTATTTAAAAGTCATTCTTAGTTAACAATACCTTTACCCTTAATAAAACATTCTCATTTTTCCGTATTTAGAAGTCATTCTTAGTTAACAATACCTTTACCCTTAATAAAACATTCTCATTTTTCCGTATTTAAAAGTCATTCTTAGAAAACATTCTCATTTTTCCGTATTTAAAAGTCATTCTTAGTTAACAATACCTTTACCCTTAATAAAACATTCCCATTTTTCCGTATTTAAAATCATTCCTCATTAACAATACATTTACCCTTAATAAAACATTCTCATTTTTTCGTATTTAAAAGTCATTCTTAGTTATCAATAACTTTACCCTTAATAAAACATTCTTATTTTTCCGTATTTAAAATCATTCCTCATTAACAATACATTTACCCTTAATTAAACATTCTTATTTTTCCGTATTTAAAATCATTCCTCATTAACAATACATTTACCCTTAATTAAACATTATCATTTTTTCGTATTTAAAAGTCATTCTTAGTTAACAATACCTTTACCCTTAATAAAACATTCTCATTTTTCCGTATTTAAAATCATTCCTCATTAACAATACATTTACCCTTAATTAAACATTCTTATTTTTCCGTATTTAAAATCATTCCTCATTAACAATACATTTACCCTTAATTAAACATTCTCATTTTTCCGTATTTAAAAGTCATTCTTAGTTATCAATACACTTTACCCTTAATAAAACATTCTCATTTTTCCGTATTTAAAATCATTCCTCATTAACAATACATTTACCCTTAATAAAACATTCTCATTTTTCCGTATTTAAAAGTCATTCTTAGTTATCAATAACTTTACCCTTAATAAAACATTCTTATTTTTCCGTATTTAAAATCATTCATCATTAACAATACATTTACTCTTAATAAAACATTCTCATTTTTCCGTATTTAAAAGTCATTCTTAGAAAACATTCTCATTTTTCCGTATTTAAAAGTCATTCTTAGTTAACAATACCTTTACCCTTAATAAAACATTCTCATTTTTCCGTATTTAAAATCATTCCTCATTAACAATACATTTACCCTTAATAAAACATTCTCATTTTTCCGTATTTAAAAGTCATTCTTAGTTAACAATACCTTTACCCTTATTAAAACATTCTTATTTTTCCGTATTTAAAATCATTCCTCATTAACAATACATTTACCCTTAATAAAATATTCTAATTTTTTCGTATTTAAAAGTCATTCTTAGTTATCAATTACTTTACCCTTAATAAAACATTCTAATTTTTTGTATTTAAAAGTCATTCTTAGTTAACAATGCCTTTAACCTTAATAAAACATTCTCATTTTTCCGTATTTAAAATCATTCCTCATTAACAATACATTTACCCTTAATTAAACATTCTTATTTTTCCGTATTAAAATCATTCCTCATTAACAATACATTTACCCTTAATTAAACATTATCATTTTTCTATTTTTATATTTAACTATCCTTTACCCTTAATAAAACATTCTCATTTTTCCGTATTTAAAAGTCATTCTTAGAAAACATTCTCATTTTTCCGTATTTAAAAGTCATTCTTAGTTAACAATACCTTTACCCTTAATAAAACATTCTCATTTTTCCGTATTTAAAATCATTCCTCATTAACAATACATTTACCCTTAATAAAACATTCTCATTTTTTCGTATTTAAAAGTCATTCTTAGTTATCAATAACTTTACCCTTAATAAAACATTCTTATTTTTCCGTATTTAAAATCATTCATCATTAACAATACATTTACTCTTAATAAAACATTCTCATTTTTCCGTATTTAAAAGTCATTCTTAGTTAACAATACCTTTACCCTTAATAAAACATTCTCATTTTTTGTATTTAAATGTCATTCTTAGTTAACAATACCTTTACCCTTAATAAAACATTCTCATTTTTCCGTATTTAAAAGTCAATTCTTAAGAAAACATTCTCATTTTTCCGTATTTAAAAGTCATTCTTAGTTAACAATACCTTTACCCTTAATAAAACATTCCCATTTTTCCGTATTTAAAATCATTCCTCATTAACAATACATTTACCCTTAATAAAACATTCTCATTTTTTCGTATTTAAAAGTCATTCTTAGTTATCAATAACTTTACCCTTAATAAAACATTCTTATTTTTCCGTATTTAAAATCATTCATCATTAACAATACATTTACTCTTAATAAAACATTCTCATTTTTGTATTAAAAAGTCATTCTTAGTTAACAATACCTTTACCCTTAATAAAACATTCTCATTTTTTGTATTTAAATGTCATTCTTAGTTAACAATACCTTTACCCTTAATAAAACATTCTCATTTTTCCGTATTTAAAAGTCATTCTTAGAAAACATTCTCATTTTTCCGTATTTAAAAGTCATTCTTAGTTAACAATACCTTTACCCTTAATAAAACATTCCCATTTTTCCGTATTTAAAATCATTCCTCATTAACAATACATTTACCCTTAATAAAACATTCTCATTTTTTCGTATTTAAAAGTCATTCTTAGTTATCAATAACTTTACCCTTAATAAAACATTCTTATTTTTCCGTATTTAAAATCATTCATCATTAACAATACATTTACTCTTAATAAAACATTCTCATTTTTGTATTAAAAAGTCATTCTTAGTTAACAATACCTTTACCCTTAATAAAACATTCTCATTTTTTGTATTTAAATGTCATTCTTAGTTAACAATACCTTTACCCTTAATAAAACATTCCCATTTTTCCCTATTTAAAATCATTCTTGATTAACAATACATTTACTCTTAATAAAACATTCTCATTTTTCCGTATTTAAAAGTCATTCTTAGAAAAGATTCTCATTTTTCCGTATTTAAAAGTCATTCTTAGTTAACAATACCTTTACCCTTAATAAAACAATCTCATTTTTCCGTATTTATAATCATTCTTCATTAACAATACATTTACTCTTAAAAAAACATTCCCATTTTTCCGTATTTAAAATCATTCCTCATTAACAATACATTTACCCTTAATAAAACATTCTCATTTTTTCGTATTTAAAAGTCATTCTTAGTTATCAATAACTTTACCCTTAATAAAACATTCTTATTTTTCCGTATTTAAAATCATTCCTCATTAACAATACATTTACCCTTAATTAAACATTCTCATTTTTCCGTATTTAAAATCATTCCTCATTAACAATACATTTACCCTTAATAAAACATTCTCATTTTTCCGTATTTAAAAGTCATTCTTAGTTAACAATACCTTTACCCTTAATAAAACATTCTCATTTTTCCGTATTTAAAAGTCATTCTTCATTAACAATACATTTACCCTTAATTAAACATTCTTATTTTTCCGTATTTAAAATCATTCTTCATTAACAATACATTTACCCTTAATTAAACATTCTCATTTTTTCGTATTTAAAAGTCATTCTTAGTTATCAATAACTTTACCCTTAATAAAACATTCTAATTTTTTGTATTTAAAAGTCATTCTTAGTTAACAATACCTTTACCCTTAATAAAACATTCCCATTTTTCCGTATTTAAAATCATTCTTCATTAACAATACATTTACTCTTAATAAAACATTCTCATTTTTCCGTATTTAAAAGTCATTCTTAGTTAACAATACCTTTACCCTTATTAAAACATTCTCATTTTTCCGTATTTAAAATCATTCCTCATTAACAATACATTTACTCTTAATAAAACATTCTCATTTTTTCGTATTTAAAAGTCATTCTTAGTTATCAATAACTTTACCCTTAATAAAACATTCTAATTTTTTGTATTTAAAAGTCATTCTTAGTTAACAATATCTTTACCCTTAATAAAACATTCTCATTTTTCCGTATTTAAAATCATTCCTCATTAACAATACATTTACCCTTAATAAAACATTCTCATTTTTCCGTATTTAAAAGTCATTCTTAGTTAACAATACCTTTACCCTTAATAAAACATTCTCATTTTTCCCTATTTAAAATCATTCTTCATTAACAATACATTTACTCTTAATAAAACATTCTCATTTTTCCGTATTTAAAATCATTCTTCATTAACAATACATTTACCCTTAATTAAACATTTTCATTTTTCCGTATTTAAAATCATTCCTCATTAACAATACATTTACCCTTAATAAAACATTCTTATTTTTCCGTATTTAAAATCATTCCTCATTAACAATACATTTACCCTTAATTAAACATTCTCATTTTTCCGTATTTAAAAGTCATTCTTAGTTAACAATACACTTTACCCTTAATAAAACATTCTCATTTTTCCGTATTTAAAATCATTCCTCATTAACAATACATTTACCCTTAATAAAACATTCTCATTTTTCCGTATTTAAAAGTCATTCTTAGTTATCAATACTTTACCCTTAATAAAACATTCTCATTTTTTGTATTTAAAAGTCATTCTTAGTTAACAATATCTTTACCCTTAATAAAACATTCTCATTTTTCCGTATTTAAAATCATTCATCATTAACAATACATTTACCCTTAATAAAACATTCTCATTTTTCCGTATTTAAAATCATTCCTCATTAACAATACATTTACCCTTAATAAAACATTCTCATTTTTCCGTATTTAAAGTCATTCTTCAGTTAACAATACCTTTACCCTTAATAAAACATTCTCATTTTTCCGTATTTAAAATCATTCCTCATTAACAATACATTTACCCTTAATAAAACATTCTCATTTTTCCGTATTTAAAATCATTCTTCATTAACAATACATTTACTCTTAATAAAACATTCTCATTTTTCCGTATTTAAAAGTCATTCTTAGTTAACAATACCTTTACCCTTAATAAAACATTCTCATTTTTCCGTATTTAAAAGTCATTCTTAGTTAACAATACCTTTACCCTTAATAAAACATTCTCATTTTTCCGTATTTAAAATCATTCTTCATTAACAATACATTTACTCTTAATAAAACATTCTCATTTTTCCGTATTTAAAAGTCATTCTTAGTTAACAATACCTTTACCCTTAATAAAACATTCTCATTTTTCCGTATTTAAAATCATTCCTCATTAACAATACATTTACTCTTAATAAAACATTCTCATTTTTCTGTATTTAAAAGTCATTCTTAGTTATCAATAACTTTACCCTTAATAAAACATTCTAATTTTTTGTATTTAAAAGTCATTCTTAGTTAACAATATCTTTACCCTTAATAAAACATTCCCATTTTTCCGTATTTAAAATCATTCCTCATTAACAATACATTTACCCTTAATAAAACATTTTCATTTTATGTATTTAAAAGTCATTCTTAGTTAACAATACCTTTACCCTTAATAAAACATTTTCATTTTTCCGTATTTAAAATCATTCTTCATTAACAATACATTTACTCTTAATAAAACATTCTCATTTTTCCGTATTTAAAATCATTCCTCATTAACAATACATTTACCCTTAATTAAACATTTTTATTTTTCCGTATTTAAAATCATTCCTCATTAACAATACATTTACCCTTAATTAAACATTCTTATTTTTCCGTATTTAAAATCATTCCTCATTAACAATACCTTTGCCCTTAATAAAACATTCTCATTGTTCCGTATTTAAAAGTCATTCTTAGTTATCAATAACTTTACCCTTAATAAAACATTCTAATTTTTCCGTATTTAAAATCATTCCTCATTAACAATACATTTACCCTTAATTAAACATTCTTATTTTTCCGTATTTAAAAGTCATTCTTAGTTATCAATAACTTTACCCTTAATAAAACATTCTAATTTTTTGTATTTAAAAGTCATTCTTAGTTAACAATACCTTTACCCTTAATAAAACATTCTCATTTTTCCGTATTTAAAATCATTCCTCATTAACAATACATTTACCCTTAATAAAACATTCTCATTTTTCCGTATTTAAAATCATTCTTCATTAACAATACATTTACTCTTAATAAAACATTCTCATTTTTCCGTATTTAAAAGTCATTCTTAGTTAACAATACCTTTACCCTTAATAAAACATTCTCATTTTTCCGTATTTAAAAGTCATTCTTAGTTAACAATACCTTTACCCTTAATAAAACATTCTCATTTTTCCGTATTTAAAATCATTCCTCATTAACAATACATTTACTCTTAATAAAACATTCTCATTTTTTCGTATTTAAAAGTCATTCTTAGTTATCAATACCTTTACCCTTAATAAAACATTCTAATTTTTTGTATTTAAAAGTCATTCTTAGTTAACAATACCTTTACCCTTAATAAAACATTCAAATTTTTCCGTATTTAAAATCATTCTTCATTAACAATACATTTACTCTTAATAAAACATTCTCATTTTTCCGTATTTAAAAGTCATTCTTAGAAAACTTTCTCATTTTTCCGTATTTAAAAGTCATTCTTAGTTAACAATACCTTTACCCTTATTAAAACATTCTCATTTTTCCGTATTTAAAATCATTCCTCATTAACAATACATTTACTCTTAATAAAACATTCTCATTTTTCTGTATTTAAAAGTCATTCTTAGTTATCAATAACTTTACCCTTAATAAAACATTCTAATTTTTTGTATTTAAAAGACATTCTTAGTTAACAATACCTTTACCCTTAATAAAACATTCCAATTTTTCCGTATTTAAAATCATTCTTCATTAACAATACATTTACTCTTAATAAAACATTCTCATTTTTCCGTATTTAAAAGTCATTCTTAGAAAACATTCTCATTTTTCCGTATTTAAAAGTCATTCTTAGTAAACAATACCTTTACCCTTAATAAAACATTCTCATTTTTCCGTATTTAAAATCATTCCTCATTAACAATACATTTACCCTTAATAAAACATTCTCATTTTTTCGTATTTAAAAGTCATTCTTAGTTATCAATAACTTTACCCTTAATAAAACATTCTTATTTTTCCGTATTTAAAATCATTCATCATTAACCATACATTTACTCTTAATAAAACATTCTCATTTTTCCGTATTTAAAATCATTCCTCATTAACAATACATTTACTCTTAATAAAACATTCTCATTTTTCTGTATTTAAAAGTCATTCTTAGTTATCAATAACTTTACCCTTAATAAAACATTCTAATTTTTTGTATTTAAAAGTCATTCTTAGTTAACAATACCTTTACCCTTAATAAAACATTCCCATTTTTCCGTATTTAAAATCATTCCTCATTAACAATACATTTACCCTTAATAAAACATTTTCATTTTATGTATTTAAAAATCATTAGTTAACAATTACTTTACCCTTAATAAAACATTCTCATTTTTCCGTATTTAAAAGCATTCTTCATTAACAATACATTTACTCTTAATAAAACATTCTCATTTTTCCGTATTTAAAATCATTCCTCATTAACAATACATTTACCCTTAATTAAACATTTTTATTTTTCCGTATTTAAAATCATTCCTCATTAACAATAAATTTACCCTTAATTAAACATTTTTATTTTCCGTATTTAAAATCATTCCTCATTAACAATACATTTACCCTTAATAAAACATTCTCATTTTTCCGTATTTAAAAGTCATTCTTAGAAAACATTCTCATTTTTCCGTATTTAAAAGTCATTCTTAGTTAACAATACCTTTACCCTTAATAAAACATTCTCATTTTTCCGTATTTAAAATCATTCCTCATTAACAATACATTTACCCTTAATAAAACATTCTCATTTTTCCGTATTTAAAATCATTCCTCATTAACAATACATTTACCCTTAATTAAACATTTTTATTTTCCGTATTTAAAATCATTCCTCATTAACAATACATTTACCCTTAATAAAACATTCTCATTTTTTCGTATTTAAAAGTCATTCTTAGTTATCAATAACTTTACCCTTAATAAAACATTCTTATTTTTCCGTATTTAAAAGCATTCTTCATTAACAATACATTTACTCTTAATAAAACATTCTCATTTTTCCGTATTTAAAATCATTCCTCATTAACAATACATTTACCCTTAATTAAACATTTTTATTTTCCGTATTTAAAATCATTCCTCATTAACAATACATTTACCCTTAATTAAACATTCTCATTTTTCCGTATTTAAAATCATTCCTCATTAACAATACATTTACCCTTAATTAAACATTCTTATTTTTTCGTATTTAAAAGTCATTCTTAGTTATCAATAACTTTACCCTTAATAAAACATTCTTATTTTTCCGTATTTAAAATCATTCCTCATTAACAATACATTTACCCTTAATTAAACATTTTTATTTTTCTGTATTTAAAAGTCATTCTTAGTTATCAATAACTTTACCCTTAATAAAACATTCTAATTTTTTGTATTTAAAAGTCATACTTAGTTAACAATATCTTTACCCTTAATAAAACATTCCCATTTTTCCGTATTTAAAATCATTCCTCATTAACAATACATTTACCCTTAATTAAACATTCTTATTTTTCCGTATTTAAAATCATTCCTCATTAACAATACATTTACCCTTAATAAAACATTCTCATTTTTCCGTATTTAAAAGTCATTCTTAGTTAACAATACCTTTACCCTTAATAAAACATTCTCATTTTTCCGTATTTAAAATCATTCTTCATTAACAATACATTTACCCTTAATTAAACATTCTTATTTTTCCGTATTTAAAATCATTCTTCATTAACAATACATTTACCCTTAATTAAACATTCTCATTTTTTCGTATTTAAAAGTCATTCTTAGTTATCAATAACTTTACCCTTAATAAAACATTCTCATTTTTTGTATTTAAATGTCATTCTTAGTTAACAATACCTTTACCCTTAATAAAACATTCCCATTTTTCCCTATTTAAAATCATTCTTCATTAACAACACATTTACTCTTAATAAAACATTCTCATTTTTCCGTATTTAAAAGTCATTCTTAGAAAACATTCTCATTTTTCCGTATTTAAAAGTCATTCTTAGTTAACAATACATTTACCCTTAATAAAACATTCTCATTTTTCCGTATTTAAAATCATTCTTCATTAACAATACATTTACTCTTTAAAAAACATTCCCATTTTTCCGTATTTAAAATCATTCCTCATTAACAATACATTTACCCTTAATAAAACATTCTCATTTTTTCGTATTTAAAAGTCATTCTTAGTTATCAATAACTTTACCCTTAATAAAACATTCTTATTTTTCCGTATTTAAAATCATTCCTCATTAACAATACATTTACCCTTAATTAAACATTCTTATTTTTCCGTATTTAAAATCATTCCTCATTAACAATACATTTACCCTTAATTAAACATTATCATTTTTTCGTATTTAAAAGTCATTCTTAGTTAACAATACCTTTACCCTTAATAAAACATTCTCATTTTTCCGTATTTAAAATCATTCCTCATTAACAATACATTTACCCTTAATTAAACATTCTTATTTTTCCGTATTTAAAATCATTCCTCATTAACAATACATTTACCCTTAATTAAACATTCTCATTTTTTCGTATTTAAAAGTCATTCTTAGTTATCAATAACTTTACCCTTAATAAAACATTCCAATTTTTCCGTATTTAAAATCATTTCTCATTAACAATACATTTACCCTTAATTAAACATTCTCATTTTTTCGTATTTAAAAGTCATTCTTAGTTATCAATAACTTTACCCTTAATAAAACATTCTTATTTTTCCGTATTTAAAATCATTCATCATTAACAATACATTTACTCTTAATAAAACATTCTCATTTTTCCGTATTTAAAAGTCATTCTTAGAAAACATTCTCATTTTTCCGTATTTAAAAGTCATTCTTAGTTAACAATACCTTTACCCTTAATAAAACATTCTCATTTTTCCGTATTTAAAATCATTCCTCATTAACAATACATTTACCCTTAATAAAACATTCTCATTTTTCCGTATTTAAAAGTCATTCTTAGTTAACAATACCTTTACCCTTAATAAAACATTCTCATTTTTCCGTATTTAAAATCATTCCTCATTAACAATACATTTACCCTTAATAAAATATTCTAATTTTTTCGTATTTAAAAGTCATTCTTAGTTATCAATTACTTTACCCTTAATAAAACATTCTAATTTTTTGTATTTAAAAGTCATTCTTAGTTAACAATGCCTTTAACCTTAATAAAACATTCTCATTTTTCCGTATTTAAAATCATTCCTCATTAACAATACATTTACCCTTAATTAAACATTCTTATTTTTCCGTATTAAAATCATTCCTCATTAACAATACATTTACCCTTAATTAAACATTATCATTTTTCTATTTTTATATTTAACTATCCTTTACCCTTAATAAAACATTCTCATTTTTCCGTATTTAAAAGTCATTCTTAGAAAACATTCTCATTTTTCCGTATTTAAAAGTCATTCTTAGTTAACAATACCTTTACCCTTAATAAAACATTCTCATTTTTCCGTATTTAAAATCATTCCTCATTAACAATACATTTACCCTTAATAAAACATTCTCATTTTTTCGTATTTAAAAGTCATTCTTAGTTATCAATAACTTTACCCTTAATAAAACATTCTTATTTTTCCGTATTTAAAATCATTCATCATTAACAATACATTTACTCTTAATAAAACATTCTCATTTTTTGTATTTAAATGTAATTCTTAGTTAACAATACCTTTACCCTTAATAAAACATTCTCATTTTTCCGTATTTAAAAGTCATTCTTAGTTAACAATACCTTTACCCTTAATAAAACATTCTCATTTTTCCGTATTTAAAAGTCATTCTTAGAAAACATTCTCATTTTTCCGTATTTAAAAGTCATTCTTAGTTAACAATACCTTTACCCTTAATAAAACATTCCCATTTTTCCGTATTTAAAATCATTCCTCATTAACAATACATTTACCCTTAATAAAACATTCTCATTTTTTCGTATTTAAAAGTCATTCTTAGTTATCAATAACTTTACCCTTAATAAAACATTCTTATTTTTCCGTATTTAAAATCATTCATCATTAACAATACATTTACTCTTAATAAAACATTCTCATTTTTGTATTAAAAAGTCATTCTTAGTTAACAATACCTTTACCCTTAATAAAACATTCTCATTTTTTGTATTTAAATGTCATTCTTAGTTAACAATACCTTTACCCTTAATAAAACATTCCCATTTTTCCCTATTTAAAATCATTCTTCATTAACAATACATTTACTCTTAATAAAACATTCTCATTTTTCCGTATTTAAAAGTCATTCTTAGAAAACATTCTCATTTTTCCGTATTTAAAAGTCATTCTTAGTTAACAATACCTTTACCCTTAATAAAACATTCTCATTTTTCCGTATTTAAAATCATTCTTCATTAACAATACATTTACCCTTAATAAAACATTCTCATTTTTCCGTATTTAAAAGTCATTCCTTAGTTAACAATACATTTACCCTTAATAAAACATTCTAATTTTTTGTATTTAAAAGTCATTCTTAGTTAACAATACCTTTACCCTTAATAAAACATTCTCATTTTTCCGTATTTAAAATCATTCTTCATTAACAACACATTTACTCTTAATAAAACATTCTCATTTTTCCGTATTTAAAAGTCATTCTTAGTTAACAATACATTTACCCTTAATAAAACATTCTCATTTTTCCGTATTTAAAATCATTCCTCATTAACAATACATTTACTCTTAATAAAACATTCTCATTTTTCCGTATTTAAAAGTCATTCTTAGTTAACAATACCTTTACCCTTAATAAAACATTCTCATTTTTCCGTATTTAAAATCATTCCTCATTAACAATACATTTACCCTTAATAAAACATTCTCATTTTTCCGTATTTAAAATCATTCCTCATTAACAATACATTTACCCTTAATAAAACATTCTCATTTTTCCGTATTTAAAAGTCATTCTTAGTTAACAATACCTTTACCCTTAATAAAACATTCTCATTTTTCCGTATTTAAAATCATTCCTCATTAACAATACATTTACCCTTAATTAAACATTCTTATTTTTCCGTATTTAAAATCATTCTTCATTAACAATACATTTACCCTTAATTAAACATTCTCATTTTTTCGTATTTAAAAGTCATTCTTAGTTATCAATAACTTTACCCTTAATAAAACATTCTAATTTTTTGTATTTAAAAGTCATTCTTAGTTAACAATACCTTTACCCTTAATAAAACATTCCCATTTTTCCGTATTTAAAATCATTCTTCATTAACAATACATTTACTCTTAATAAAACATTCTCATTTTTCCGTATTTAAAAGTCATTCTTAGTTAACAATACCTTTACCCTTATTAAAACATTCTCATTTTTCCGTATTTAAAATCATTCCTCATTAACAATACATTTACTCTTAATAAAACATTCTCATTTTTCTGTATTTAAAAGTCATTCTTAGTTATCAATAACTTTACCCTTAATAAAACATTCTATTTTTTTGTATTTAAAAGTCATTCTTAGTTAACAATATCTTTACCCTTAATAAAACATTCCCATTTTTCCGTATTTAAAATCATTCCTCATTAACAATACATTTACCCTTAATAAAACATTTTCATTTTATTTATTTAAAAGTCAATCTTAGTTAACAATTACTTTACCCTTAATAAAACATTTTCATTTTTCCGTATTTAAAAGCATTCTTCATTAACAATACATTTACTCTTAATAAAACATTCTCATTTTTCCGTATTTAAAATCATTCCTCATTTACAATAAATTTACCCTTAATTAAACATTTTTATTTTTCCGTATTTAAAATCATTCCTCATTAACAATACATTTACCCTTAATTAAACATTTTTATTTTCCGTATTTAAAATCATTCCTCATTAACAATACATTTACCCTTAATTAAACATTCTTATTTTTTCGTATTTAAAAGTCATTCTTAGTTATCAATAACTTTACCCTTAATAAAACATTCTTATTTTTCCGTATTTAAAATCATTCCTCATTAACAATACATTTACCCTTAATTAAACATTTTTATTTTTCTGTATTTAAAAGTCATTCTTAGTTATCAATAACTTTACCCTTAATAAAACATTCTAATTTTTTGTATTTAAAAGTCATACTTAGTTAACAATATCTTTACCCTTAATAAAACATTCCCATTTTTCCGTATTTAAAATCATTCCTCATTAACAATACATTTACCCTTAATTAAACATTCTTATTTTTCCGTATTTAAAATCATTCCTCATTAACAATACATTTACTCTTAATAAAACATTCTCATTTTTCTGTATTTAAAAGTCATTCTTAGTTATCAATAACTTTACCCTTAATAAAACATTCTAATTTTTTGTATTTAAAAGTCATTCTTAGTTAACAATACCTTTACCCTTAATAAAACATTCTCATTTTTCCGTATTTAAAATCATTCCTCATTAACAATACATTTACTCTTAATAAAACATTCTCATTTTTCTGTATTTAAAAGTCATTCTTAGTTATCAATAACTTTACCCTTAATAAAACATTCTAATTTTTTGTATTTAAAAGTCATTCTTAGTTAACAATACCTTTACCCTTAATAAAACATTCAAATTTTTCCCTATTTAAAATCATTCTTCATTAACAATACATTTACTCTTAATAAAACATTCTCATTTTTCCGTATTTAAAATCATTCTTAGAAAACTTTCTCATTTTTCCGTATTTAAAAGTCATTCTTAGTTAACAATACCTTTACCCTTAATAAAACATTCTCATTTTTCCGTATTTAAAATCATTCCTCATTAACAATATATTTACTCTTAATAAAACATTCTCATTTTCCTGTATTTAAAAGTCATTCTTAGTTATCAATAACTTTACCCTTAATAAAACATTCTAATTTTTTGTATTTAAAAGTCATTCTTAGTTAACAATACCTTTACCCTTAATAAAACATTCTCATTTTTCCGTATTTAAAATCATTCTTCATTAACAATACATTTACTCTTAATAAAACATTCTCATTTTTCCGTATTTAAAAGTCATTCTTAGAAAACATTCTCATTTTTCCGTATTTAAAAGTCATTCTTAGTTAACAATACCTTTACCCTTAATAAAACATTCTCATTTTTCCGTATTTAAAATCATTCTTCATTAACAATACATTTACTCTTAATAAAACATTCTCATTTTTCCGTATTTAAAAGTCATTCTTAGTTATCAATAACTTTACCCTTAATAAAACATTCTCATTTTTCCGTATTTAAAATCATTCTTCATTAACAATACATTTACTCTTAATAAAACATTCTCATTTTTCCGTATTTAAAATCATTCCTCATTAACAATACATTTACTCTTAATAAAACATTCTCATTTTTCTGTATTTAAAAGTCATTCTTAGTTATCAATAACTTTACCCTTAATAAAACATTCTAATTTTTTGTATTTAAAAGTCATTCTTAGTTAACAATACCTTTACCCTTAATAAAACATTCTCATTTTTCCGTATTTAAAATCATTCCTCATTAACAATACATTTACCCTTAATAAAACATTCTCATTTTATCCGTATTTAAAAGTCAATCTTAGTTAACAATTACTTTACCCTTAATAAAACATTCTCATTTTTCCGTATTTATAATCATTCTTCATTAACAATACATTTACTCTTAATAAAACATTCTCATTTTTCCGTATTTAAAATCATTCCTCATTAACAATACATTTACCCTTAATTAAACATTTTTATTTTTCCTTATTTAAAAGCATTCCTCATTAACAATAAATTTACCCTTAATAAAACATTCTTATTTTTCCGTATTTAAAATCATTCCTCATTAACAATACATTTACCCTTAATAAAACATTCTCATTTTTCCGTATTTAAAAGTCATTCTTAGAAAACATTCTCATTTTTCCGTATTTAAAAGTCATTCTTCATTAACAATACATTTACTCTTAATAAAACATTCTCATTTTTCCGTATTTAAAATCATTCCTCATTAACAATACATTTACCCTTAATTAAACATTTTTATTTTTCCGTATTTAAAATCATTCCTCATTAACAATACATTTACCCTTAATTAAACATTTTTATTTTCCGTATTTAAAATCATTCCTCATTAACAATACATTTACCCTTAATTAAACATTCTTATTTTTTCGTATTTAAAAGTCATTCTTAGTTATCAATAACTTTACCCTTAATAAAACATTCTTATTTTTCCGTATTTAAAATCATTCCTCATTAACAATACATTTACCCTTAATTAAACATTTTTATTTTTCTGTATTTAAAAGTCATTCTTAGTTATCAATAACTTTACCCTTAATAAAACATTCTAATTTTTTGTATTTAAAAGTCATTCTTAGTTAACAATACCTTTACCCTTAATAAAACATTCTCATTTTTCCGTATTTAAAATCATTCCTCATTAACAATACATTTACTCTTAATAAAACATTCTCATTTTTCCGTATTTAAAAGTCATTCTTAGAAAACATTCTCATTTTTCCGTATTTAAAAGTCATTCTTAGTTAACAATACCTTTACCCTTAATAAAATATTCCCATTTTTCCGTATTTAAAATCATTCTTCATTAACAATACATTTACTCTTAATAAAACATTCTCATTTTTCGTATTTAAAATATTTTAAAAACTCATTTTTCCGTATTTAAAAGTCATTCTTAGTTAACAATACCTTTACCCTTAATAAAACATTCTCATTTTTCCGTATTTAAAATCATTCCTCATTAACAATATATTTACTCTTAATAAAACATTCTCATTTTTCTGTATTTAAAAGTCATTCTTAGTTATCAATAACTTTACCCTTAATAAAACATTCTAATTTTTTGTATTTAAAAGTCATTCTTAGTTAACAATACCTTTACCCTTAATAAAACATTCCAATTTTTCCGTATTTAAAATCATTCTTCATTAACAATACATTTACTCTTAATAAAACATTCTCATTTTTCCGTATTTAAAAGTCATTCTTAGAAAACATTCTCATTTTTCCGTATTTAAAAGTCATTCTTAGTTAACAATACCTTTACCCTTAATAAAACATTCCCATTTTTCCGTATTTAAAATCATTCCTCATTAACAATACATTTACCCTTAATAAAACATTCTCATTTTTCCGTATTTAAAATCATTCTTCATTAACAATACATTTACTCTTAATAAAACATTCTCATTTTTCCGTATTTAAAAGTCATTCTTAGAAAACATTCTCATTTTTCCGTATTTAAAAGTCATTCTTAGTTAACAATACCTTTACCCTTAATAAAACATTCTCATTTTTCCGTATTTAAAATCATTCTTAATTAACAATACATTTACTCTTAATAAAACATTCTCATTTTTCCGTATTTAAAATCATTCCTCATTAACAATACATTTACTCTTAATAAAACATTCTCATTTTTCTGTATTTAAAAGTCATTCTTAGTTATCAATAACTTTACCCTTAATAAAACATTCTAATTTTTTGTATTTAAAAGTCATTCTTAGTTAACAATATCTTTACCCTTAATAAAACATTCCCATTTTTCCGTATTTAAAATCATTCCTCATTAACAATACATTTACCCTTAATAAAACATTTTCATTTTATGTATTTAAAAGTCAATCTTAGTTAACAGTTACTTTACCCTTAATAAAACATTTTCATTTTTCCGTATTTAAAATCATTCTTCATTAACAATACATTTACTCTTAATAAAACATTCTCATTTTTCCGTATTTAAAATCATTCCTCATTAACAATACATTTACCCTTAATTAAACATTTTTATTTTCCGTATTTAAAATCATTCCTCATTAACAATACATTTACCCTTAATTAAACATTCTTATTTTTCCGTATTTAAAATCATTCCTCATTAACAATACATTTACCCTTAATTAAACATTATCATTTTTCTATTTTTATATTTAACTATCCTTTACCCTTAATAAAACATTCTCATTTTTCCGTATTTAAAAGTCATTCTTAGAAAACATTCTCATTTTTCCGTATTTAAAAGTCATTCTTAGTTAACAATAACTTTACCCTTAATAAAACATTCTCATTTTTCCGTATTTAAAATCATTCCTCATTAACAATACATTTACCCTTAATAAAACATTCTCATTTTTTCGTATTTAAAAGTCATTCTTAGTTATCAATAACTTTACCCTTAATAAAACATTCTTATTTTTCCGTATTTAAAATCATTCATCATTAACAATACATTTACTCTTAATAAAACATTCTCATTTTTGTATTAAAAAGTCATTCTTAGTTAACAATACCTTTACCCTTAATAAAACATTCTCATTTTTCCGTATTTAAAAGTCATTCTTAGTTAACAATACCTTTACCCTTAATAAAACATTCTCATTTTTCCGTATTTAAAATCATTCTTCATTAACAATACATTTACTCTTAATAAAACATTCTCATTTTTCCGTATTTAAAATCATTCCTCATTAACAATACATTTACCCTTAATTAAACTCCTTTTTTCTATTATATTTAACTATCCTTTACCCTTAATAAAACATTCTCATTTTTCCGTATTTAAAAGTCATTCTTAGTTAACAATACCTTTACCCTTAATAAAACATTCTCATTTTTCCGTATTTAAAATCATTCTTCATTAACAATACATTTACTCTTAATAAAACATTCTCATTTTTCCGTATTTAAAAGTCATTCTTAGAAAACATTCTCATTTTTCCGTATTTAAAAGTCATTCTTAGTTAACAATACCTTTACCCTTAATAAAACATTCCCATTTTTCCGTATTTAAAATCATTCTTCATTAACAATACATTTACTCTTAATAAAACATTCTCATTTTTCCGTATTTAAAATCATTCCTCATTAACAATACATTTACTCTTAATAAAACATTCTCATTTTTCTGTATTTAAAAGTCATTCTTAGTTATCAATAACTTTACCCTTAATAAAACATTCTAATTTTTTGTATTTAAAAGTCATTCTTAGTTAACAATATCTTTACCCTTAATAAAACATTCCCATTTTTCCGTATTTAAAATCATTCCTCATTAACAATACATTTACCCTTAATAAAACATTTTCATTTTATGTATTTAAAAGTCAATCTTAGTTAACAGTTACTTTACCCTTAATAAAACATTTTCATTTTTCCGTATTTAAAAGCATTCTTCATTAACAATACATTTACTCTTAATAAAACATTCTCATTTTTCCGTATTTAAAATCATTCCTCATTAACAATACATTTACCCTTAATTAAACATTTTTATTTTTCCGTATTTAAAATCATTCCTCATTAACAATACATTTACCCTTAATTAAACATTTTTATTTTCCGTATTTAAAATCATTCCTCATTAACAATACATTTACCCTTAATTAAACATTCTCATTTTTCCGTATTTAAAATCATTCCTCATTAACAATACATTTACCCTTAATTAAACATTATCATTTTTCTATTTTTATATTTAACTATCCTTTACCCTTAATAAAACATTCTCATTTTTCCGTATTTAAAAGTCATTCTTAGAAAACATTCTCATTTTTCCGTATTTAAAAGTCATTCTTAGTTAACAATACCTTTACCCTTAATAAAACATTCTCATTTTTCCGTATTTAAAATCATTCTTCATTAACAATACATTTACTCTTAATAAAACATTCTCATTTTTCCGTATTTAAAAGTCATTCTTAGAAAACATTCTCATTTTTCCGTATTTAAAAGTCATTCTTAGTTAACAATACCTTTACCCTTAATAAAACATTCCCATTTTTCCGTATTTAAAATCATTCTTCATTAACAATACATTTACTCTTAATAAAACATTCTCATTTTTCCGTATTTAAAATCATTCCTCATTAACAATACATTTACTCTTAATAAAACATTCTCATTTTTCTGTATTTAAAAGTCATTCTTAGTTATCAATAACTTTACCCTTAATAAAACATTCTAATTTTTTGTATTTAAAAGTCATTCTTAGTTAACAATATCTTTACCCTTAATAAAACATTCCCATTTTTCCGTATTTAAAATCCTTCCTCATTAACAATACATTTACCCTTAATAAAACATTTTCATTTTATGTATTTAAAAGTCAATCTTAGTTAACAATTACTTTACCCTTAATAAAACATTTTCATTTTTCCGTATATTTAAAAGCATTCTTCATTAACAATACATTTACTCTTAATAAAACATTCTCATTTTTCCGTATTTAAAATCATTCCTCATTAACAATACATTTACCCTTAATTAAACATTTTTATTTTTCCGTATTTAAAATCATTCCTCATTAACAATACATTTACCCTTAATTAAACATTTTTATTTTCCGTATTTAAAATCATTCCTCATTAACAATACATTTACCCTTAATTAAACATTTTCATTTTTCCGTATTTAAAATCATTCCTCATTAACAATACATTTACCCTTAATTAAACATTATCATTTTTCTATTTTTATATTTAACTATCCTTTACCCTTAATAAAACATTCTCATTTTTCCGTATTTAAAAGTCATTCTTAGAAAACATTCTCATTTTTCCGTATTTAAAAGTCATTCTTAGTTAACAATACATTTACCCTTAATAAAACATTCCATTTTTCCGTATTTAAAATCATTCCTCATTAACAATACATTTACCCTTAATAAAACATTCTCATTTTTTCGTATTTAAAAGTCATTCTTAGTTATCAATAACTTTACCCTTAATAAAACATTCTTATTTTTCCGTATTTAAAATCATTCATCATTAACAATACATTTACTCTTAATAAAACATTCTTATTTTTGTATTAAAAAGTCATTCTTAGTTAACAATACCTTTACCCTTAATAAAAGATTCTCATTTTTTGTATTTAAATGTCATTCTTAGTTAACAATACCTTTACCCTTAATAAAACATTCCCATTTTTCCCTATTTAAAATCATTCCTCATTAACAATACCTTTGCCCTTAATAAAACATTCTCATTGTTCCGTATTTAAAAGTCATTCTTAGTTATCAATAACTTTACCCTTAATAAAACAGTCTAATTTTTTGTATTTAAAAGTCATTCTTAGTTATCAATAACTTTACCCTTAATAAAACATTCTCATTTTTCCGTATTTAAAATCATTCCTCATTAACAATACATTTACCCTTAATTAAATATTCTCATTTTTCTATATTTATATTTAACTTTCCTTTACCCTTAATAAAACTTTCTCATTTTTCCGTATTTAAAAGTCATTCTTAGAAAACATTCTCATTTTTCCGTATTTAAAAGTCATTCTTACTTAACAATACATTTACCATTAATTAAACATTCTCATTTTTCCGTATTTAAAATCATTCTTCATTAACAATACATTTACTCTTAATAAAACATTCTCATTTTTCCCTATTTATAAGTCATTCTTCATTAACAATACCTTTCCCTTAATAAAACATTCTCATTTTTCCGTATTTAAAATTATTCTTCATTATCAATACATTTACTCTTAATAAAACATTCTCATTTTTCCCTATTTAAAAGTCATTCTTCATTAACAATACCTTTACCCTTAATAAAACATTCTCATTTTACCGTATTTAAAATCATTCTTCATTAACAATACATTTACTCTTAATAAAACATTCTCATTTTTCCCTATTTAAAAGTCATTCTTCATTAACAATACCTTTACCATTAATAAAACATTTTCATTTTATGTATTTAAAATCATTCTTCATTAACAATACATTTACTCTTAATAAAACATTCTCATTTTTCCGTATTTAAAATCATTCCTCATTAACAATACATTTACCATTAATTAAACATTCTCATTTTTCCGTATTTAAAATCATTCCTCATTAACAATACATTTACCCTTAATTAAACATTCTCATTTTTCCGTATTTAAAATCATTCCTCATTAACAATACATTTACCCTTAATAAAACATTCTTATTTTTCCCTATTTAAAATCATTCTTCATTAACAATACATTTACTCTTAATAAAACATTCTCATTTTTCCGTATTTAAAAGTCATTCTTAGTTATCAATAACTTTACCCTTAATAAAACATTTTATTTTTATGTATTTAAAATCATTCTTCATTATAACAATACATTTATTCTTAATAAAACATTCTCATTTTTCCGTATTTAAAATCATTCCTCATTAACAATACATTTACCCTTAATTAAACATTCTCATTTTTCTGTATTTAAAATCATTCCTCATTAACAATACATTTACCCTTAATTAAACATTCTCATTTTTCCGTATTTAAAATCATTCCTCATTAACAATACATTTACCCTTAATTAAACATTATCATTTTTCTATATTTATATTTAACTATCCTTTACCCTTAATAAAACATTCTCATTTTTCCGTATTTACAAGTCATTCTTAGAAAACATTCTCATTTTTCCCTATTTAAAAGTCATTCTTAGTTAACAATACATTTACCCTTAATAAAACATTCTCATTTTTCCGCATTTAAAATCATTCCTCATTAACAATAATTTTACCCTTAATTTAACATTCTCATTTACCTTTACCCTTAATAAAAAATTCTCATTTTCCGTATTTAAAATCATTCTTCATTAACAATACATTTACCCTTAATTAAACATTCTCAAAACATTCTCATTTTTCTATATTTATATTTAACTATCCTTTACCCTTGATAAAACATTCTTATTTTTCCGTATTTAAAAGTCATTCTTAGAAAACATTCACATTTTTCCGTATTTAAAAGTCATTCTTAGTTATCAATAACTTTACCCTTAATAAAACATTCTCATTTTTCCGTATTTAAAATCATTCCTCATTAACAATACATTTACCCTTAACTTACATTTACGTTCTTAGCAGGACGGAACTTTTTAGAGCAACACTAAGGACGGTTAATGGGAGTTTTACTCCAATTTTTAAAAAAAGTATATTTCTTTTTTTTAATAAAGCTTTAGCATATCAAAGTCCTTTTAAGAATGTTTTTGTTCAGTTTGATATGTTTCCATGTTTTTTATACGAAAAAAATCAAAAAACTTATTTTAGAATTAACGCCATCTATAATAAAAAAGAGTTTGTTTTAGTTAACGTCATCTATAATAAAAATAAAAATTGCATTCGAACTTCCATAACGTTTACACTTATTAGATATACATATCTAAGAAAAAATTTTAAATTCATCTATTATATTATTTGTTAAATTATTTCAACAAACGCTACTTCATATGCAAAAAAGGCATATTAATCATAGATTAATATTTAGTTTTTTTCAAATATATAAAAAAAAATGAACTAACATTTATTCAACTATTATAAAAATACAACACACGAGTATTATAATAAAAAATTCGTAAATATTTACAATTATTATGTGTTTCTGCACTTTTTACACATAAATAAAGTATGGCTTTTACAAATGAATTTTCCACATACACTGCATTTTCGTGTTCCCCTTTTTCTTGGCTTACAATCAATAAAAAAGCAATATCCTCGTTGAACTGATGTAGTTGGGTTCTCGTCAACATCAAAAAACCCATAAAAAGATAATAAGTTTCTGGTAGATAAGCGAGTAAATGAACTTTGACTTCTAATCAACAGGCATTTTTCAGCTAAAAGTAGAGAAAGGTGTTTTATAAAGCATTTTCTTCCTCCTCTTGAAACTGACGGGTATGCATCTGAATCATTAGCTCTCATAATTACCCAGCTATTATTAACTGCAATATCAAGAAAATTTGTAAAAATTACAACTGCCCAACGTCTAAAAGACTTATAACAGCTGTAATTTCTTGCCATTCTGTTAAAAACATCCACTCCAGATTTAAACCTATTATAATCTAGAATAGTTTGAGGCTTTTTTCTGGGCCCAAGAGTATCTATTTGTGATAGATGTTGACTAGATAAAACATAGACTGGTTTGAAGTTTTTTTTAGAATGTTTTTCCGGTATATAAACTGTTAACGAAGAGGTTTCTGAGTACAAAAATCTACTCTCACAATCATTCAAACCCAGACCTTTTAAATGCGCTGGACGGACTACATGCGGCATGAACCTTCTATTACTTCTTACCGTACCACAGATTGTATAGTTTTGATTTTTGGCCCAATTACACAAATCCTGGGACATGAAAAACCTATCTGCATATATACCAATACCGGTCGGTAAGCAAGAAATATTTACCAATCTTTTTACTATATTATTGGGTTTAAAATGATCCCTGTCCACTAAACCACTTTCATAAATTTCGCTACAAAAAACAAAAAAACTGGACGAGTCTACACAGTGATAAATTTTCATAACATATCGACCTGGCTTGGATGGGTCGTATACTTTTATAGGTGACCTGCCTCTATACTTGACGAGCTGCTCGTCAATTGTAACGCAATTAGATGGTGACCAATATTTATGAAAGTTTTCGAGGAAAAAATTTTGTAAGTATCTTATCGGAGCTAATTTATCTGAACTATTTCTTGTAGTTCTTGAATCAAATCTTATAAAGGTACGAATAAGAATGAATACGTCTCTACTGATTGCAGTTTTTAAAAAAGGGGTTCCATACTTTTCAGAAAAAAGATGTTTGACATCAATCTGCTGATATTTAGACTGCCCAATGTAAAGAATACAGGCTAAGTATGCTAGCAAATGTTCCATTGAAAACCTTTCATATAAACTTTTGAGGTTCTCCAACAAACAATTAGGACTTCTACAAAAAAAACATTTAACTAAATAATGTTTTCTAATAGAAAATTACTTGTAGTTTTCTTCCATTCTTTCTTTTGTGCAGACAAAAATATGGTTCAAAAGAGATTCAGTGAAAAAAAGATTAAAAATTTTCAAAGGATCTTTCAAATTTTTTGCCGTATCTTTTGGACCTGGTCTACTTGAGATGATATTAGTTGATGATCTTCTTCCACAAATCTCTCTCGGTTCCCAAAAAAATTGGGTTCCATCTGGTGCTACAAGGGACACATCTTCGCAAAGAGCCGTTTCTTCATCGCTTGAATCTGTTCCCCCTTCGCTATCAACTGAATTTTGAATTTCATATTCACTATTTGAAAAAAAGTCAGAACCAGAGGTTTCTCCTTCATCACTACTTGTATAAAAACTTGAGGAGCTCATAATAAAATTTTGCGAAGTAACTTAGGAAATCCAAATTAAGCTTGTCAAGAAATGGAAGAATTATTACACATACACAAATAATGCAAGAGAGAAAGTTTTGTGTAATCTATACGCGATTCTTCACTATTCATTCATGCCAAGGAATTATTTACCAATTGTGGTGAGAAAAAAGATAACAAATGCATAGACAATTATATATGGATCGTGTAGTCAATGGAACAATTGAGGTCACTCTAGCCGCATGCGTATTCTCGATAAAAAATCAATATCAAGTAAGAGTTCTTTGTGTTTGAAATCATATTTTGATTTATTTCTGCGTTGTATGATGTGTCTTTTATTACCCAGATAATACCATGACACAAATTCAATAAGGAGTCCATTCTCTTCATTTTTTTATTCAAGTACGCAACCATGCGCTGTTCAACAAATCGATCTAAAAAGCTTATCTAATTTTTTTAATCTTTTTTACTTTTTATAAAATATTTTGCACTGTAGAAAAATAAATTTATAAAAACAAAGTTTTCAATAGTGATCAATACAATTTTTTCACAAAACTACATAATCATACGTTTGTTTGTTTTGTTACTTCTTTTTTCTTTGTAAATAAAAAAAATATTATAGTTCTTCTTTTTAATTTTTTATATATAATATTTTGCACTATGGAAAACAAATTTATGAAAATAAAGTGTTGAATATTGAACAATATAGTTTTTTTCACAAAACTACATATTCGTACGCTTGTTTGTTTTGTTATTAGCTAATAATGAAAGACTTGCTATAATACCCAAAGCGAAGGAAATAATAGAAACTTGATTTTCGAACGTCATGTGTTTCAAAAATAATCTTCAGAAAAAAATTCTAAATTTGAAATGCACTTCAAATTTATATTTTTATAACTTGTTTAAGGTTACAACTTAAGTTTTTCATAAAAACATATTAATTTTAGATGGCGTTAAATTTAAATTTCGTATAAATTACTATAAATATTTTTTCATGTGGTGAAAATTTTATATTTCTTTTTATCTTTAAAACCCATTAAAAAAAAATAAAATACCACCAAGTTAGCATATCGACTAGCTATATTTTTCTATCAGAAAAAGAGATTTTAAATATTTACTAGCCAAAAAAAGCCCTACTCCGTCCTTCTAAGGTTAAACATTCTCATTTTTCTGTATTTAAAATCATTCTTCATTAACAATACCTTTACCCTTAATTAAACATTCTCATTTTTCCGTATTTAAAATCATTCCTCATTAACAATACATTTACCCTTAATTAAACATTATCATTTCTCTATATTTATATTTAACTATCCTTTACCCTTAATAAAACATTCTCATTTTTCCGTATTTACAAGTCATTCTTAGAAAACATTCTCATTTTTCCCTATTTAAAAGTCATTCTTAGTTAACAATACATTTACCCTTAATAAAACATTCTCATTTTTCCGTATTTAAAATCATTCCTCATTAACAATAATTTTACCCTTAATTAAACATTCTCATTTACCTTTACCCTTAATAAAAAATTCTTATTTTCCGTATTTAAAATCATTCTTCATTAACAATACATTTACCCTTAATTAAACATTCTCAAAACATTCTCATTTTTCTATATTTATATTTAACTATCCTTTACCCATAATAAAACATTCTCATTTTTCCGTATTTAAAAGTCATTTTTAGTTATCAATAACTTTACCTTTAATAAAACATTCTCATTTTTCCGTATTTAAAAATTCTCCCAATGCATCAGTCATCAATCATTATCCCATTAACCCTAGTTCAATACAAACGTGTTAACGTTTCCTTATCTAACGCATATATCTTCAATTTGTTTATTCATCATTGCCAACATGATTACCATTGCCATATTTCAAACAAATTCACATATCTAACGCATATATCTTCAATCAGCATACAATTCACCTGATAAATATTTTAATCATTACAACTCATCAGACTTGTTTAATTTACTTATTCATCACTGCCTCGCTATATTACGTCATTTTGTTCTTTTGTTTTTGTTTTGTATTGAAAATTTTATATACAACTTAATAATACAAGAATTTCGTTTTCTACATTTAAACTCATTATTACGCAACTTTTCTATACTTCCTATATACATTCGTACATCCATGTTAACTAAATTTCTATACTTTACAATGGAAATTTTCCTATGTACACGCGTATATTGAATACGTAGATTAATACTCTAATTTTCACAACTTTTCCTATACTTTTTATGTACATCCACGAAAGGAAAAATATCTATACAATTTAATGGATTTTTCTGTACTTGCTATGTACATCGATGTTAACAAAATTTCTCTATACTTGCTATATAGATTCATCTTAACTAATTTTTTTCTTATGCCCCATATGTACATCCATGCAAAGGAATTTTCTATATATTTTAATACATTTTTTGCTATGTACATTATACATATAAAATTAAAAAATGGTTAATTTATTTGCGCCGCTAGAGTAGACAAGGAGCACCCAAACACTGGCAGGCACAAACAAGGAGCACTTAAACACATGTAGGACTTAAACAATAAGCAGGCAGAAACAGGGAGCACTTAAACACAGGCAGGCACTCAAACAGGGAGCACTTAAACACAGGCAGGCACTCAAACAGGGAGCACTTAAACAGAGACAGGCACAAAAAGGGACAATTTAACACAGGCAAACACCAACAGGGGGCATTCAAACACAAGCAGGCATAAACAGGAGGCACTCAAACATGGGGCACTAAAATACAGGCAGACACAAAACGGAGCACTCAAACGCAGGCAGGTCCAAACAAGGGCTCAAACAGGAAAAACCCAACACACGCAGGTACAAATAGGGTAGACTTAAACACAGGCAGGCACAAACAGGGATCACTTAAACAGGTTCAGGCTCAAAAATGTGTATACTTTAACACAGGCAAGCACCAACAAGGGGCATTCAAACACAGGAAGGCACAAGAAAGCAAAAACAAGAGGCACTCAAACATGGGGCACTATAACACAGGCAGACACAAACAAGGAGCACTCAAACACAGGCAGGCATAAACAGGGAGGATTTAAACACAGGCAGGCACAAACAGGGGAAACTTAAACACATGCAAGCACAAATAGGTAGCACTTAAACAGATTCAGGCAGAAAAAGGGAGCACTTTAAAACAGGTAAACACCTACAGGAGCCACAAAAACACAGGAACGCACAAACAACGAGGACACAAACACATTCAGGCACAAACAGAAGGCACTCAAACACAGGCAGGCACAAATATGGGGCACTCAAGCACGGATAGACACAAACAGGGAGCACTCAAACAACAGGAGGCACTCAAACAGAGGCAGGCACAAACATGGGGCACTATAACACAGGCAGTCACAAACAAGGAGCACTCAAACACAGGCAGGCACACACAGGGTTGACTTAAACACAGGCAGGCACAAACATGGAACACTTAAACACATGCAAGCTCAAACAGGGAGCACTTAAACAGATTCAGGCACAAAAAGGGAGCACTTTAACACAAGTAAGCACCAACAGAGGGCACTCAAACACAGGAAGCACATACAGACAAAAACAGGGAGCACTCAAACAAAGGCAGGAACAAACGACGAGCACTCAATCAATAGGAAGCACCCAACACGGTCAGGCACAAACAAGGGGCACTTAAACACAGGTAGGACTTAAACAATAAGCAAGAAGAAACAGGGACCACTTAAACACAGGCAGGCAATAAAATAGGGAGAACCCAACATACACAAACACAAACAAGGTGGAATTAAACACAGACAGGCACAAACAGCGAGCACTTAGACACAGGCAGGCGCAAACAGGTAACACTCAAACGCAGGCAGTTACAAACAGAGAGCACTCAAACACAGGCATTAACAAATAACGAGCACTAAATCAACAGGGAGCATCCAAACCCAGTCAGACACAAACAACGAGGGCAAGGAGAAAAGGGAGCACTTAAACACAGACAGGCACTCAAACACAGGGAGCACCCGACACAGGCAGGCACAAACAGGGTTGACTTAAATTCAGGCTGGCACAAACAGGGAACACTTAAGATGCTAGAATATATAATATTGCTGTTTAAATTAGTTAAGAAGTACTATTCATTGGCGAAACAGCGTTTAACAAAAAATATATAAATAGAAATCTCACTTGAACATATTCATGTCCCTTAACTAATTGCCTGTCTATGAAATGTCAAACTACCAATTTGCTAATATCTGTTTTAATGCCAAATGGAAGATGCTGGTTTCATTTTTGGACTCAGGTTTGGCATTTATGGTTTTAAAAAATCTGAAAGCTTCAATTAGTGCGGTTTACTTCTAGATACTGTCTTCAAATATATTTTCAAAAAAATAAAATATTTCTTTCAAATAAAATATTTGTTTTATATCAAATCGAATATACTTATTTTACTTCTATACTCCATTTTGGCTAATACGGTTAGAAAATATCTGGAAGTGGCAATTGAATTAGTAATGTATGCCCGAAAATCAGTTCAGTAAAATTTTTTCAAAAATCGTTGTATATTAGTTATATAGTAAAAATATACTTTTTTTTGTATATTTTGGCATATAATACTTTCTTCAATTATCTTGAGTATTATTTAGAAAAAAACCAAACATATTATAAAATCTTTTGAAAATTAGTATAGAAAAGGAAGCATCTTGGAAACTAATTGAAAATAGAACGTGTGATCAAAAGAAATAATTAAAAAAAATATGTATCTTGACTAAATGGAAGATCTACCATGTTCTAATGAACTAGGAAGTGGTGTAATAACCTAATATTGGCTGTTTCAAAAAAGATTTTGACCGTGAAAAAGAAGTTCCTCCATTACAAATCAAAAATCTTATTTATAGCTTATCATCTAGGATTAGAATTATAATTTAACTAAGATGAGTAGGAAATCTGAAAATTTAGAATAGGTCAGATTTAGCAAAAATGGCACAGATGTCAATATGTGAGAATTTAGTCACTATCAAAATATTTTAAATTTAAATTGAATTTGACCATCTTTTTCCTTTTGCGTGAGAGAATCTTTTAGATGAAGAAGGTGGACAACTTTTTGTAATTGAACAATGAACATCACGAATGATTCACAGAAAAAAAACCTTTGGACTGGGATTGATTGACAAATATTCAGGATGAATATATATTCATATTACCTGATAATAAAATACAAGGTACTGATAAAAAAAACCTAAGATCATCAAGAAGATACTTTAACCAGAATGCTTTGAGAGAGGAAAAATCTGTTCAAAATAAATCCTTAAAAAAGTTTTTCCAAACACACATTGAAGAAAATTAATTTATAATGAAAAAAGAGTTATCAAGAAAGGATCATCATAGAATGAATAGCAAAATTACATACTGTAAAGTATAGAAGAAATGACGTAGAGACTACCAGACGATAACAAATTTGTAGCCAAAACGATGGCGGTCGTATGGAGATACCTAATTTACTGACAAATGAAATATTTAGAGTGAATTAAAAGTTTAATTTTAATTTTGACATGGGCTGTCATATTTAAATTATTTTTTGTAAAGCTTGACTGATTTTTATATATATAAAAAAGCATATAAACAGTTAAGACAATGTAAATAAATTTTTTGACAGGTTTGATTGATTTTCATAAAAAATGAATATCACAGCTGAAATCAGCATGCTTGAAAATGGGTATATATGTGTAAAATCTTTATATAATATTTAGATAAAAAGTATATTTTTTGAGATCAGCTGTCATATGTAAATCAATTTTTTGACAGGTGTGATTGATTTTCATTAAAAAATGAAATCACAGCTGAAATCAGCATGCTTGAAAATGGGTATATATGTGTAAAAAACTTTATATAATTATTTAGATATAAAGTTTATTTTTTGAGATGAGCTGTCATATGTAAATCAATTTTTTGACAGGTTTGATTGATTTTCATTAAAAAATGAATATCACCGCTGAAATCAGCATGCTTGAAAATGGGTATATATGTGTAAAATCTTTATATAATATTTAGATAAAAAGTTGATTTTTTGAGATGAGCTGTCATATGTAAATCAATTTTTTGACAGGTTTGATTGATTTTCATTAAAAAATTAATATCACAGCTAAAATCAGCATGCTTGAAAATGGGTATATATGTGTAAAAAACTTTATATAATTATTTAGATATAAAGTTTATTTTTTGAGATGAGCTGTGATATGTAAATCAATTTTTTGACAGGTTTGATTGATTTTTATTAAAAAATTAATATCACAGCTGAAATCAGCATGCTTGAAAATGGGTATATATGTGTAAAAAACTTTATATAATTATTTAGATATAAGGTTTATTTTTTGAGATGAGCTGTCAAATATAAATCAATTTTTTGACAGGTTTGATTGTTTTTCATTAATGCTTGAAAATGGGTATATATGTGTAAAAAACTTTATATAATTATTTAGATATAAAGTTTATTTTTTGAGATGAGCTTTCAAATATAAATCAATTTATTGACAAGTGTGCAAAAATCTTTATATAATTATTTAAATAAAAAGTTTATTTTTTGAGATGAGCTGTCATATGTAAATCAATTTTTTGACAGGTTTGATTGATTTATCCCAGCACTAATAGGGTTAAAAAAGAAGCTTACGATAAATAGCCTGATTGAAAATGAAAGATTCAAGTGAATTCAACTCAAAAAAGTGGATTAACGAAAAATGCATGCCCGTAGAATAACTTTAACCAATTTGAATATATAAAGCAAAAGAGGATGCTTTCTGTCAAATTCAATAGTAACTTTGAACCACAATGCTATCATAAACAGCATGCAAAGAATCGATCTCCTTTAAACAAAACAAAATGTCTTGAATATGCCTAAAACTTTAAACTTGTTTAGGAGAAAGTGGATTCAATATGATTTTTCCTACATCATTCAATTAATTAAATATTAGGTGAGATGGCACAACTATTTATTATATAAATTTTCTCCAGAATTTTAAGAATTTTGCTTCAAATCAAAATTATGAAATAGACTTACCAATAAAACATTTTTTAGCTTTATTATTTTTAAAATATTTTTTTAAAACTGCTATTTTATATTTCAAATAAATGGAACCATTTGGGTAAATATATTTTTTTTCAGAGAGTCCGTTCTCCGAGAAATAATAAAAGCAATCCGCTTGGACCCCATAGGTCTATTACCCACTGTTGGTTCCATGGATTCCCACCTTTCTATGAGTTCAAAAGGGCACTATTTCGAATGAAATATTATCTTACCTTCAATTTTTAAATTTCCTAAAGAATGGATTTTGTGCCTTTTTAATGGTCTTTTCCCTAAGTAAGATAGGAAAAAATAGCATCAAGCATCATTGTATGCACTCATTTTAGTTTGTCAAATAGAAAATGTTTCAATTTTTCTAGATTTAATTTTTTCATAAGTTTTATACAATTTGAAATCGTAAACTTTTTTGTAAATATTGATGAAAAATTAGAACGACTTTTTATTTAATAGTTACATTTCTCTATAAACAAACAGTATAAAAATAAGTACTCTATGCTATAAGTAAAAAACACATTACTTTAAATAAAAAAATAAATACACAATGCTATAGATTAATAAACAAAATTTTACACATTTTAAACTATTTCTTTTTCAAAAATATATCAGAAATTGATTGACTTTATTGCGTAAGGGAAGATTCGAATGAGATGAGAGATTTCGCTAAGAAGACTCATTTTTGAAATTTTGTGAGGCATTTATTGTGCATGAAGAACTTTCCTTCATTTTGTTCTCTCAATAAAAAAGTACTCAAGCAAGATGCCGCGTACATATCACACATACACTTCTTCAATGAGCACAGGTTGTTGTTGTAGCGATCTGAAATAAACGAAAAAGTTGTAGCGTCTACGCTTTCAGTATTTTAACGGTATCACGGTTTCAGTAGAAATCATGAGATAATGAATTTACAAAAATGTTGAAATGTGTTCAAATAAAAAAATTATTTGTGTAAAAAATGTAGTGTCGGAATAAATGAGGAATTTCCATTTGTTATACGAAATTAATTTTCTTTCTCAATGACTTTTATATAACTGTTGATGATTTTTTGGACACTGCTATCCCACATGTGCCTGAAAGTGTTTGGCATATAAGCCTAAAATATATGGAATCTAATATAGAATTTTTTTTCAATAAAAATAAATTTATGAAGAATTATTATTCATACACATTAAAAAAATTTATTAAAAAAAGTTTAAAACGTGCGCTTAATAGAGATTTTTTACCTGCAAGAAAATAGGAATAAAAAAATAGATTAAACGAATCATGCAAGTTTTTACGTTTAAAAGAGTCCACGTTTTAACCTGATCCAAAATTAACTTATAAAAATATATTTAAAAATTAATGAATTTATCAAAAAATAACTTATGAGTTTGGAAAAGCTATTAGTCAGTAGAAAAAAATCTGAAAATTTGACGCGCAGTAAAGTGTCACAAAACCGACATTTATAACGAGAGAAATGCCAATCGTCGTTTGTACAGGTTTAACTGCCAATTATAATCCACGTACGAATGATTGGCATTTATATAGTTACCTCTGATGATTTATATTAACGAATATAATTAAAATTCATATAATTTTATTTTAATCCACGTATTTTGTCTGCTCATTCTGGTTTAGGATTTTATTTGCATCAATCAGTCAATGCTATAATATAATTGAAATTTAATTAATTTTTAATATAGTTTTGAATTTTTTTCAGTTTTGATTTTTGCTAAGCCCAAAAATATTCTGATAAATAACTCCTATCGACCACTGAGATACCGTACACACATGATAAAGAGTCATTTTTAAGTCAATTTTCGCGTTTTCTTCAATATCAAAAAAAGTTAACTTTAAATCATTTTTTGGAGATTTTAACATTGATTTGTTGAAATATGATTTCTTCAGTTTTTCTCATGAACTCTTAGATGGAATATTATTATCTCAATTTTTTTCAAAGCATGTGTTGCCGTCTGCCTTCCATTGTTTTCTTCTGCCTAGAAATCAAACTCCTTCAAAGTATTCTTTAAGATTTTCTAATAGATCGATTAATATTCTGCTCGACACAATGTATTATATATAAACATATGATCTATAGAATAGTGGATTCTTTCAAAAGTAAACTTAAATCTCTTACTGTTAGTAAATATGAAAACACAAATGTTATGATTCTGAATGTTATGTCTGTATTAAACATTTTTTCTTGACTTAATCACGTTCTATTAAACTTTCATTTTTCCAATGCAAATTTACGTTTATTACTTTTTACAAGTTTAATATATAAGTAAGTACACATACATATATACACACATGCTATTATTTTATGTATTAATAGTTATACCTTTTTTTTTTTAAAAGTTTGTATTCAATCATTTATACAATTCACTTTTGCCATATTTACAACAATATTGTTTGTAAATAAAGTTCCTCTTCTTGGTCATTCATTTGACGCTAAAAATAATGAAGTACCAAACAAGAAGTTCTGTCGCCCTTTAACAAAGTAGTTCATGAAACACCCGTTCATATTTTATCTTTGGATGATTTTAATACAAAAAATTTCACTAGGAAAAAGTTTACCTGGAGAAAAGTTTGTACCAACCCTAACTTGCATCAAATTTCCATAATGGAAAAAATCATGGCAAGTCGCTTTTAAAATTTTTCTTTTAATGTTTATATATATTATTTTAAGAGTTGTTTTTTCATATCTTAAGTTTCACAAAAGGTGAGAAAGATTATTATTATATAGAGATGGAGGAAGAACAACAAAAAGCCAAAAAATATTTTGAAAAAATCTTCACGTTCTTTCTTGAAATTTGATTTAAAGTACTAATTTGTGTTTTTGTTTCGAAAAGTTTTGACGCAGATAAAATGGATAGAGCAAGTGCGATGACAGCAAAGCAAATTACTTTTGATGATCGTATGCAAGAAGAGAGTATTCTTTAGGATATCAGAAAAATTCTCATTTTTACAAAATACAGACTGTGTAAGTTGTTTTATTTTTATGTTTCAAAACTTTTATTTAGATTGAAATAGAGTTTTTTTTTTATATCAAACCGCATCTCAATTGTGAAAATATTGAGAAAAAAGGGAGAAAGTGATTAAAAGATTGAAACAATTTTTCCCAAGTATAGGCAGGTAGACAATTCTGTTTCTATTTATTTCTATGCAAAGAAAATTCTTTCTTTTTTAAAGTAAAATAAACTTTAGATTATTTTAAAGCAGAGTTGAATACATCAGTACAAACAGAAACTTTTCGTTTTCTTAAGTCAATATAGATAAAATGGGAAGCGGAGAAAATAAATCAAATTTTTCAAAACAAATTGAAGATTGTTTAGTATTGATTTCATATTATTTGTTAAATTACTTTTTTCATTTTTATTGATGAATAAAATTTGCATGATTTTTAGGACATTTGCATGCCCTAAAAATTTACTTTTTACTTTAAAGTGTGTACCCAAACTTGTAATTTTGCAAAGTGATGTTCTCAGAGTGAAAGTGATAGCTAGTAGCTTTACTTTTGACTTGAACTATACCAGAAACAAATTCAGTAACAGGGTCTTTTTCAAAATGACAATTTTCCTTATTTCAAAGATGCTAGCTTGATAAAGTTCAAAAAAATTCTGGAAGATATTCAATTGATTTAAAGATTGAAATTTCTTTCTCTAACTAAAAAAATCACAAAAACTTGAAAGAACTTAAACGTAATCTATAAACACGTTTTGAATTAAAAAATGGCTAAACATAAAAACAGCAACCTGTTTATTCTAAACGTCTTTTTCACAGTCTACTTTAACAAACATTTTCTTAACATCCTTTGATAATAATTAGGAATGAAATTTGTTCTCTCCTCACTCTGGATTTGAGGTAAAATTTGATTATGTAGAAAGTTAAATTGAACGTAAGCATAGCTTCCTGGTTTTAAGAGTTATTTTACTGGTGTCTTCGCTATTCTTTTTGTGGTGGAAGGTTTATCATAAAAGTATGTTTGCGTGGTGGTGCTACGAAAACTTGTTCTACAAAAACTCGTTCTCAAATTCACAGAAATGTGGGTCTCTCACTTGACTATATATAGCTCACGAAAAGTATTATATGTGAGTAAAATGATTATATCTGAAGGGAATTTGAATTGTTATAATACCATTATATTTATTTATAGTTACTACAATGAACTAACTATGGAACAAACTAAGTAAAGTAATTTGTAAGTTTGCTTTAAATTTTTTTCAATTGCATTCTTTTATAACATTTGAAATCAGTTTGAATAAAAAAAAAGTAGGCTTGGAACAAAAAGTAAAGTTTTTTTTTAATGAAATTTAAGTATTTTTGCCAATTACTTGATAAACATGTGGTGAATGAAAAGCGAGGCGTACTTCCGAGTTGTGCAAATTGTTGAGATAAACGATACGTATTTTGGAAAAAAGTTAAATAGATGAAAGTATATCAGTTCTTACCACATTGTACATTAAATGAAAAAGGTTTTTGGCTTTGGAAGGAAACTGTGCTACTTTTATTATTATTATTATTATTATTCAAACAACTCCATTTAATTTGGGATATGGAAATGCTGATGTGATCACAAAATGAGTACTTCAAATAAACATCTCTAAGACATTTCTTTCTTTGATAACAGCATCTAAAGCAGGCAAAGTTGTGTATTTATTCATCATCAATGTAAAGCTTGCCTTACTTGTCGGCTTTGTCGATGTAGAAGTTCGTAGCGTATTCGTTGAGAGGAAAGCAATGGCAGCCATAATTGAGGAAGTAAGTAAAAATGTTTGTGTCTGACGCTATTCCAGTGTAGGGATCGAATTTAAAGAAGTCTGGAATGAAGCACTTCACCATGCTACTGAAAAGAATGAAGTCAGTCAGCGGGAGAATGGAAAAGCCGAGGCAAATTTTACTTGATATCGATGTCTTCACTCATTTGTAAAATGTTTGACTTTACTACGACTGCTTGGCTTACAACTAAACAAAATTTTTTTACTTTGATTATTTTTTGATCAGTGTGACACTTCGAGGGAAATAAAATTCATCCGCTTTAAATCTATTAAATTTCATTGAAAAAGAAAGCAAAGAGTTACTCTTCACAATTCCCTACCTTTCTCAAAGGGCTAAGACGAAAAACCTGAGGCAGTTTATCACACGTTGAGATGCTTTTCATCCAATCTTATTCCTATTTCAGTTTGGTTTACACATATGGTTGAAATGAATACCGAGTTTTAAGAACCGAAACCTGGTAAAGACAGAGAAAAACTCCGGAATTTTAAATTATTAAAAAACTAATATTTAACCCAAATTTTTAGAGATTATTAAAAATGATATAATCATATGTCCATGTTCGTCAAGCAACTTCTTATACCCACTTGATTAGTCAAAGTATCATGAGAAGGTCTGTTTTAGAAAGAACATAGAAGCAATCTGAAATAGGAATGTCAAAGTTCACTGTTAATGTCTGACTTTGCAGAAATGGCGTCAACTTGAGAAGTTTTTATGTCAAGAAAAATACTTTTATTGAGTCACCAGAGTGTGGAAGAAATATCTCCTGACTTTTATAATTATAGTCACAAAAAAGTAAAATATTAAATTATAGAAAAATTGATTGCTTATTTTATATACAAAAGAATAAGAAAAATAATCTTGAAAACTTGAAGAGAGGTTTGTCTTTTTCAAAACATGGAGAATGGCAAGAATTGGTCGCTTTGCTAAAAAAAAAATGATTCCTATAGAAAGAAGAAAATATTGCTTTGTTTTAATTTTTGTGATTTGGAATTGGAATTTAGTATATTTACATTGTAAACGCTATAAACAAAACTATCGTATCTCCATTTGAATGAAATTTAAGGTAAACTAAAAAGTGTTTTTGCAAAAAGTCTATGAATAAATGAGGTGACGTTTGAAGCTGTCAAACATACTTTCAGCACAGCTGAAATCATAAAATTTATTTGAGACAAGTAACCTTGAAGATTTAAACTATTTGTATACAATATTCACTACGATGGCCTTGAAAATAGTTGTAAATGGAAACATAACTTTGTGTAAAATCCAGATTTTTGGAATTACGTATTATCATGTCTAATGATGAAGAAATTTTCTATCAACGTGAAAAATGAATAAGAATGTTCTAAAGTTTTATTAAATTCTTGAAACTATAAAAAAAATTTCAAAAATAAAGAATTAATAAAAATGGTTCACTTATGTGTATAAGCACTAAACTTACTGTTTAGGATAAAGAAGTGAAATCCAGTAGTGATGATGAAAATGATTTTTTTCGCCATTACCAACTTCATCATGCAAAAATCAAAACGATCAATCTGTTTTTGCAATCAACAGCATAATTCAGAATTTTGACAATCAAAAAAAGAAAAAGAATCACACCAAGGAAAAAAGCGAAAAAGTCCAAGGAAATCGTTTTACACTTGAGAGAAAAAAGGCTTGCAAATGTTAATTAAATCCTTGTTTCTAAAGGTTAAGCATACTGTTTACTTGGCATGCAAAGAAAGGCCTACAACAGCATTTCAGCCTTGTAGAAGGATAGGAGTGTGTTTTCGAGACGCTTTCAAACTTTTTTCAAGCACAATGACAAAGATACGCGCACGCAAACGCAAACGCACATGCACTCCCGAACGGACACGACTGAGCTGGAAGTGGTTTTGTGAAAGACTGCTATTAAAAATGGAAGAAAAGTTGAAACGCATCTTCGTTCTGCCTACGCGGATAACCTTTGCTGACTGTGAATGCGAATATGAGCGAGCAAACAATGCCATCCTTGTCTCCTCCTCTTTCCACAACACACACCTAACTTTCCTTTTTGATCTTGCGCGTATCATCATCATCATCATCATCATCCATCGGTGGAGTGTGTTTGTTCTTAAGTGAGAATGAAGGAGATGATGACCTTTGGATGCGGCAGAGCATAAGGAAAGCCGCATCAGAAGGTAGCATTTTCATAACCTTAGGGAGGGAGACAAAGCGTGCAGTATTTCGAAGTTATGGTGATTGTGAGCGCGAGGTCATGGGAAAAAGTGCTCACTTTCACGTCTTGGGTTTGGGGAGTGCGTAGTTGTGGCGTTTTTGCCAAAATCTCTTTATAAAGATAACCAAGTCTCGCATCTCAGCATAAGATTTGGAATGGGCCATGTGCCGCGTCGAATAACAAAGATAAAAAAGTGTCATCTATCCTACAAAAGCCTATAAGAATGATAATAAACTTATATCGTTATATATAGAAGGACGAGATCAAATGCATTTCTGTTACTTATGTTTTGGGATCCAGGCAATAAGTACATATTTTGGAAATGCATTTGGGGTGAAAATCTTTTGAGCAGGGTATGGAAGGAGGGAAGCATGGTTTACTAGTCTATGTTGCGTACACTATGAAAAATCTGTTTAGATTCTAAACACATTTTAAACACAAAATCTGTCCTATATTAGAAACACTTTTTTAGCTAAACATGTTTATATTTCACGTTGTTTAATAAAAATATGTTTAAATTGCAAGTCTTTAAAAATAACGTGCTAAAGTCCTGAACACATTATATGCTCGAAACTTTTCCAAATTTCAGCACCTTAAAATTCAAAACATGTCAAATTACTTTCTTCAGAAATAAAATGTTTTACAGAATCTTTCTCTATAAACAATTTTCCAGCATTCGATCAAAAAACCTTGTATAGTTCAATCTAAAAATAGAACATAATTTTGACAAAGAATATTTCTCTCAAACATTAAATATTTGCTTCCTTTAAAAAAAGGACTTTCATCTTTTAGTTTAGAAGATATCTTTGAAAAAAGGCAAGACTTTGGAAGCATTTTGGGTATGATAAGTCAAAGACGTGGTAAACACCGAATAAACTAAGCAATGCTTCCTTCAATGTTTGTTTTGGGTTGATTGATAGACCATATCCTTGAATTAGCATTCAAATTACAAACATAGAAAGGGATCGCTTTTGTTCTAACAGTGACATTTCTGATTGAAATTTGATAGCCTTTAGATCAAAAAACCATACGTCTACATATAAAATAAAAATCTTTAGAAAAAGGTATAACAATGTTAAGACTAATTTTCTTTTGGAGTATAGCTTATACACATGAAAAATCTAAAACGTCGGCATAAAACGTAAAAAAAATTCAGACCAATTTTTTATAGTTCATCATCATAAACTTAAATTTTACACATTTGAAGGCATTTCAGAAAAATCATCTAACATTCTCACTCAATGCACAAGTAGGAGATGGATATATACACTTTGATGTAAGGCAGTAAGAAAGTAGACGTAGGGAAGAAGTGATGCCTGCATCGGTAAGAGGATGGTGAAAATTAGGACGACAATATTGAGTAATGAAGATACAAGGAATCGGATTGAAAAATAGAAATATGGAACTTGACACAACTGTGCCCTTGAAGAGAATCCAAATATTTTAACCTTGAAGCAAAAGGAAAGTCATAAAGGGAAAAATACAAAGAGTACAAGTTTTGAAGTATAGAAACGCGGTTGAAATGCGGACCATAGCAAAACAAATGTGATAGAAGAAGTGTAAAATAAATAAGATTGTGAAGCCAACATGGAACAGAGATCACGCATGCCAATTCGACAATACAAAAGAAAAAAAACGGAATGTGAAAGATCAATTTGTTGTAAAATGAGCAGATGTCGCAAAGATGTGACGAGTCCGCAAACAACACGGAGAAATATGAAACAAGTGAATGAGAAACATAACACTCTCAGTTAGCGATTAGTGTACCTCGTAAAATTTTTATGCTCGGTTACAACCATGGGTAATTTTTAACCATTTTTATATCATTTATAGTGTTTTTAATTAAAGGGTTAAATATAACTTGAATATTGTAAGTAATTTAAGATTTAGTTAAAGTTTTTATAAATTTTTAATTATTTAGATATTTTATATTTAAAAGACAATTTTATTAAATTAAATATCAATGCAACTTTCACACACTTTGAAAGAGTGCTCTAAACATATTACTTTTTTTCAAATTATACATGTTGGATGAGATTTTGTGTTATCCCTACAAACTTCACATATTTTAGCCATTAACCAACTGGGCCTTGATTTTCTTTTTTGAATGAATATCCACAAAGTTCTAAAGAAAAAACAACGTCTTTTTGTAAACTTTTGGGCTTCATTCTTCTATTTATGTGTTGATCGAAAAGCTGGTAGCCCAAGTTTACCAAGAAGTCATAATGCGATAATTGAACTGAATTAATTTGTTATAAACATAATTAGCATTTATGCAAGACAAATCTAGAAGGTTACACATGAAAGCAAATGGCCATCTTCTACACTTTCTTTTACAACTGAAAGCCCTTGCTTTTTTATCAATTATATCAACGCCACTTTTTGTTTTATTGTAAAATAAAACTTGACTTTGATTCAGAAGTTCATCCACAAGATTACAGAAAGAAAAAAATTGTCACCAGTTAAATTTCTACCTGAATTCATAAAGGGCTTCACAAGATCAAAAATGATAGAACCAGTTTTACTCAAACACGTTTGCGCAAGTCAATCTTTATATGTTTTTGAACCGATATAAACTAGACCATTGAAAACATATTTGCTTCCACTACTTGCAATCAAAAACACATTGATCCCAAACTTTCCCGGTTTAGAAAGAATGTAATTCTTGAAACTCACTTTACCGTGAAACTCCAATATTTGCTCATCAATAGTCAAGTAAGGAGGCGCAACTACATATTCTTGAAAGCTTTGAAAAACTTTTTCACTTAGAAATCGTATAGGAGCTAAAAGATCTTCCTTTTCTCTTCTCAACTTATCGTCAAAACTTAAAAAACTTTTTATTCCAAGAAATCTTTTTCGAGACATTATAGCTCTAAATATAGGCTGTCCATGTTTATTAGACCAAAGATTCAAGGTAGACCTCGCCAAGAATAAACAAGCCAAAAAAAGCATTCATTTCCATTTCGTCAATGACATCACATTTCTTTTTTTTTATTACCAGATTCAAGATAATGCAAATTGATGGTTCTTCTTGCATGCAAGTTTGTGTAAATAGTTGAATGCTCAATCATTTCATTGCAAAAAAGAAGAAATGCTTCAATTTATTTCTTAGGATTTATTTTGGTTCATTTTTGAAAATAATTTCATATCTTTGTCGAACAGAGTTAGAAGAACCATTATTGCTCCATTCTCTTCCATCAGATGCAAAAAAAGTTATTTCTGAACTATCATAATTTCTTTTAGAAGAAGTTGGAGAAAGCTGAACACTATAAAAGTCACTTTCGCTCTCCGATTATGAAGAACTTGGTTCGTAAAAAGCACGATTCTCGCACGATTCAGCGTTACTTTGATATTCTTGTAAAGAAGTTTCGCCTTCTAATTCACTAAGATTCTCAACAATTTGTTCTTCATTATCACTATATGCGAACAAAGATTGATCAATTTTAGTCAATGCCTTATCTTTTGTAGATCTTTTTGAACGAAACATTTTAAGATGAAAATAAAACACAGCTAAAGAAAAAAATGAAGAGAAAGCTACCCGATTGGTGCAATAACAGCTGTGTGTGATAATAAATCAAAAAGTAAAATCTGTGAGAAAGCTTTACTCTTTTACGTAATATTGTGCAATGCAAACAGCCTATAATATAAACTTAAATTTGAAAATTAAGCACAAAAAGAAGAATTGTGTTTAAAAATAACCAAAGTATCGTTTACTTCCTAAACACTTTTTTGGAAATATATAAGAAATAAGATCGAGTATTTAGATTTTAAACACGAAATAATCTAAACACCAAAAAATATGCTTAAATTTTAAACAGACTTTTTACAGCGTATAAAGGGGTTTTATATACTTTTTGCTATATACTTCCTTTGCTGCGTTTTGTATACTTGCTATCCCTTCCTATACTTTATCTGTTTGTATAATTTTGATATATTTACTATTATTTGTTATATAAGATTTAAATTAGTTGTAGATTTTTTAATTGACACTCAATAAACCAGTTACGCTACTTCTGAAAATTGATTGACAACTCCATATACTCATGGGTAACGTTATGTAACGCAGTTCTGAATCGAAACTTCTTTCGCTGGCACTGGTGAGCACTGAAATCCCTCGCTAGAGTGTCATTTTCCTACTTGCATAATTACACCCATCGTCATCGTCATTGCTGTCTCTCTCAGAAAGAGTCTCTCTTTCTTCACCATTATCATCTGTATTCACATCATCATACAAAGTCTCATTTTCCGCTTCATCATCATCTATAAAATCTTCATTATACTTTTCATCCATTTTCTTCAATCTTTGATTCTTCTTTTCCCCCAACATCTCTACTTCTTTGCAGGACGACTATTACAACTTTATCATCATCAATCTCTCTTTTTGTTTTGACAACCACTTTCAATCCTTTGTCATCCTCTTCAAACATTCTGACATTTTCTTCATTAGAAGATGCGAGTCATCATCTGGCTTTTTTTTTTTTTTTATTCATTTTAATCATTTTTTCAATTCTATTTTCTCCTTGGACTTTATTTTTCCATCTTAATTTGTTAGGAAAATTTAAATGTAACACGTTTGCATTTACCTTCATACAATTTCTCGATCCGCAGTTCTATTATAGCGTTAGCTTTAAAATTCTTTCTATAGGAGTTGGAAAGTAATATCCAATAGTATCTAAATCAAAATATCTAAATAGTTCATTACCAATAAAAGTAGTTACAAATTATAAAAATATACTTCTCTGTGTTTTGGGGTTGTGATTCATGATTAGTGCTTGTAGGATGGCAATTTAGACACTGCTCTAATCTTCATTATTGTCAGCATGCTTTTCTAGACCAAATGATTTGATACAGGAAAGCACAAAACATTCATAAAATAAGTTCTGTACACGTTTGCTAAAAATTTAGAGTGTTTTATTTAAACATTAGAAAAAAACGAACCAATCTGACTTGTATTCATTCTTTTATTGGAAGTGGTTGAAAAAAGAAGTCGGAATCCCTCAATCCTACACTGAAAAAAATGTACTATTTCCTACAACCTGCTACAAATTGTAGTATAGGGTTTTCTATTGAAAAACGTGTATTAATAAACGATCTTTTATTGAAATATGATTTAAAACGAAAATATACACGAAAAAAAATTATTCACCACAAATGAAACAAAACTCCTTTTTTTCTTGAATTCTGTGTCCAGGGCATACATTGGCTTCGCAAATTGAGCATTGACTTCGGCAGGATTTTTTACAAAACTTACATGGTCTGGCATAACTCGCTCCAATTTTTCTTTTTCTGGTGAAGTTTTCTGTTTTTATGTAGCCAACAACTAATCCAGCTTTCTTTATTCCAATTGATAAACTTTGTTTCATTAGGCGATCATGAGAAGAAGAGAAGACCAACTTGAACGAAATGTTTTTCAAAAATAAGTTTCTCGAGCAACGGTAGCCATTCTTGACAAGTAAAATGTAAGCGTTATGCCAACTCACATCAATAATGCAATAATTTAGCAACATTGGCCACCTGTTGGTTTTTCTTCTACTCGAAAATTCCTCCAGAAGAGAATCCATGAGGTCAACACCAATTTTTCCTTTGTTGTAATCCAAAATAACCGTCGGCTTTTTATCACTTCTTTCGGATATTTCGATTACGTTATGTGATGAGGTCAACATAAGAACATTTTTATTGTTTTAGGAACATAAGAACAAAGAGCAATGTGATTTTTATGATCATATACAGATGGTGTTGAAAGTACTTGCCTGTTTTTTACATTTTTCAAAACTTCTGGCACTTCTTTTCTGCACTTATTTATAGTATCGATTATAGTGAGGTTCATTTTCGACAACTCAACCGCTAAAGTATGCGACGTGAAATATCTATCGGTTACGAAGTCGCGCCCTGAATTAGCAAACGGTTTTGCCAAATCCAATACCACTTTCATTCCAAGATTTTTTGAGTTGTCCCGTCAGCGTTTTTTCCAGTGTGCACCTATCTTTTCAATGCAAATCCACTAGATGCTTCACAGCACCAGTTTACTTTCAAACCATACTTGCGTGGTTTATTTGGTATGAAACATCTTCCTGGACAGTGCCCTCTGTAACCGTAGAGCTGTTCATCAACAGTCAAGGTGCTTTCAGGAACAATAAACTTCAACAAATTATTTTGAAAACTTTCCCAAATATCTCTCATTGCAGCAAGTCGATAAACCTTTATCCTTTTAGCTCTATCTCTGAAATTGTCGAACCTCAAAACACGTAGAAAAAATTGAAATCTTTGAAAACCTATGGTGGCTCTATAAAAAGGTCTTGAGTCTGACGGTGACCATACGTCTTGGAAATTTGACATGTTGTCGCGATCGGATCCTGCTCTGAGTAATATGGCGTAGCATGCTTTTATTTCATCCAAAGAAAATCTTTTCATGAAAGATGGATACTTTGTTCTGTTATTTCTCCGCATGTGCTCTCGAATCTCATTATGAACCTTTTTATTTGTGAAACGTAAAATATGCAAAAACATATCGTTAGTGTAAAAAAGGAGAAAAGCTTCCAACTCATCTTTCGGAATACACAAGTCTCTTAAGTTTTCTCTCAATATATTTCTGGCCGGAGAATGAGCTGGTAAAGGGCTTCTTGAATATATGATACCATTACTTATTATTGTGTTCTCTCCATCATCTTCTTGCTGGCCATTTGATACATCGCCATCATTTTCATAATCTTCATCACACTCTTCACTATCTTGGTTTTCAGAAACATCTTCAAAAAAACATCAATATCACCTTCATCCTCATCACAGGGCAGAGAAATTTCATTGTTGTCGGACTCTTCAACACATACAAGTTACATCGGTAGCTTTTTGTTCATCATATTCACACTCAGATTCATTCAACGACAACAAAGCACATGCATGTTGAAAAGAAGATCGCCTGTTTTTTTTTCATTGTAATAAATTTAGAATTTTAATAAAATAAAAAAAAAAAAAAAAAAATATTGAGTATAAAAAGAAGTAAGAAAGTTAACAAAATTGAATTGATATATAATAATACTGGTATTTATATAATAAAAAAATCCTATTACTTAGCTTAATCCTATACTACTATTTGTAGTTTTGTTGTAGGTCCGAGAGTTTTTAATCCTCAAAAAGGTACAAAACAAAGAAAATTTGATTATAAACACATGCATGTCTGAGATAAGCCTAGTTCTACGCCAATTAAAGGTTTAATTGAAAAAGTATTTCACTCGATATCGAATCTTTTCCATATGAAAATTGCAAAATGTAGCAACTTGTAGGGATGAGGGTTAAACCTTTCACTTTTAGTCTCACTTCTTCTAAATACGACTGCATCTCGTAATACAGACTTAAAATCCTAAAGTGGTAAAATTTTCTTTGAAACATAAATGTATAACTAAATAAAATTTTTACCAAATCTAACAGAATTCTTGAAGAGAACAAATCAGTAAATTTTTGGCAATACCAATTCACTTGATTTTGGTTGGAATCAATTTCAACAACAGATCATTTCTTAATGCGTTTTTTCAGTAAATGAAAGTTCTGGCATCTTTACTTTTTAAAAAAAAATACGACTATGGTAATGCGCTTCAAACGATTTCAGAAAAGTGAGCAAGTGCCTACTGGATAGAACGATTGTATTCGACCTAACTGATCCTTTTTCAATCGATTCTCACATCCTTTATCAATTTGGTAGATATAACACCGATTCATATAGCATATTTGTAAATCGATTGGAAATTTCAGTTTATAGAAAAAGATAAGTTGCTTGACACCAACTGTATAGCAGCATCCCAAGGTTCCTTAAAAAGAGCATATAAACTAATCTATTTATTTAACTTGCCAATTCTCATTTTAGCCTCAATTTTTGTGGAAAATAAATTCATCAAGTTGGCACAGGACTCGAAAACATTTTGACAGTGTATTTGGTATTTTGCATTTATATTAGGATAAATTAGCGCTACATCTAAAATTATTTATCGTTGTTTCTTCGATGTTGTGGCCCATAAAAGCTACTTTTTAATTAGACAAATGAAAAAATTCAATAGAATAGTAACTAGTTCATCTAAAGAAAAAATTCACTTAATGGTCAACTAAATCAAAACAACGAGTTCAAATTACCCTATTCTTTTCCAATTTGTATCAATTTCCGTGTTCATCCAGAAATATTTACTCTACTTTCCTTGGTTTCGTTCCAAAAGCAAATTCTGAAGAATTCATTTTTTGAATCTTTTTCTCTTACTTCTTCCGATAAATTAAAATACTTCTTAACTTATGGAGTCTTTCATAATGTCGCCGGTGTCCAAGGAACTAAAAATAACAAATTACGCATCTTTTTAATCTATTTTATACGATGTTACCCTTTTAACAAAGTAGTCCATATCGACCCCCTGGGGTCGAGAAGACTTTTCTAGGTGTCGATAATTACATAGAGGTTGAAGCAGGTCGGTTATGATATGGAGAATCAATAAAAATTTTAAGCAGGAAAAAATAAAGATTGTCATGAAAGTTATGTATTAGTATATAAAGAAATAATAAAATATTATTTTATAGCCAAATTTTCACATATTTATTGCTCATCATCAGAAATGCAAAAATATGATTTCATATTTTTATTAACCTTGTCTGGGGGGTCGGAGAGAAAGCAAATAATATATGAAGGGGTCGATGGGTTAAAAATTTGGGCACCCCTGATATAGAGCATGTGTCGGTTTTCTAAAAAAAATAACAGTGAAAATACTGGCATAGCTTTAAGTAAATTTGACATTATTAAACACCATGAAAAAAATCTTACAAGATTATGAAGAGTTCACAAATGATGTTAACCAATTTTGTGTTATTTTTCGACCGCCCCCCTTCTTGTCAACTTTTTTACTATATCTTCTCTTATTAAATATTACCTATTGTCAACTTTTTACTATTTCTTCCCTAGCGACGGGGTTGTGTACGTCACAAAAATATCATATGAAAAATTTAATCATACTTTCACCTTTTGAGATGCAGAAGAGAAAATTAAAAACACATCGTTACTTGTAAAGGCGAAATGCACTCAAAAAATAATAAGAACGAAGTTAAATCTCCAAAACGGAGAATGGGATTTTCTTAGATTTAAAAAAAAACAGAAAAATCGATTTTTTGCCTTTCAAAACCTTTGAGACGTAAAAATCACATTTAGCGATTCAAAAAAAGAGTTTTATACCGTTTTTTAACACTATTCAAAAAAACTTATAAAATTTGTAAACATATGGTAATTTTAAAATATAAAGAAGATACTCATTCTATTTTTAATTTTTTATTTAACTTTTTTTTTGCTTTATGCGTATATTTTTTAATGTATATTCAAATATATTAATGGGATTCAATGTAGGGTTTATCCCTGGGCAGTTAATAGGTTTGGCAGTTTTGGAAATTTTTTAAAATTTGGATTTCGAAAATTTTTAAAAAAATTTGAACTTTTAAATTTTAACAATTTATAAGTGCATTCTGGTTTCTTTTAAAATCAGAATTGTCATAACTTAGAGTTTTTGAGAAAAATCGGAATCAAAGTTGTGAAATTTCAATGTTGGAGAACTTTGAAGTGCTGTACAACCGAAGTTCTAAGGATTCATTCTTTCATATTATATAGTGTTTCGGAATCAGTCTAAAAATCTCTACAAGAGAGTTTATAATATGTTGGACTCTTATTGATTTTTTTTAATTTAGAAAAATAAAATATCAATTTTTTGAGTATTTAAAATTAAGCATTTAAATTAAACATGATAAACTTATTAAGAATCTGTTATTAGTTTTTACATATCTATCATAGTTTTTGAGCATATCGGCTCCAAATTTAGCATTGCAGATGTAAGGAAAATTTAATTTTTTGACTTTTTTATTTCAAGAAAAAAGAAAGAAAGGTCAGAAATTAGATAACTTTTGAAAATTTTATTATTTATTTTAAGCTTCCGAGTTACACCATTTTTTTCCGGCAGTACATGTGGGGTATTGGAAATTTCTAGTTCAATTTTATTTGGGAATCAAAATTCAAGCTTTAAGTATGCTAATTAATAATGCAAAAAGAGTGCAAATAAGTTTTCATTATTTTTGAATTAGTATTAATTACTAAGTAATTAGTATCCAAATTGCACAAAATGTATGGGAAAGTATATTAAAGATTGAATATTTTTGAATGAAACTCTAGAATCTAGATATATCTTGAGATTCTTCATGAGTTTTAACTTGGGATTTAAATTTTTATCCATTTTGTATAAAAATCACTTTTTGCATGGACTTTAAAATTTTCTTTATCAGAACTTATGTGTGTAGATTCCATCCCGAAAGAATGTTAAAAAATAGCATTTGAAAAATTTTTTTAGACCCATGCGCTAAACGGACTTCAAAATTCGTCTCTTTTGAAATGAGAGATCACTCTGAAACTTAAAAAAGTACAAAATTTAATTACGCAATTATGAATATTTATGTTGGAAGTATAGTACTTTGTTTTTTTTGTGAGACCCAAACTGATTGTCGACACTTGAAAAAGCTCAAGAGAAAACACCAACATTCATTTTGAGTAAGATAAAAAGAGCCTTTGAATTATAATTTGGAATCTGTAGACAAAATCATTCAATTTATAGTTTTTGTAATTAGCTATTATAGAAATTTGAAACATGCTATGCTTCATTACAATATGCTTTTTGACACATTTATCATATCATTTTCTCTCCACAAAATGTATTGTGTACTGAATGTATTACCATAACTTTAACTATTTGACTGTCAGTTTGACAATCGTGTCGCAAATGTTAAAATCGTATGCTTTTTAATAAATTCTATAAAATTCGATTGGAAAAGAAAGACGACGCTTAGTCTTCAAAATTCTGGTACCCAAAGCGTTAAGGAGTTAATTACAATTTAAATATGAGGATGTCTCCATTTTATTTTAGTTAGCGAGATAAATGTGGGTGGATGTATTCATCTAGAATCACAGCACTCAAAGATAATGCGGAGGAGGGAAGAAAACGCATGCGCGAGTATATATCATTGTTGAAACGCAACTGTGTGAGGAAAAGAGTTTTGGCTTGATATCACTCAGGTTAAAGATTATGAGAACTGGTTAATATCAAATTGGAAGTTAACCGTCTCATGGAAGGAATGAGGGAGTGCAGAGAGCAGCAGTTGGGAGTGATAACGCGTAATTAGGCTTTCCAGAAGTCACGAGGCCACCAGATAAGCCAGGATGGTGTGAGAAGTGCGTATATGCTTTGTGAAAGACTCACAGCCCTGCTTACGCCATTTGGTTGGAGGGGAGTCAGCCTTCGCGCTCTATACATGTCTTTTTCCGTCTCTCTCCGCACCGACACTAGTGAGCATTCGTTCTTGGCGCAATAAAAGTGCATTTTAATTAGGAACTAAGGCGAAAAAAGCACAGCGTTTCGATGCTGATGCCATAACACAACCAGCAAACATTTCCCCACATTTATTCGTTCCAGCATTGCCTTCAACCCGCCCAGTTCAACAATGTTAATTTTCCTGTGTTTCTTTTTCCTGGTAAGATTTTATCAATAAAAACTTCCTGCACACCTACAACAGGGATTCACCACGTAATGAAAGGATCCATTTTCCCAAGACTTCTTTCGTCGCTATGCTAGCCTTAAAATATTTTTATTAGCAAATTTTGTGGTAAAAAATAACTTTAAAAACATATTGTACCCTTATATTGCATATATCTGAAAAGGAACACGTATAAAGAATAAACACATAAGGTTTAATTTAATTTTTTTTTATAAAATAAATATTGCATGACCAAATGTTTGCAAATAAAAAAAGAATATGATCATAGGCTTCATAGGCGGCGGAACTATGGAGATAGCATCTGCTTGTACCTCACTTTTCGCCAAATCTTAGCAAAATAATTAATGCTCGCAATACTAAAAAATATATAATTGCACTTTTGCTCAATGAAATACACAGACAGACCTCGCTCATCAGACACTGTCGTTTCCCACATATTCTTGTCGGATTAACGAAATTTCTACCTGTATATGCATTTTACAAAGAATCAATACGTCAAACCAAAATGTCATTTATTAAATGAAGTATATATATGTAATATTTATCTATAATGTGGGAAATATGCTGGACAAATGATTACTTCACCACCTTCCGTCCTACCCCAAAGAGATGGGAAACGTAAAGAGCGTAGTGCGCGATATTCAGGTCATTCATCCACAAATACATTTCAAAGATTGCACTACTCCCTTTGTATAAGCAAGTATCATGGCAGAGTCTATCTTAAAAATGTTAATATTTGTCTGTCGGATTAACAAACTCCACGAGCATGTTTAAAAGAAATTAGTTCAATTTGATGCACTTTTTTTAGACCCATGCGCTAAACGGACTTCAAAATTCGTCTCTTTTGAAATGAGAGATCACTCTGAAACTTAATAATCCTAAAAAAAAAGTTTTGATAAAATTTCACTAAAAGATATTTAGATTGACACTAAAAAGTGTCAATATTTTAATAGTATAAGTGCGGTTCGCAAAGCTTAACACATGTTTTCGTGCGGACTGTGGCTTTTGCCCATCCCTGATCTAAAATAGCAACTCCCTATTTTCTTGCTTCGGACATCTCCGCTTTCTTGAAAAAGCCGAACTAAACTATATCAAATGTATATACTAATGATAACTCTTTTAAAAATACTTTGCAATAATACTTAAATTTGAAAGATGACTTCAGATTTGAATTGCCTGTCTGTTAATATTCTAAACTTGACTGTGGTTGAGAACAAAAATTTTATAATCTTAATATTTCTACCTTAATAAATATACAGTCACTTACATCTAAGCTCCAAGATCTAGAATTTTTTTCAGTAAGTTTCAACAAAGTTTCGGATTTTTGTTTGATGTTATGGCGATTCATGAGGCATACTTTTGAAGTTTTCTTTATAATCATTTTTACAAGGTCAATAAAAGTGTACATCATTGATATATACATAATACAGACCTCCTAAAAAAGCTAAAATTTTTGAAGAAAGTTCTTTGGGATGAGTTCAAAACGTATATTGATACACAACAATCTCATATCAGAAAACAAGTCACCCCTATGAGAAACGAAAAGAACAATGGATGAGTACGGATTTGCTGATTGAAATAAAGAATGCTCAGGAAAAGTATGAGGAAGTCTTCTAGTTTAGTCTATGAAAATCTCTTTACGCAGCACAAAGCTTTGATGAATGAAGTTAAAAATAAAATTAGACACTTGAAACGTGAGCACTATTCTAAAGATTTTACTTCTTGGAATCAAAATGCCAAAAGTTTTATGGCGAAAACTCAACCCAATCTTCAGCACCAAAAGCAAAGGAAAAATAACTTTGATTGATGAAGGTGCTCTTTGTTGGAAATGAGTGACAAGTTGCAAATACTTTAAACAAGTACTTCACTTCCCTTTATACATCTAGGAGTGATTGATTCAATTCATGAGATATACAATTGAGAGGATAATCAAAACAATTCCTTTAAATTTCATTAAATTTCAACAAATGAATGAAGAATGATGCAACTGAATACCACGGAATCTTTGTAAACCATTTGAAACTTATAAAAATTACATCTGTAAAGTGTTGTTCATAGCTTTCAACAAGTGTATATAGTGACCTTTCTTATTTCCCTAGTCCATTTAAAAAAACCAAAGTCATTTCAGTATATAAAAAGGAAATAGAGGAGATGTAAAAAGCTATCGCCCAATATCAATAATTTGCTCAGTTTCAAAAATACTTGAAAAAATTCTACACGCCCAGATTACTAACTAATTTAGATTCTACAAATGTTCTAAACAGCTTTCACTTTGGTTTCAGGAAAGGATATTTTTTCTATTGAATTGTTGCATTCTCTTTATGTTAATAAAATCATTAATCAATCTTGAGAGCAAGAAAGATGTTCTATCATTTACACAAAATTTTGCACCAAAACTTGGAGTTTCTTTTTTACTATTTTCACAATAGATCCCAATTAGTTTCCATAAATAATTTTAGATGAACTGAGTCATCTGTCACTTCAGATGCACCGAAAGGAGAATCTTTGGTCCGTTACCCTTTTCAATGTTTATAAATGGAATATATGACGCAAACACAAATATTGTGGTATTTTTATTTGCTTACGACATCTCAATTATTGTTTCCTTTGATCGTGATTTGGATTATAAATCAACTCAAATGTCCTTGAATGTTAATCAAGAGAATTAACGCCCACGTTTTGACATATTTACAGATACTGATATTGAAGGTGGTGAACATTTTAACTCCTTAGGTCTGGTCATAAATAAAAAGTTGACACGGAATGAAGCACACACAGTATTTAAGTAGAAAGGTATCAAGTGTAATGGGTATGCGAAAAAAGACAAGAATCATTTTACCTGTTAAAATAAACATTCGTCTGTATAAAACTCATTTGCAACCACATATAACCTGCAGTGTCATCAATTGGGGGCAATCTGACACTTCTAGTCGCGTATGTTTACAAAAAAAAAGGCATTACGTGTCATTTTTGAAATCTACTAAAAATCGATTGACTTATTTCTTTACAATCCTATGTATTATACGAAGCGCTTAAACTTGCTACACAAAATACTTGCTAATGTTGTCTTGTTTTGGAAGAAGATATGTTTTCCTACTCATTTTTTTACCTTATATTTTTCAAATTTTGAAAAAAATATAAAAAAATTTATTTTCTTTCTTGCTATAAAAATATTTTTTTGCAACATATAAAACTGTTATTCTTGCGAGAAAAAGAGTCTCCTAAATTTCAATGAGTTACCATTTTTTCTGCTAATGTTCATATATATATATCTCATATAATGTTTCATTGTTACCATAGCAAATCGGATTGCTTTATTTTTCACTTTTACTTTGTTTATATATTTTCACCGTTTGTTTAAATCTTTTTATATCTTTCTTTGCTGTGCTTTATGTGTACCATTCTTCTTCTTCTTATATATCGTGAGAACTTAAACAAAACGGAAAATGGAAAACATCTCATAGAGGAAAGATACCGTAGAAACTGCCTATGATTAACATATGAGCCTAAGAACTTGATTCATTGCCTCTTTCATAAGATAGTAAAAATTTAAGTTTTTTTTGACATTTTTGTTAATTTATTCATATTCACATTTTATTATTATTTAAATATTTTTACTGCTAAAATTTATTGAACATTTTTTTAGTTATCGTCGAAAGCTAGAAATCGATTTGCGAAAAGAAAGGGTGGTGAGCAATTAAACTAAAATGAACCTGGAAAACAAGTAAAATGTACTTGATGACTGGTTGCATAATTATATTATCCAATCATTAAAATGATATAATGCAAACAGTATGAAAATTCTCTAAACTGGATCCTTAGGAAACCGACATTTTCTATGTACTGAAAGACACTTTTCGTCCTGATTTTTTGTCCTTCAAGTCATTGGTAAAATATCTATTGAAATTCGAACTTAAATTTTTGGAAAAACACAGATTTGGTTTTTTGTAAACCGAAAATTACATAAATAACAAGGTGTCCGATAAAATTTTGGCTCATCATAAATCCTTGACACACAATTTACAGTATGCGACATACTGAAAAAAGCCGGCACATAAATAAATTTTTTTGAAAAGAACGCTGATTGGAAAAAGAAACGTCTTGAAATAAATTCTAAATTTGACACTTTTCCTATTGGATTTTGCGAGAAAAGGCTGACGTAGATGAAAAAACAGTAGAAGTCTGAATCCAAAGAATTTCTTATATACTTGAGATTTACAAGATACACGATGCATTAGGGTTATGAATTTTTTTTTCTTGTTTACCCTGCAGTATTTTTCAATGAACTTTTTGATATAAAAATAAAATATGCCAATAAAATTAATTTATTTTTCAAAAGGTTATCCCACAATGCACTTTATGTTATTTTATATTCTAAATTTTCAAAAAATTTATTATAAATCAAAAAAAATATTTTAAATATTTTATTTAAAATTTAATTGAAAGTATTTTTTAAAACAAATTTTAAATTTAAATATTTGTTCGTTTTACAGGTTTTTTCAGCAGTTTTATTGCCCTTTCTGCAATAATATTTGTTCTCGGTATGTCTATAAGCGATGTAACTTTTACCCAGTGATTTTTAAAGCACTTTTGCAATTTGTGTTTTGAATGAAAAAAAGAGCTTTTCATAGTTGTCTTGCTGAATTTTTTTATAAAATTCACAGCTTTTTCTAATCTTTTCCTATGATCAGGTAAAGAAAATATGCAATACGAGCATAAATGAATGGCTTTGCAATTCCATCGAGCGTTGTGTAGTACAGGTTCCAATTTATTGCAGGCAACTTGTCTTTTTCTTTAAAAATTCTATACGCATAACATAATGTAAACAAAAATTTAAAGTCATCTCTCTCTCCAACCAAGGTTTTCAAAATCAGGCATTTCAATTTCAGGTGTGTACAACTTTTCTAACTTATCATAATTTTTATAAATCCATTCTTCATACATGGATCAATTGAGATTAATGGAAAATAACAATCAAGAATATGTCTTAAACTTCTGCCTAAAATGTGATGTTTGCAACCAACAAATTGAGGTTTAGTTAAACCTAAATTCAACATTTTCTGGTGAAGTCTTACTACAGCTCCTGCAAAACGACCAGTATTTGTAGGCGTAGTATCGCATATAATCATTTTTATGCTAGACCATGCAGCATTCTCATCTAGCCTGGAGGCTTTATTAATCCTTCTGAAATGCTTTTTGTGGAGCTGTTTTTAGTCTAAACACTCCTAAATTAATTTTGTGTTCAAGATTTTGAAGACACACTACTTCATATTCTTCAAGTTTTTTTTTATCATTTTTAGCAATCTTTTGCCGTCAAAATGTAAGCACAATTTTTTTGTGTTTCCAAGATTTTATTAATTTTTAATTGCATTGATTTACCACTCGCAATCATACTTTTAAATATTCCAGATTGTGTTCGAGTTAGCAAGTTTATTCCCTAAGACTTAAACATACTTTTGATGCTTTGTTTGTAGAAAGCGATAGACTTGTCGCCAATTTAAAGGATTGTGATGTAGAGCTTTTGTTTTTTTTTTGCAGTTTTCTAAATTAAACTCATCTTCACTGGAATCAGAGCTGAATGATAATTCACTAGAGTTTTTGTCATATTCAGAATGCATAAAAACTTTGTTGTTGTGAATCTTTTCGTCTTTTTGATGGGTGAATAGAGGAAATAGAAGCAAGTTTATTTCTCGCATACCCTATTTTTCCTTTTCATTCAATTTGTTTACTATAAGGAGCTTTATCTTCTTTGAGCAACCAGTTTCCATTTACTTTGCTATAACAAATAAATTTAATATAGCTTCATTAAATTTTTTTTTAGAATACTTTTCATTTTTTCATATTCTAAAATAAATTTTTTACCTTTGGCAACAATTGCTTGTTCACTTATTTGAGGAAAACTCATTTTATCCCATAAGCTAGACAATTCTTGAAAAATTTTTTAATCCTTACTTGTTTAAATTTTTCTTTCTCTAATAAGGTATGGTATAGACCTAGAATATCAATTTTTTTTTAGGTAATCTTGTAAAATTTTTAAAGTCTTCAATATAGTCTTGCATGCTTTGTTTTCGATAATAATTTTTTTCTCCAAATTTGAGAATTTTTATTAACAACAGAATTGGATTTAAATTGAGACATTTTTAATAAGAAAAAACAAAGTAAAAAATGTGTGTTTCTAAAAATAAAAAACTTTAATATATAAATATTTTAATTACTAAATATCCTTTTTTAAAAGCCGTTTTAATTTAACAAAAGTTGACGTTTTTATTTGTTTTTTTAATTGTCAGTGTCTCATGCAAGAAAAGTGAATTTTAGAGCCTGGGGAAAGTTTTTTTGTTGAAATTCACATATTTTTTTATTTTTTTGTTTTTTATAAAAATGTTCACTTGAAAAAACGTCAGGGAAGTAAAAATTAAAAAAATTTTTTAAAGTCATAACCCTAAGTCGATGCATACTGTGACGAGACGGTTTTTTCGTGCTTTGAAGAAAAAAACTCTTGAAACGAAATCAAGCAGTCTCAGTGTCAAAAGATTTCGAAATAGCGGCTGAAGTAGAGAAAACCAAGAGAGATGAGATGTGTGAAAATTGATCGTATGCCAGTTGCGAACACTTCCAATAAAAAGCATGGATGAGCTCTCAACTTTTCACTGAGTAATTGACGGAGTTTAATGGAGATGAAACTGCAAAAAAGAAAAATTCAATAGTTTTTAGACAGCGTTACCTCTAACACACATGTTACAACTGATCTTTCTAAATTCACATTGAAGTTTCTGTCAGCTAATACTACTTCTCTCATTCAGCTACTTGACCAAGCGATAATCCATTCGTTCAAGGCAAAATCTCCAAAATTGTAAATACTGAAACTTATAACAAAAAAAGACATTGTAAACATAGCAGTCGACTTGGTCAAGTCTAACACTATTCTAGATGGGCTCCAATGGACTTCGACAACGTGGCAAGACACTAAAGGGATTATATCTGGATGCTTCAAAAGCTGCAGGTTTCCAGTTGATAGATCAATAGAAGAGGAAAATGCAGAAGCTTATTACAAGTCGCCAAACAACTTTTTGATTGATCTCAAACAACAGAAGGTGACAACAACTGGGAGATGTGCATCCTTGAAAACTACGGATATAAATATTTTCATTTAGGAAAAATGTTTGATGATCCTTTTCTAAGAGCAAATCTTTTTAATGTTTCTTCCATCTTCCTACGATTTAGAATGAGATAGAGTTGAAATAATAAGGACTGTATTGGAACAAATCGAAATTACCGGTTCCCTTGACAAACCTGATTTTTGTTACCACCATGAGTTTTCGGTTCTGTATAAAGAAATATTTCATCATCTCTGATTATATTAATACTTAAAAGAAGAAGTAACATGAACTTGTCAATATAGAAAATTTTAAACAAAAGAAACAAAATAAAATGAGGCAAACTCTGGAAGCAATGTCAGAAATTCAGAGATTTCATGAAATCCGTAAAAATTTCAGAAAATTCGTGGATTTACTGTTTCATATAGCGATTTGATGTATTCACTAGTGCCTAATGATTTCCTGGAAAATTCGTGTAATTACAGAGGTGACACTCTAGTTATTTCGTGAAATTCATTGAAATTGTAAAAAGTCTCTAGTGATTTTTATCAATTTATGCTTTTAAATAAAAGCGTTATTTCATAAATTCTTTGAATCTTTTAGGGATAATGAAAACCCTGGTCTCACAGCTTTACTAAAATAAAGGATCTTTTGCACGAAAATGAATTGTCTACCTAGAGGAAAGGATGTTTGGAACACATTACTATTGTATTTAAATCATATCATTTTTTTATCTGTAAAATTATATATCTTAGATCTGGCAAGACCTCCAGGGAGGCAACTTGCGGGAAATTATGATCGGAGGTGTGGCAAAAATGGTCAAATACTGAAAAAACTTATTCAAAATAAAAATTGTCGGACAACATTTTACATAGATATTGAAAGCAGCATTTCGAAATTCTACACAAAAGTTCAGAACACTTAACTTTGAAATTGAGGTTTATTTCATGGAAACTTTAAGGGGACTTTTAAGGGATATTAGGACTTTTAAGGGTAACCAAATTAAGATCTACAAAAGCAACATTTGTCATATCTCTCACAAGGGTTTCAGAAAAAATCTACTTAGGAAAAAAGCCACCCCCCCCCCCTCATTTCATCACTGAGGAAATGAAAATAGCCGGTTACGAATAGGGTTAAGATATTGGATGTTAACTTCTTTTTTCCTTAACTACTTCTAAAAGCGTTAAAAAAAGTAGTTAACAAAAGTTACAAAATTGATGAAAGTTTTTGCTTACCAAATGCAAACCTGATAAAACTTTGATTAAATATTTTGAAGAAGTTTCAAATGCCATAAGCTAAATCAAGGCTTTTTTTTCCGGCTTAAGAAATATTTGAAGTTACAGGAAAGGGAACTGAAAACTTGGAAAAATAATTATTCCAAAGTTTATTAATTTTGAAAGCTACTAACGTGAAAAAGAGCGGAGAAAATTTTGTAACTAAAATACGGCCTTCTCTCTCTCCCATGATTATGAGCACTTATGGAAGAGGGAATCCATAAAGATTTTAATAAAAAAAATTCTATTTTTATATCTGTAAAAAGTTTTTTTTCTGTAAGATTCAAGTTTTACCTGTTAATTGCCGAAAACCTATTTTCCCTATTTGTATAAATGAATTGATTTGAACCATTCATTAACAGCCATCTACTGTATGAATCAATAATATATACATAATTCACTTTGAATTTCTATAATGATGTGTTCAATTGATTAATCTTGCTATTTATCAAGTTTTTGAGTCAATCATGGGATTTTTTTACTATCTGAAGGCTCTTTTTGAGTAAAAACATTTAAATTCTCATTTTGGAATAAAAATTTTTGAAAACAAAGTAAAACCTTCTTTCTTGAAGCTTTTTTCCCATTTTTTAAATACTTCATTTTGGAATTATCTTATTTTACGTAGATTCTTTCAAGACAAGTGAATCCATCGAAGCATTTTGTAGAAGGAAGAGTAAGTTTTTGAATTTTATAATTTAATCAACCAAAAATATCCTGTTATAAATGTGCATATTTTTAGCGTAATATCTCGTCTAAAATTGAAGCCAATTTTGTAGAGCCTTTTTTCTATAGTAGATTATTTGAAATATAATTGAAGTAATGATGACTATAGAGCCAAAATTTTGAAATAAAGTATGCCTTCTTTTCCAACCAGATCATTTTTCACGACATCTCGTTTTAGTTCATGATATGCTCTGTGTATATTCAATTATAAATATAACCATATATACTTTAATGGGAAGATATGCTAATGAGAAATGATTCTAAAAACCATAAGCTTTTATTATAAAAAAATTCTAAAGCTCCATAAAAGAGAATATGAGAAATGCTGAAAATAATTAAAATTTTTAGGGCAGTGTTCAATCTTGATTGACAAATCACATTTACCGTGCATCACAAAACAAAATACTGCATTTCGAACTCTTAAAATTCAGCCTATTTTAATAGCTACCTCAATAACTCTTTGAAAGGCAAATCAATATGTAGTCATTTAACTAATTATTATCTTTCCTCTAATTAAAACTAAAAATGTGTTGTTATTATAGCGACTAACTAGTCCGTTTTGCAAATATCTGATTACAGGTAAAAAAAATGGCGCAATTAGCTAATAGCAAACTAAACAAACTATATTCCTACACCCAATATGGCTGCGCGTATTTTTATTGCGAGAGACTTACATTTTTTCGAATTCCTTTGTCGTAATCAGTTAAAAGTCAATAAAGTCTTCCGTTCCATTTTTGTAAGTACTCTAGATTTTGTTAAAAAGTTAATAAGTTTACAAACAAAGAGTAAGTGTTTAACAATTTTTGAATTGCTTTTATATACACTGAAGAGTTGACAAACGAACTAAAAATATATTTCATTTTATAATTATTAGTTTAACATACATACTTGCTTTAACGGTTTCATTTTTTCGTGGATTCCACGAGTAAAAAAATTGCTCAATTTTTAAAGGGGGTCAATTAGGATATTTTTTAATAAGTATTAAGAGTAGTTCCTATGGAAATATTTTTATGATTTGTGAGCATACTTTTATCTAGAAAATGTTTACTTTGAATTTGAAACTTAGTTACACTTTACACTATTTGAAAAAGACTTCTTCTTCTAAACATTAATCACGCTAAATATCCTGATATTCTTTTTAACAGTACGACATTGCCACATGAAGTCAGATCTAGAGTAGTAGTATCCAAGATTTTCATACATCATAATATTTTTTGAAAAGATATCATTTTATTGTAGTAATATAAATATATTAGGATGGTCCTTATTTTAAAATTTTATTTTTTTTAAATTTCTCAGCATTCCACTCGTTTGCTGTTTTATAAAATGGCTACATGTAAAAAATGATTAAAAATAAATTTTATTTGAAGGTCGCTCAAAAGTAAACTATAAATAGTTTTTTGGTATTTAAATGTAAGTTTATGATTTTTTTTGTATTGTTAAAATTCATATTGCAGCCTTAAAAGCAGCACGACTGAATCTAAGATTACTAGAAGCAAGTCTTTTAACTGGTTAATTCGATTTTAAAAAATGCAAATAATTGGTGCAAAATTAACATCAACCAGACGAGTTTTATGCTTATTTTTTTTATCATCATAAAACATTGATAAAACAATTCGAGATAGTGCTAAACTTGGCATTCATAAAGTTTCATTATTTTGGAATAAATCGAGAATTCCACTTTCACGAAAACAAGAAATTTTTTTGAGAAATACAAAAAGTTAAAAAAGAATTCTTCAAAGAAACACGCCAAAAGAAAAATTATTTGTTCAGCAATTAGGTCATTTATTTGACATCGCTCATCTGCGTGTTCTCAATTTAATCAAAATTGATGAAGATAGAAAATTTTTAATTGCTAAGATCTGCAAGGTTGTTTAGGATCTCTGGATAAATTAGACGCTAAAAGAAAAAAGATTGCAAAAAAGAAAACAAGCTGAATTGATTATAGAGAAAAAATGAATATGGAAGATCAAAAAGTGGGAGAAGTTTTAGTTTGAAAATGAAGAAGATGCCTTATTAGATGAAAGTTATAAAAGCAAAAAGAAAATTTTTAAGTGAGTAAAAGAGCTTGTAAAAAATTTTTGATTTAAATTTAGCAGCTACTTTGAACAAAAACTTCAGGCAGAAGAGCAACAATGATGATTAGTGCAACAGTTCAAAAGCTTGGTTTTGTTGTCAAAAATTATAATATTAATATATCTTCAATACATAGAGCTCGACGTCAGTACAGAAATTATTTTTTCAAAAACTCATAATTTTGGCGATTGCTCATGTGCGTTGGGATGGGAAAATTTAGAATGATTTATCAAGAAAAACTCAAGTAGATCGTGTTCCAGTTGTAGTTTCAGGTTACAAATCAGAAAAAGTATTAGGAGTTCCTAAACTATTTTCTGGAACTGGAATCATCGCACAAGCGAATGTTATTGTAGAAGTATTACAAAGTTTGAAAATGTTAAAGCTTTGTTTTTATACAACAGTCGTAAATACTGAAATTAAATCTGGAACGTGTAAATTGATCATGGAAAAGCTAAATCTTTCGAAATAATATTAACTGCTGCCTTTAAATCTTCTATTGGCCCTACAATTGGTACAGATGCTGCTTTATTCAAACGATTTCAACATCAATGGAACGCTATTCAGCAATCTTCTTATCAAACTTTGTTACAGAATGAAACAGTTAGCTTTGCAATCAATGATGTTAAAGAAGAAGTTGCTAGTTTTGCTATTACTTAGTTGAGTAAATGTCACGCAAGAGGTGATTACAAAGAATTTTTAGAGTGTATTGTTATTTTATCTAGAAAAATTCCTCCCCGTAGTGTGGTGTACTTTTTAAAACCTGATGCAAGATGGATGTCGGAAGCAATATATTGCTTATAAATATCTTTGTTTTCTCACCAATTCAAGTTGAACTTTACTTAAAAGCTTGGTTTACAGCAACTGATGTAGTTTCTGCTCCGCAGAATGGTTTGAATTGTTTGCATAATCTTTTTGAGTATGAAAAGATAAATTAGAAAATGTCAAAATAGCACTAACCAAGTTTTCAAATCATTTATGGCATTTGAGTGAAGAATTCGTTGTTTTGGCTTTAATAGATCCATTGATATGAGTTAATAAATAAAAGAATATTGCACTTTATATGTAAAGACAGGGTACCCTGTTGTTTTCATCGAGTAGGCATAAATGCACTGCTTGTAACGAACTATGAGTAGGTGGCTCGAGACTGGATTAGAACCCGAGACCTTGAGATATCGAACACAGATTCTAGCCAACCTTACTCAAGGCCCATTGTATATATAAAAGATTTGTCTCCTTGAGCTCTACCACTCAAACTTCTCAAAATTTTGTCTAATATATTTTTTGATTAACACAAAAGATCTAAGGGGTGAGAAATACTAAAATAAAATTTTTAATTTTTTCAAATTTTTTAAGGACCACCCCTATCATTTATTGAAAACATTCAGGTATTTCAGTTTTTAAAAATATAAAATATTTGGTAAGATCTTACTTTCAATCAGATTGATCGATTTTTTTCAATCATGTTGGCATAAGACGTGACATAGTATTTTAAAGACGAACCCCTAATCTTAATGATCGAACAGTTGCAAGAATAAAGGAGTTTACATGTTTAAATTATTATTGAAGGATTATTTTCAAGGATAAAAAAAAGCTTTTTAAGCAAGAATATTAGTCACAGTTTTGATCCAAATCTTATAGTGTTTGAGCGTGTTATAGGGTATAACAGTGTGTAAAATGAAAGACTAATTCTCTAAAAATGTATATTGTACGAGCGTTTTTTTTTATAACAAACCTTCATTCACTTGTGTATTTAGATTAATGAAGTAAAAAAGTATGATCAAAAACACGAAATTGCAAGATTAGCTCAACCAAGAAAGAAAAATTTATTTATGAATATTTGGAAAAAGGATGAGTTAGAGAAAAGAATTAAATATCAAAATAGAGATTCACCAAAGAAATTGCGCTTTTATGAAGAAGAGGACAAACACGATGAAACCTACATGTTAGAAAGAAAGGAGGGCACTGCGAGTAAGGAAGCTAAGCAGAGTGAAAAGTATTTGTTGAATATTATTAAAGATCTCTTGAAGAAGATGAAGAAAATTGATCAAAAAAAGAAAGTGAAAGTAAAGAAGAGAAAAAAAAGTTGGGAGGTGGAAAGAGATTTTCAAACAGTGCGACATAAGCCAGCCATCAGAGACAAGAAATTGGCACAGAAGTTGAACAAGTATGTGAAAAGAGCTAAAATATATCACCTCTTTAACAATAAGAGGAAGCGAGGAGATCTAAAGGAGTATGGCAGAGATAACGATGGCGTACACTTGAAGTATAATGGAGCGAAGATGAAGTCGAAAAATAATAAAATTTTCTTCTTGAAGAAGCTTTACCAGCAATTAGACGTCGATAGCGATGACATGGCCGACAGAAATTTTAACTACTTTCCCAGCGAAAAAAGGTTTCTTCAGAAAAGACGCAGAGTGAAAAGGGGTTCAGTGTTCACAAAAGAAGAAGCAAAAACACGCTTGAAAAGAGTTAAACGTGGAAAAAAGAAGAAAAAGAAGAAGGCCATGAAGGAAGACGACAAGCACATTCCTAAAATAGATCCTCCATTCGTTGTCAACAAACGTGAAAAACCTGACCCCATGGCTCCCGCACCTCCAGACCCACCAGCAGCTGAAGAAGATGACGATGAAGGCGGATATGGTAAACCAGCGAAATTTTTTTACAAAAATAAAACTCATTCCATTAAAATAAACAAGAAATCGCATATGCCTGTGTACTACTACAAAAAAGTGGTTTATCATGGTGGACATAATGACTATGGCTGGGATAATGATCACCATGGTGGATATGGACATCATCATGGGGATTATTATCACCACGGCATATCTGCAGATGACGATGATCACGACAGTGATTACTTGTCTGCGCCACAAGGATGGAGAAAGAAGGATGTTTTATTGTTTCCCAATACGCATATGGCGCCTTCGCATTTCAAAGAAAGAAACCATGAACTGGCGCCTCAAGATTCGAAGAAAACGAAAGACAACGTGGATTTCAATACTTTTGATGAAATGCCTTTTGGAAGATTGACGCGAAAGAAAGAGAAAAAAAGTAACAAATTTGATTGGTCAAGGCTTAAAAGTATTTTCAAAGGTTTATTATAAGTTAATCTTCTTTTTCAAAAAAGAAATACATGCTTTTCCTTGTTTTTCATTATTTTGTGATCAATTTTTGAAATAAATTTTTTAGAAAAAATTCCTATCATATGTGTATATAGAAGTTTTAATAAAATATTTTTCATGTCTATGTCGTTTATTAGTACCTTATATAGAAAAAAATTCCAGCTTCAACACCTCTTATTATCTCATAATACAATGATATATTCTCTTTTTTAGTACGATTTCAATTAAATATATACTATTTAGTCAACTTTTGTGTGCCGGTGTAATGATGGTTAGACTACAGGCATTAACTTTAACTGTTTTTCTTGAATTAACTTTAAGATGGATAGAAATGAATAATTTGTTGGGTGAATATAAAAGAAAATTTCCATACTGATTACTGTGAGAAGTAATAAATAGGTAGATACACTTCATTATGGGAATTGGGTTAGGTGGTATTTTTGTTTACATACATACTATAAGATAATTCAAAATTGAGAAGTTTAAATTTTTTAATAGATAATAAAAATAGATAAAATGTGTAAAACTCCGACTCAAATTTTGTTCCTGAATAATTGATCCGACATGAATTCTTCATTTCAAAATTTTTCTCTTGAAATTTTATATCTTTGTAAAAAGTGCTTGGCATTAGATGGCTTTTTTTAATCAATAATGAATCCAATTTTAAATGTTTCACGAGTTTATATGTTGTGTAAGTACAAACTTATATTTGATAACAAACCTTAGAGTTGATCGATTAAACTTTCTATGTTTATAAATTTTCCTACATATATTAGCTCTCTTGATAGTTCCAAAATTAAAAAATATTTACAGAATTGTTTACTCTATTTTGAAAAGAATCAAAATTTCTCTGCACTTTCATTCGTGGATAAAACAAAAAATAAGGCCTTATTAAATATCAAAAAGAATATTTTTTGTAGCTTACATCTTTCAAATTTGTAGCATGAAATAATCAATTGAAAGGATATTTAAATGTTTCACGATATTGCGGATAAAAGCATATCGATATTTTTTCTTCTTAGTACCTAACATCTTTATATAAATCGATACATAGCAATTTATCATTCTTAATATAATGTGATGTAGGAAGCAGAAAGAATGACAATCAGAGAAGATTTGGGGTTTGTCTGGATGAGGAGCGAAATTATAGAAAAAGGATTTGCAAAGAGTAGGCAAAAAAGAATCATTTCAGAAGAAAACTTAATGCTTTTGAAGGATAGTTTGTTGCTGAACAACGTAATCATCAACATCACACCTCCTACTACAAAGCCGAAGGAAGTGCTTATGTCATCTGGGGAGAAGTCAGGAAACCAAAGTTTCTACACACAAGTCATTAAAGAGGTTGCTAAGGAACTCGCTCAGAAGATATTCTCTGAAGATCACGCTCAAAGCAATGACAATGATAAAATGAATAACAGTGCTTTAGCTGCTGCTACCACAACTACTACAGTTAAACCGAACATGATAGGCAATATAGTTAATTCGTCAACACTTACACAGACGGTGACGGTGAATAATGAAAACCAAAATGTCACCACCTTAAAAGACAAGATAAAAAATTTCTTCTCAAATTTTTTGAACAGAGCGAATGAAAATTCAAAGAACAACACGAAAGATATGATGGTGAAATTGAACATGGCAGTTGACTTAATGATGAATGTTGGAGACAAAAATATGTTAGCTGCTGCTGCTGCTGCTGCTCCTGCTGCCAACACAACACAAGCGAACACGACCACCCTCACTCAGAGACAGGGAGACGCAGCAGAGGACGAGGATAAGAACAAGTGTGAGAAATGGTTTTACAAGGATTACCACCACAAGATTTACGTTGCCCACAAGCCAAAGCACGACTACCACTGCAACATTCACTCAAAGAAGCACAAAGGATATGGGCATCATGGGGGATGGCACTACACATCGAGTGGGTATGGAAGCCATGACAATGGCTATAAATGGATGGATGCGGGAAAGGAGCATGGGGTTGATTACGTCTTACACGGTTACCACAAGCCTGCTAAGCATGGCCATGGCCACTATAGCCATCATTATAACAAAAAGATGTCTTCTTCAAAACATGACTTGCATCACTCGCCTCACCATGAATACGTTTATGTCAAGGAACCGGATGAGCATTATTCTTCTGGCGGATATCACGATTCATACAGTGATCACTATCATTCTTCCTCGCATAGTGACAATGAGTATAAAAGATAGAGAATATTGATAACATATGTAATGATATTATTAACATCACCAACCTATATACTGCAATGTGGACTAACTTTTCAAAAGTCATCTGTTTCAATGTTATTTATTTGTAATAAAATCATTATATTACATTTCTTCTTTTGAAATAATCACACAAAATTTAAAACTACCATTAGGTGCATGGATAGGGCAGAGAAGAGCTAAAAGTTAAACAAGGAATGCTGTTTCTCATTTTACAAAGGCACACTATTTTCACAATTCTTTTCTCTAGTATGAATTGTATAATCTATTGATTCCTTCAAACTTCATTAAGAGTTTCTCATAGTACTTTACCAAGAATTACTCTCTCATAAAAAAACGTATTATGAGTGTTTACTATGAATACTTGTTTATTGTGAGTGTTGGAAAAATAGAAAAAAAATAATTCAGAAAAAAACACAGGTTGAATACAAGGAAAAGGAGAGCACGCAAAAAAATTGTATTCTAAGAACTTTTTGAGGGAAATATTTAGAATATCAAGAATCATAATTTCAAAAAAGTGTCGGATAGAGTGAAGTAGCATTTATCAACTTTTTAAAATATATTAAATCTTTCAAAGATTGAAAAAAAGAAAATTAGATTCAAGACAAAAAAAGGATTCCCATTTAAACGAAAGAAAAAAACAATTAAAATTTGCTTAAATGTTATCATTCTAAAAGTATATGATAATTAAAACGTAAACCACGACGAAAAGAATAAAGTTTTTCATTAAATACTAGTTTCAGAAAACTTCTGTATTAAATTTAGGCACTAGAGAAAATTCATACTACTCGATCATGATACCTGATTAAAATTTTTTCATTCAAAAAAAAATCTAAACTTAAATGTGAACAAATTTAATATTCCTTGATGAAACCTTATGGAGCTTTTTCCAGCGAATCACCGGTTGAGGAACGCTGGAGTAAAGCATAAGTCCCTAAAGTTGGTGATGCGAAAGGATATCGGCTCTGTTATGAAAACAAACAAAATTAGAGGCGTTTAGGAGAATGCAAAAGAACAAGTTATGGTTGGTGGTAATAGGAGAAGTGAGTTCATGCCTAAAACTAGGGTTAAAGTGTATGCCTTTTCTCTTATTATTTGTTTTTATTCAGCATGAATGCAATTTAAATCATTTTGATAGAGGCATTTTAACAAGATGAAGATTTGCTAATGATTTACGATTTGTACGCGACTTTTATTTGCATGAGTAAATGGAAAGTGAGCTAAGAAAATTAATTTCATCTCTTCTCAAGATAATAAGCAAGGATCAAATCGATGTCATTAACCCTTTCAGGTACAATGGAACACTAGTGTCGCAAAAATCATAGCTTAAGTTACGTAAAACTCATTGAGAGAGAAAGAAGAGGATAGAAAAGCGATGCCTGAAAGGAGTAAGCAAAGATTACATCAAAAATATCTCTTCAACACAACCTCAATCATAAATCCTAGAGATCATAGAAAGACACGAAAAACTTGGGCATCATTGACTTAATCTCGGGCCTTAAAGTGTATCTCTCTCCACTTCCTGCTATAATGGTTATAGCTCAACATAAAGCCGCACACCCAATCTCTTCTATTTAAAAGAATTTTATCATCAATAAAAAGTATGGTTGAAACTTTGGACCAAGCTATTTTTGGATTTAAAGGTTCGCATGAATTTTAACTATAAGAGTAGTGATGAGATTTTCAGATTGTAGGAGACGTTTAACCGAGTAACACATCCCCTTAAACCATGAAGTGTAGGCAAATATAACGAGATCAAATTTCTATGATTTATTATAAAAGTAAAAATAATTTTCATTTAAACTCAATCTAGGAAAAAGTCCTTTATCAGTTCTTCTTCGCTCTTCGTGCCTTCGTGCAAATACGAAGAGAAGTCGGTTATTGCGTGGAAAGAGCGCAAGATGTCTTCATCGATGCAAAAGTTAGCCGTGAAGGACTTATCGCTTTGAGTGAGTATTGTGTACGCAGCGTCCGACATCACTTCCACTCGACGACATCTCTTCCTCATTTCCTCACTGGCTAATCCCATCGCGTCTCCGATAAACTCGGTAGCGGCGGTGAAAACTGCGTATTTGGGCCATAACGCATTCACAGCTAAAACACATGTATACATCATATTTGTTAAACGAAGCAAAACTTTCTTTGTGAAGATCAATTGCTCAGAAGCTAATTTTCTGAAAAGGGCTTTTCGAAGCCACATAACGCGGTTCTGTGCTGTTCTGCTAAAAGATGCATAGTCTATCACATGGCTAATCACAAAAAGGATAAAATTAGCAAGTAAAATTAAATAAATCAATAGAAATGTGCCAGCCATTTTTTATATTTTCACACTGAAATTGTATTCAATTTTAAATATAATGCCCCATCACTATGTTTACAAATGATATAGGGGATACAAAACAACCATATTATATATGTGCAGAGCCCGCGCTACCTATTAAATTTTGGGGCACAAGCCCCCCTCGCCCCCCCCCCCCCCAGCTAATTTTCAAGCTCCAAATTAGGGCCCCAATGAAGTCCCCCCTCTCCCTAAAATTTTTGCTTAGCGCAGGCACTGTATATGAGATATATTATATTTTTTGGAAATTTTTTTTATTTATTCTCATCAATAAACAAAACAATATTGCCGCCAATGTGAATAATTTTTGAACAGATTAGTCTTTTCATGAAAAAGTTTGATTGATTGACTGTTCTTCACTGAGGATGAACGGATAAAGTTCTCATGCCAACTTTTTTGCTTATTACTATCCATTATAAAAATGCTTTAGCATCTTTTCAAGTTTAAAAATTGTAAATGATTATTACTTTTTTATCCGATTGTATATAAAAAATTAAAATTTATGACAAATAAGCCTTCAAAATTTTTCTAAATATCCTTTGACAAGAAGCCGTGATATGAATTAGAAAAAAAGCAATAATTAGTTTAGGGAATATATAAAAAGATTACCTTTACTGCATATCGCAATAAGTTATTATATCATATAAGAAGCTTTGTTATATCAAAAAATTTCTACTTACAACACTGACAAAGTGTTTACTATCACATTTAAGTTTAATCTGTAAGCAAAAGAGTGAAGATTTCCTTTACGTATTTTGTATTTAGAAGGCTATAGTTACTAGGCAACGAAACTCCAATTTGTTCAACTGAAAGACACTACGCATTCTCTTTCATTAGATAGCAGTGTTTGTAAATTAAGAAGCTGTTAAAAATGTGGATAGGGAACAATATGAAATTTGATCATAGTAAAGTTAGAAATATAAGCGTACCAATTTTGTCCTTGAATTGGGCAGCTAAGCCCAAGGAACACATTGACATGCCATACTTTGATAACGTGTATGCTAAATTTTTCTTGAACCATGATGGCTGCAAAGAAATGGGAGGAGAAAAGCTTAGGATGTGAGGAAGACTCTTTGATTTTAAGAGGTGCGGAACACAAGACTTGGAAGTGATATATGTTCCTCTTACATTTATTTCTTGCATCAAATCATATTTTTTTGCAGGTAAACTCAATATGTCTGTGTTGATGTAATAAATAATTTGATCAATACAAGTATGTATTCGAATATTTAAATATAACAGCAAATTTTAAAGTTATTGTGTAAAACATAAAGGTAAATGTACCATAGGGTGTTTTCATCAAGGAAGCACAATTGCGCCGCTTGTATCGAACTATGAGGAAAGCAGGCTTGGTGCGGGATCGAACCCAAGACCTTGAGTTATCGAATCCAGCATCTAGCCAACCCTACATAAATAAATTATAGGAAAAATTACATAAATAAATAATAGGAAAAATACACATTAAAATAAACTGATAAATAAAGTCATGTCCCTTCGTCTTATTGAACTGTCGAGTATGATAACATTTTATACATATTAACCTTACGATTATTATTGTATAATTGTTGTTCATTACCAATATTCAATACTATAATTTATTTGTAGAATTTAAGTTTGTAATCAGGTTTTTCTTAAATGTATTAATAATTATTTTTTAATTCCTGTATTAAAAAGCACTTTAATAAATATCATAAAAAATTTCCAAAAAATTTGCTTAATTTTTTATTTATAAAAAATAGTTTCTTTGTCTCTTATTTATAAAAGATAGGGGACGTGAGTAAGGTTGGTTAGATAAAGGATTTCGATAACTCAAGGAGGTCTTGGGTTCAATCCCGCATCAAGCCTACTTTCTTCATAGTTCTATACAAGGGGCGAAATTGTGACTTCTCGATGAAAACACCCCAAGGTACAAAAAAAAATCGAAATTGCTTTTCTACCAGTTAGATCACCTGAAACAGACAAACTAGGACTTTGCTTGGTATTTTTTCATTTTTATGGTAAAAAATCTATCTATCTGTGTCACTAGACGATTTCTAGTGGTACTTAGATGAGAGATGTAAAAATTAAATGTGAACTTTTCTAACACTTAAAAATAAAATAACGAATAACTAGAAATTAAATTCTATCAAATTAATAAAAATTTTATTAATAAATACAAAATCCAAATAAAATATGACAACGTTGTAATGTTGTCTCCCCATTTTATATTGCATACCCATATTAAATAAAATTCATGAGGGGTTGTCTCCCATGTTCAACCTCTTGATGTTTCAGTCATATATAATCCTTTTATTAGCCAGACATGTTTTTCAATCTTTGAAAATTTTATAATTGTGCATTTCTGATTTTACTACCATAGTATGATGATTTTATGTTTTTATAAAAAAAAAGAGTACCAGTTTGACACTGAGAAGATTTTTGTTCAATTTAGGTTGGTAGGGGCGCGTATAAATGGATTCATATATTTGCGCTTCAAAATGCTAAAAAGATTGCGAACACCAAACTTCATTGTAGAACTTAATCCTTTGAGGACGATAATTTTGCAGATTGGCCGTTTGTTTTCTTTTTCAATGGAACATTATTATATCTGTATTTGAAGCACAAGACCTTCATTTCTTAGGACACACGCGTCACAAGTTTAAAGGGTTAAACATACAATTTTTATGCTATGGGATACCGGTCTTCCATTGGGCACCAAAGCGTTAAAATTCAAAATATTTAGTCGAATTGACGTTCCTTTTGTTAATCGGGAGATTGACAGGAAGTTACAGATACACGCTATGGGCCTAGCTGAATCCGCCCTAGATTCCCGATGTTCTGTTGATTGGTTGACTATGCGTGTGAATTAGAGGCCTGTGTCGGGAGGCCCAATGGCGCGGGTTTGCGGGACATGCACAAAAAGCTGTAGTGTGAATATTTGTAAAAAATAAAAAAGGAAAACCTCTGAGATCAATGGCAGAAGCATTATTGATGAGGATGTCGATGCTTTTGAAATGAGAAACAGCCATGCTAACACTTTTGGACACGTCTTCTTCATTACGCACATCCACGCAGCAAGGAAGGCATTTGCCTCCTGCTTTCTCAATCTCATCAGCTACGGAGTAAATCGTTCCGGGGAGCTATATCGAAAAAAACGAGCATATCATATTGAAAAATGTTGCAACATCACGTTAGCTTTTCTAAAAATAAAGAAATATAGGTCCTTTCGTTTTAAACGACCCCCTCCTCCTCAATCTCAGAGTTTATGTTTTATTTACAATGTTTACTAAAAAATATCATTTATATTTAATGTAAATATAAAATTATCATTTTTTGAAGCAATCTGACAGAAGTACTAGTTTTGTAGAAGTAGTTTGTTTGTTTGTTTGTAGCTAGTTAGTTAATGAGTTAGATACTTAGTTAATTAGTATTATTAAAAAAATAAATTTTTATTTATTTTGAAACTAAATTATTTTTACAATGCTACAAACTTTAAATAATAATCCAGCTTTGTAATTGATTTAATTTTAAATCTTGAAACCTTATATTAATTTATCTAAAAAGCATTTAGAATATATACTTTTTAGCTTGGCGCAAAAAGCAAAAATGACGAAACATCTTTAAAAGTCTTTGCATTAACAACTAGCCCTCTTAACATTTATTAGTTTTCGAAACGACCATTTTATATTTTAATTATTGCATGACATAGTCTCATTCACATGAGTTATACTTTGAGGCATTTGTTGTATTATTTCAAACTATCAAATGAAATATATCGCAGGTACGCCAATGCTATTCAAAACTGTAACTTTGTATGAACAAGAAAATCAATCAATTCTTTCTATATATAGACATAACAATTTTTTAAAAGTAAATACAAATTCGTTGTTTTAATTGACACATAAGTACGTGCATATAAAAATCATTTAAATCAATTTTTCCTACGCAAATTAGCTCTCTCTTATGTTTATTAACTGATTGATTTATTATCATTATCAACTATGATTTATGAATTAACTTTATTCTAACATCAAACATTTTTCTATTCCAAGCTTAATCTTAGAAAATTTTCCCATAGTAAGGAAATTTCCTACTGCTAAATATTGTTTTTTTTTTGTAAAAATTTGTTTTTTATGTGTTATTGAGTGAATTGAAAGTTAAATAATGTCTTTTAGTCAAATTTTTCGTGAATCAAAGCTTATGAAAGTTTTTGTTTAATTAATAAGATTGTTGAAAAATCAAAGATCTTATCCATCATCAAGAAGGAGAGATCTCATTCTTCTCCCTTAGTTGGAAAATTAAGCAAAAACATTGAAGTTGATGAATTGGTCAGAAATTTTTCAAAGAAATCGAAAAAAATTCAACTTTTTAAAAATATTATTTAGCATTTTTGGGAAATTTTTTTATTTATTGAATATAACTGGATGGAATATGATTTTTTTTAATCTCAAAATAAATTAATAAAATGTTTAAAAGTAACTTGAAGAGCGCAAATCATTTACATCATATGGTTGAAGAAAATGAATTGTTCAATCTTAAACAATTCATTTGAAAAAAAAATTTTAAAAATTATAACCCATTGAACAATATGCACGATTTTCCTACTTTCACAATATTTTAGCGTGTAAAAAAATAATTACAGAATTTTTTTAATTTATTTATGGTTTAAAATGTTTTTAAAAAATTTTTTGCATAAAGTTTTCTTTCAATGTTAAAAATTAATGAATTTTGCCACAAAAATTTAGAAAAAATGGTTAAAAGTAAAAAAAATTATAATTTTATTCTAAAAAAAAAAAAAAGAAGAGTGCCTTTATTTTAAGGCACTTTTAAACCGCTTTATTTAACCACGAAGCTTTTTCTGGAATGAAATAGGTTAATGCTTATAGCACACCTCGTATCTAACAATTGAAGAACAGTGTGACACTGGTGTACCAAGAAATGAAGATCGTCTCTTCAAAATATATACAATCACATTGAAAAGGAAAGCAGACAAATAGTCGTAATTTTTTTGGTCTTTAAAAAGTTAATGCAGTAGTTAGTTAGTAGTTAGCCGAGGATTGAAGAGGAGTTTGATGATTTTTGAAGGATGGAGCTGAAGTTCCACTGTTCACTTTTCCTCATAAGTTTTTCAAAAAGGTTTGATTTTCTTCTTACCCATCTAGCAGATGTTTATTCATTAACAAAATTTCACCATTTTTGTTTTACATTTTTTGTGAATTTTGAATATTTTATTTTTGTTTTTGCTTCTTTTTTGCCTTATAATTTAATTTAAATATTATAAGAATGTCTCGGAATTTTGAAAGTGGTGATGAAGATAGGAACATTTTATCAGAGCTTGAGGAAAACTTTGTTGAAAAAGTCAACAATAAGAATGGAAAAAGTAATAGTTATTCTGAATATTTCGATGAAGAAATGAACGAACAGGGAGGATTATGGTCATGAAGCTTTACATACTAATGAAGGCAAATATCAAAGTGAGATAAGAATATAATTGAAAGACAGGATTGAATTTCTCAATTTGCTACAAGTTGTATTTAAAAATTTTTCGGCTTTTGTGAATGCTGTTCCAATAATTCTTTTATAAAAATTAATATTCATGATACAAATCCTGAAGGTAAGCATGTTTTAGAAGAAGCATGGACAAACGTTGAAATGTTATATTTCGATGAAAAAGGGACTTTTTGTAGAACAAATCGGTAAGAACTTGTTCCAAAAACCTTGTCTAGAATAATCACTTTCATCATTTTTCTGTAATAAATGTGTATATTCTTTTAATAATTTTTATGTTTTTATAAGGAACTTGTATATACTTCAATGTTATTTTATATGAAATAAGTACAATATATAGGGGACATGCGTAATATTTTCTAGTGACTTGCCTCAATACTAAAAGATCTTGGGTTCGAATCCAGAAGCAAGCCTTTTAGTTAGATACAGGTGGCTCGGTTGTGTTTTCTTGATGAAAAGACTCCATTGGTGACCTATCTTATCTTCTTTATCAAGAAACCACTAGTTTAAATTTAAAACGTTTTGGTGAAATTTCACATATGAGGATAACCGACGCTTTATTATAACAGCATTGCAGCCATTTCATACTTTTTTCATTAAATTTATACAAACGAAACATGAATTATGAAGTTGCAAAATTTATTGGGTGAATAAATCAAAATTAATGTTCATATATTTAATACAGTACGTTGTTTAACGCGATTAGCACTGATTATATGTATAAATTTTCTATATATTAATTCCAAACATCCTCAGTAGAGAAAATTCATATTTGGTATATTGAATTTTGATATGGGAAAAATTTCCCACATATCCATTTATAATACAAAACAGAGGTGAAAAATACTAAGTAAAAATTATTTCTGGAAAACATATCTTTACTAAAATTTCAATAGATTAGGATATGGAACTGAATATAAGGTAGAGGTATAGGTACCTTGGGGTGTTTTCATCGAAAAAGCACAATTGCGCAGCTTGTATCGAACCACGAGGAAGGCAGGCTTGATGCGGTATCGAACCCGAGACCTTGAGTTATCGAATCCAGCATCTAAGCAACCTTACTCACGCTTCCAAGTAATTGAATAGATATAGGAGGAATCCGCGTTCATTAAAGCAGGTTAAAATATTTTTCGATTCAAAGTTTGGGAAAGAAGAATATGAAAGAAAACAAAAAACACAAATAAATGAATGAGTACTTTGGGGTGCGGAGTTGTCGTTTTGGCAGCAATAACAATATTCGCCCCATCTTGGGCAGCCTTCAGAGCAATGGCTTTGCCAATTCCACGACTACCACCAGTCATATAGATTGTTAGGCCCGCAAGTTTTCCTGTATTCTGCATCATTTTCTCTTGGAAATAAAAAAAGTAGTTGAGTGAAAATTAAATGTGAATAAAGATTGAATTCTCAAAAGGAGATTTCGTCGATAGCTAAAACAAATTTTACTCATTCACTTGAACTTAAGAGAATGACGCAATCCAATTAACTAGTATATACTTATAACTTAGCATATATTACTAACTAATCAAATGCCCCTTTTTTGAGACTGACGGGGCTCTTTTTTAATTAAATATATTTTAATTATCTTGCTTCCTCATTTAAAATGAGATAATAGTTCCCTCCCCTAAACGTGAAGCTCATATGAAGGGTGGGACGCATGAAGAGATTAAGTGCTCTGCAGTGCGGCTCTTGGGTTAATGACTGGACATTAGCGGTGGTAATTTACTTTTTTGTTAGCCAGTAAATTAATTGCCTATTAACGCAATTTTATCAGAAAATAATTACAAGTACCGGAATATGAAAATGTGGTTACAGTGAATTAATTAGTCAGCCTTATTCACCGGTTAACTACTGACTAATTTTGGCCGAATACCCTATTAGGCATATCCCTGATGTAAATCATTTTCTTTTGGCAAGGATGAAAGAAATGTATTTACTTTTTGTTGAGATGTTTGTATAATAATAATCAAAAGCTTTATAAAAAGCGTTACAAACATTTACACACAGTTCATCAGAAAACTTGATTAAAATGAGAAATTAACAGATTTAATTGATACCTAAGAGAAGGGATTTAAATTAAAGTGAATGTTTTCATGCAACTTGTATTGCATCGCTTAAGACTTAAGAGCAATCAATCTATGTTAGCATCGAGGTAAATAAATACTAACACATTTAAATTCTACAGATGCTCATCAATGATACAATAGCTAGTTTGTAGAAAAAGTAAAATAATAGGAAAAGAAAAAATTATACGATGTGAAACCAGCTTAGAGCGCCGCCTTTATAAGCCCGCCACATGTGGTTTCTCCAAAATAATTTTGTATACTTTTTCATTGATTTGAGATCTAGAAGAGCGCGACCTGTCTAACGCAGTCAAGTGCCAGGATTTTTTCAGCTAAGAGCGCCATATCAATTAAAAAAACATCACACCATTTGTAAGTATATAAACTCATATTCTTTGGGAATATGATTTTATATACACTTGTTATCAACACAAATAAGCTCGTCACTTCTTTTTCTATCTTTACTGTTTCCATTCGTGTTAAAGTTGTAAATCAACGACAGCTGTACGTCATTTTGTTCTTTCTTTTAGTAGCTTTGATTTTGACATTATTTTGTCCGAACGAGGCAGTTTTTCTTATCAAGTAACTTTAGTTCAAAATTTTTTTTAAAAAAAATACGAGTAAGGTTTGAGTGACGTGTGTATGTACAAAAAAACAGTCAAAAGTAAATTTAGGTATTTTTACGATTTTTAAGGATCATAGCAACATATGTGTATGTATGTGTTATGTAAATATTGTTCGGTTATTCATGAGATTTTTTTATTTCGTTAGCAAGTCCATCCATCACTCTGAAAAATCTATCTACGCCACTAGCAATAAGACACATTACATATAAATTTACTTTTCACTCTTTTTTGCACAGTATGTAATTAAATTTTCATTTTAAAATCAATGTTTTCTTTTTCAATATTTTTTTTAGATTCTTAATTTTAAGTTTTCTAATAACCCATAAAATGAAAACATTAATCTTAGCCGAAAAAGTTAAAGTGGTTGAACTGTATGAAAAAGTTAAAGTGGTTGAACTGTATGAAAAAGTTAAAAGCTCTCGCAAAGTATGTGAAACTTTTGGTGTGAGCAAGGATCAGGTACAGAGAATTATTTTGAAAAAAAAAAGAAATTTTTCAGGAGTATGAAGGTAACACAATTTCTGCACGTAAACGCAAAGGTAGAAAAATCGGTAATGAGGAAATTAACAGTTTAACATTTAAGTCGTTCGAAGATGTAATTTGTAAAGATTATAAAGCTGACGAAATTTTCAACATGGATGAAACGGGGCTGTATTTTCGAAGCGATGCCCAAAAAAACATATCACGTTAAAAATAAAGATTGCTCTGGTATCAAAAACTCTAAAGAACGAATAACCGTCCTTTTATGTTCCTCAATGACTGGAGAGAAACTCAAGCCAGTTGTGATTGGAAAAAACAAGAAACAACGTTGCTTCACAGCTATAAATGTTGACAATCTACCTGTTACTTACTTAAATAACTCAAAATCTTGGATGACTGTTGATTTCTTCCAAATTTGATTAGAAAAGTTGAATAAAAGCATACAAGCTCATGCTGCAATCTCAACGCTGAAAATTTAAAGTTAATTTTTTTTGCCTGCAAAAACAACACATGAAGGTCAACCAATGGATCAAGGAATCAGCCAGACTGTGAAACTAAAATTTAGGAAAAAACAATTTACTTGCATATTAAATCAGTTAAAAATTGATCCAACTATTACTGGGCCTAAAGTTCTCCGTAAAATAACACTTCTTCAAGCCATATATTGGTTAAGTAAGTGATGGGATGAAGTCGAAAGCAGGACAATTCAGAAGTGTTTTGCTCATTCCGGTTTCTATCTTGAAGAAACCAATTCAGCATTCTTTGTAGAAAATGAAAAAGATGACAACTTCGATGATATACCTACACCAATATTATCACTTTCAAATGATTTGTTCAATCACGACTATAGCAAACTTGATGAAATTGACAAGAATTTAGATACTAATGATGAGTTGATGGACTGGAATTTATCTGCCCAAGAACTGCTTGCTCTTGAAAATGCAAGCAACTCATACGATAGTGACAATGAAGTTTAATTCTCATAATGATATAAACAGCGTTAACAGTGAAGAATCTAAACATTGTTCAGTGGTTGAAGCCTTACGGTACCTTGAAGAGTTAAAAAGATTTGCTTTGCACCATGGTGATGCCTCATACTTGAGCAAAGTCGTTGATTTAGAAAACATCACATCTACAATGAGTATTAAAAAACAAAACAGTCTTTATTTTAATGATTATTTCAAAATTAAAAAATAAAATACAAAATTTTTCAAAAAACGCATCTATAAAAAGAGTAAAAACAAAGAGTAAAAGCAATATTTTGATTTTTCTTTATTAAAAAATTAAGTGTCAAAGCCACCTGTCTAAGGGAGCTAATTAAGTTTTGTTCCAAACCTGATCTCTTAAATAGGTTACACATAAGATCTACTACTTTTCCAAAAGGAGGCTTCAAGAGTGCCTATACAAAAATTTCTTTCATTTGCTACATCGGTAGCCATGATAACGAAGTGTTTTAAATTTTAAAACATTATTTTAACTCTCACCGTATATGAATGTTAATTAAGATAAAGCAGAATATTTTAGACGGGTATTCAATGTTCCCATGCCCATACACGCACCGCCCCGCCAAAAATAATATGTGGTTACTCGGGGGGCTTGCATACCTCTACGGGTATTACCAACCCGTCCAATATTCTAGTGTGTATGTCTGTAAATCAGTGAAAGTATGTGGTTTCGGCCCAAACAAATTTGTCAAAACCAACGCCGTTCCGACCTTTTTAAATCCTCTTTCTAGTAGGAAGAAAACATTTGTTCACACAGGAACGCTCTTTGTAAAAACCATACCCTCCAACCACCAAAATTCTGCAAAGACAACCCACATCCGAGATAAAGCTATCCTCTAATATGCAGGCTAAAATGAACCCACTATACCAACAATCGCTTCAGTATAAAGGCATTCGTTATAATCTATTTGTTAAATTTATAATATAAAATATTAAAAAAAAAGTAAATGATTTTACTCATATCTTTGAGATTAGGAATACAATTTTTACAGCAAATAAATATTTGAGGGGCAATTGTCTGAAAACTTATAGGTAGAGCTGGCCCTGATATTGCAATTTACTTTTGACAGAAAATAACGGGAAAATCTATGTAAAATATATGACACCAGTAAGCTACTTTTTTAAAATATATTTAATCATTAATAAATCTTAATCAAATGAAATAGATCTGTTAAGGTTAGGTTTGAATTTATAATTACTAAAAGATTTCAGTACAAATCTAATTTAAATTTAAATAAACAGATCCATCTACATTTTATTAAGATTTATTAATTTTATATTAAGTTAAAAAAATTATCATATATTTTATTTTATATTGTCTGTTTTAAATTCAACTTTTATCATTTTATATTTGCATTGAATAGAAGATAATCTAGAAATAAAAAAATTTGAAGCACTCTTTTTTCATATTTTTTAAGTAAGTAAGTAGGTAGGTAGATTTCAAAGCACTTTCCAGCGTGTGCTGATATGCTCGCACAAGCTTAAGAGTTGGTTAAGGAGGATGGTGATTTGAGGAGGTTGGTAGAGATAGGGAGGAGTTACAGATGTTATTCTTAAAATAGAAAGGAAAGGCAGATTAGTTTGTTATAGGGTTATCGACGGTGGTGAGAGTTGTTTCAACGGTGTCAATGAGGGTTGCTAGGGATCTTAGTAGTGTTGGGTGTAACAGAAGATCTAAGAGTGTTGTTGAAGATCTATTAAGTAAAGTAAGGTAGCGAAATAAAATATCTTAGCGATGATAAGAGAAGATTTGACATGTGAAGATGAGATGGTATGGCGTTTCTATTGTGTCGCATCCGAAACGACAGTATGGATTTTCGCTAACTTTAATTCGGAAGAGATATGCTTTGCATGGACAGTGGCCTGATAGCCAACGAATGGTTGAACGAGGTGGTGTAAATTTTTTATTTTTGAAATTTGTGTGAATTGTGCTGATGTGTGGTAATTGAGATGAAGATATGGACATCTGCCATTCTTCTAGAAAGGATAAGTGAATGTGCGTTAGAAAGGTTTTGAGATGTAGAGAATTGATGAGAGGGATGTGGGAGGTTAGGTGTAAGTTTGAGATTAAGTATTCTACGAGGCAGTTTTCTGGTATGTTTAGGTGAGTCGGGCACTAGCATTGGAAATGTTTTGTAAGATTGATTAGGGAAAAGGCGAGTTGAAAGGAGGGAAAGGGGATGTTGTGTGATAGAGAGAGATCGTGGATTATGTTTTATGCATTGGTATAGAAATGGATTGTAATAAAGTGAGGAAGAAGGTAGTTAATGTTTTTAGTAATCTTAGTGCAGGCGTGTAAAAGGCTAAAGATCTCGCATTCGAAGATTGAGAGTAGAGGATTTAATCAGGAGCGATGGGCAGGGTTGGGTTCAATTATAATTGTAATTGTGTAATTGAAAATTAATTACAACTAAAGTGTAATTCTAATTGTAATTGTAATTGAAAAAAAAATAGAGTGTAATTGAAATTATAATTGTAATTAAAGCCTCATAATTGGAAAATAATTGTAATTGAAACCCCAATTTTCAATTATTTTGACTATAAGAAGAGTATGTTGGAAACCTATGTCCTAGACAGCAGGAAATGACTAAATGGGTTGTAAATTATATCGCACAAAGCCTGCAACCTCTATCCACAGTTGATGACCCTACTTTTCGTGATCTTTTAAACAAGGCTCAACCAGCGTATACGTTGCCCAGTCGCAAATATTTATCGATTTTTTTGATACCGAAAAAGTTTCAAGAAGTAAAAGAAAAAATTAAAATACAGTTAGCTGAAATAGATGATATTTGCTTAACACTTGACATCTGGTCTAGCAGGGATATGAGAGGGTTTATTGGTATGACAGGACACTTTATAGAAAACTTTTCTCTCAGGAATATTATGTTAACTTGCCAGCGTTTCAAAGGTCATCACACTGGAGAGAGGATTTTATGAGTTTTTCGGGAGATTGTGAATTCATTCTCTATAGACAATAAGATAAGCAATATTATAACAGATAATGCAGCTAACATATTAAATGCCTTCGTCACGCTACCCGGATTGGAGCACATAACAAGTGATAGCGAAAGTGAAGATGATGAGAATTTGGAGTTGGAATCTAGTTGTACAGTTTGAAGAAGCTTTCATGAATTTTCCCGAACATATTCCTTGCTTTGCTCACACTATTCAACTGGTGGTTAAAGATGGATTGAAAAATACTCAAGAAATTACAGCTATTATAAATTAAGCGTCAAAACTCATTAATCACATAAGACATTCAAGCCTATGTACAGAGATTTTTGAAGGAGATCATAAGTTTCAAGCAAAAAACGAGACTAGGTGGAGCAGTGCTAACAAGATGCTAAAATCTATTTTAATAGCTGATCCCATGAAAATGGAAAAGATCAAGTTTATTGGAAAGATGACCAAAGATGAGATGAATATCATCAAAATAATAACAGAAGTTTTAACACTGTTTGAAATTGCTACGAATCAATGCCAAGGACAAAATGTAGTAACATCTAGTCTCGTGTTACCTTGTATTCGAGGTATAAAGTCTGCACTACTTGAGCTATCTTCACAGTACAAATCGAGTCTAGTTTCGAATATTTCTTTCTCAGTTGAAAAGCGCTTAAATATATATGAAAAAAGTGATGCTTTTCGATTAGCAGCTGTTCTTGATCCAAGATGGAAAACTGATTGGTGCACACCGGAGGAAAACCTTGAGCTGACTCATCTGCTGCAAAAGAAAGTTACAGCTTTAGTCCCACTGAATAAAACAAGTACACTTCAACAAGTGACAGAAGTTCCTAAGAAAAAATGCAAACTCTTCAATTTAATGTCTACAAAGTCCATTGTGAAGGATTACACAAACTTTTCAAGCACATCGGCTTAGTATCAGATAAAGTCTTATGTAAAAGAATCAACAATTCCGGGGGACAGCGACACGCTTATTTTCTGGCAACAAAATAAATCTATTTATCCTGAGTTAAAAACGCTAGCTCTTCGCTATTTAGCTATTCCTGCTTCATCTGCTCCTGTCGAATGAGTTTTTTCGATTGCTGACAAAATTATAAGGCCAGACAGATGCCGTTTATCAAATTCGAGATTTGAGAAGCTAATGTTTCTAAGATCAAACATGCATATTGTATGAATCAATAAATTTTTTAAATATCAATTTCAAATTAATTACATTTTTTGTTCTATAATAATAAATATATTTACTTATTTTTGTATAAATCGGAAGTTGTAATTGTAATTGTAATTGTAATTATAATTGAAAGAAAAATTAATTACATAATTGTAATTGTAATTGTAATTGAAAAATTTTTTTTAACATAATTGTAATTGTCACGACATATTATATTTGTCGAATAATCAAAGAATCGAAAAATGTTCAAATCAAAAAATATTTATTCTTTTTAAATATATCGTTGGCTCCCCTTACTTTTAGTTTCGTATGTGCATAATTTGATAAAAATTAATTATTAAAGACTAGGTTTATCTTTCAATTTTAAAAGTAAGGGGAGCCAATGATATATTTAAAAAGAATAAATATTTTTTGATTTGAACATTTTTCGATTCTTTGATTATTCGACAAATATAATATTTAAAATCGTGCAAATTGCAAAGTATAGGTAATAACTTTTGTAACATCGTATGAGGTAGCAAAATATGAACAGAAAGTTTGATATTTTTTGATTTTTTAAAGAATATTTTTCGATTCTTTGATTACAGAATTTTATTTTGATTATTTGACAAATATAATATTTAAAATCGTGCAAATTGCAAAGTATAGGTAATAACTTTTGTAACATTGTATGAGGTAGCAAAATATGAACAGAAAGTTTGATATTTTTTGATTTTTTAAAGAATATTTTTCGATTCTTTGATTACAGAATTTTATTTAGATTATTTGATAAAATATATTATTTAATATAGTGAAAAAATTAATAACTTATCTAACATCCTCTCCCCGAATGAGGTATATCAAATCTTACATCTAGCAAAATATGAACTGATAGGTTGGAGATGAATTATCGCGGTATACAGGTTGTAGTTGAACTATCGTCTCCCCAAATGAGGTATATCAAATCTTAAATCTAGCAGAATGTGAACAGAAAGTTGAACATTGTCTCCCTAGTTATTTGTACATGGAATAGAAACCATCGTAGTATACAGGTTGAAGATGAATCATCGTAGTATACAGGTTGGAGATGAATTATCGTAGTATACAGGTTGGAGATGAATCATTGTAGTATATAGTTTGGAGATGAATCATCGTAGAATACAGGTTGGAGAAGAATCATCGTAATATACGAGTTGGAGATATATATATATAGAAACAAATATTCTATCAGAGGTCTGGCAAGACCTCCTGGGAGACAACTTAAAGATATATTTGATGATAGATTAATTTCTATATTTAGTAAGCATATAGAGTAATTTTAAAAATATGAATATATTACAGCATTTCAATTAGTAATTAGATTTGTAGTATTTCGATAATATATTCTTACTAGGTCATTTTTTAGATTTAATTTTTGTTAACTATTATAATAAAACTTTCAAGGATCCCCTATGTTTGTTTTTGTGATTTATATATTTACACTTATCAGTTGAATTTCGCTGTTTCTCTGTTGTATAACTATATGACATATAGTAGATTGGCATAGGTTGGGGTAGATTGGGGTAGGTTGGGGTAGATTGGGGTAAAAAGACACGCCGGGTCAGAGCTTTATTTTTTAAGTTTATCAAAAAAAACATAAATGTTGATGTTATTTGTGAAACACATTTGTATTTTTTTCTATTAGTTTGAATGACTCCTTTGAGAGCCATTTGGACATTAACAATAATAAGCTTAAAAGGTATATATATTTGTATATAAATTATACATATTATAAATAATTAGAGTCATCGTAAACCAATTAGTTTTGGTTTTAAAACATGAGTTTTGGTAAGCTCAACTGGTTTACCATATAAAGTCGAAATATATGAATGAAAAGATAAATACTCTAACTCTAAATAAAGACTCGGTACAGGACAAGATAACAAATTATTTTTAGTCGCTTTAATCCAACTAAACATTATTTTTATTCTGTCAAAAAAATATTAGAACAACGGAAACTGTAAAAAAAACACAGAACATACAGATGTACTTTCCTAAACAAGAAAGGGATTTTTTTTAATTTTACTATTGAAGGTGTAGAAACAGGATGGAAAGATAATAATGCTCCTACTATTTATAGTAGTTCGAAAAGGGTAGGTGTAAAATAAGCTGCAAAAGTAAAGCTTGATTTCGAGTAAACGAAAGAAATAATAAAGTGAAAATTTACTTACATATAAAGCTCGAGTCTCTAGTTCCAATTCGAAAAAACTTTTGATTTAGATAAATTTGAAGGATAGAAAAAAGGAGTTGGTAAAATTAAAATTAGTCAGCCATATAATATGAAATCTTATAATAAAAGAATCAAAATTTTGATCAATTTTTTTCTGCTTGCAGGTCCCAAATACGCAGCAAGAAATGGTACTTACCTTTGATAATAATCGTAAATAATATAGCTTTTGTTTATTCTTGTAGACTTTTTCAGATAACCATTAACTCCATATATGTAATAAAGAATTTAGAAGAAAGGTTGCATGAAAACTAAGATCTGCGATAACTTTGCAAATACAACTCCAATCCCTAATAGTGAGTAATAAAATGTGTATCTTCACGAGATCTTTGGATAATGATTCCATTTAGTAGTTGAATGGACGTACGGTTATATATTAAGAGCCAAAAATAATTTTTGGACTTCGAAAAATCGCTAAAAATTAGTACATATCTCCTCTATGTCCATATAAAAAAAGTTAAGTTGTAGAAAGGATCCAACTCAGAATATTTCGCTCTTTCGAATGGAATAATTTTTAAGTATGTAGCTAGCGTAATTTTTGAACTACAACTCTGAAAATTTTAACAAAGATGTCAAAAAATCAAAGCCTCAAAAACAGAAAATTTTTGAGGTTTTTTGGCCATAACTCCTCAACTCTCTAACTGATTATAAATTTAAAAAGTTGCCTAAAAATTTTAGGCAATTCTCTACATCATAACCAAGTTTAAAAATGCGGGGATAAATATTAATATTTTTTCGCTGAGCTCAAAAAAATTTACAGCCGTTTTAGCCAAAAATTCATTTTTTGGATATATATGCTTCCAAAAGATCCTAGATAACTTCGTAATTATAAGAGATATGGAATTACGGATTCGAAATCAACGCATAAAATTGAGTTAGAATCATTGAGTTAGTTTCTTACTTATAACTCCAACCATTCATCTATCTCCTGGTCCAAACTTTCTAATATCCTTTTTTCAAATTTCTACGATATACTCCCTATCAACGAGCCTTATATTTTCAACTCAACTCTTCCTTCTCTCCCACCTAACTAATCAGCTTTGTATTTAAATTACTCTGCTTGCATCATCATAAAATCTTCAATCATCCACAGCTCACTTTCTTCCCTTTCATCAACAAATTTCGTCTTTGTTATTATTCATTCGAACCGTATCTCTATGCTCTTCTGTTCTTTATATTGTCCTCCATCTGACTCCTCAGTTATACCTAGCTTTATCCTCCCTTTATTCATCTCCCCTGCCTCCAATAAATACCTGAAATTAATCCCTTTTTCCTTCCTCTTTCTTTCCTTCAGATTCACTTTTCTCCGATATCCCAACTCATTCATTGATTCAATCACGTGTCCTCTCTATCATCAATCTAAAATTCCTCTTTTCCGAAAGTATCTAACAGTTTGAACTCAAAATCTGCTTCTATCTTTGACCTTATTTCTCCTCTTTACCTTCAGAAAACCTATATAGATTATCTAACCTATGTATAGTTTCTCAAATATCTTGGACCAACTGTTCAATACAATTTATGATGGACCGAGCACTATAAATCTTTTTTCACTTAAACAACCATCTCGTATAAATGGGGCCTTTCCATTTCTCACTCTCGCTTCATCTATACTGGCATCGTACTTCCAAACATTCAATACGGCATTTGGGGGTCAGCACTTCAGCACCCCTCTTCCATACGCTCCCTATGATAAATGCATTGATTGAGTCTAATCTGTATTACTAGAGCTTTTCGCTCAACTCCTACTAGCTCGCTCGAAATTCTCCTCAATTGCACGCCTTTCCACCTTGTTGAAAAAAACTCTCCTCAAGCGTTTCCTCTTCATGTACAAATCTTGAAATCCTTCTCTTCATTCTTCTCACACATTCATTTCTCTACTTTACTAAAAATTAAATTTAAAAAATCACAAAGTATTATGAAGTCAATAAATCAAGTTTCAATTTTTTTGAGTAAAATATTATAATTCGCTCAGCAGTTTTTGGGGAATGGAAAATTTGTTTTATAATATTGCAAGTTATTTTTCACAAAATATAATGACTTGCATAAAAGTTTTAAAGAAGTAACATAGATATGCTCGAGTTGATTGAGGAGCATGTAAGTGGCAATCGCGCAACCAAACTAGAAAAATTCAATGTTTGCCCCTTGTCAGTGCTGTAAAAAGAGGGGATGAAATAAAATGGGAAGAAATTATTCTCAGCATTCTCAACAATTTTGTTATGTCCAACTAGTTTGGTGTTGGATAAAGCACCCTTAGAAATGTACAAGGCTTGCATACATTCTGCTTTGAAGTTGGAGACATGAATTCTGAAAAACATTTGCAAAGTTATTAAATTTATCAGTATACTTCTCTCTTCTGTGTAAGTAAATGAAATTGGTAAAACAATCAAAGAAATTATAAGAGATGATATCGTTTCTGTAAGAACTTATCTAGATGTCCAATAATTCTTGCAAGAAATCATAGAAATGTTATCAAAGTCAATCATTTTAGTAAAAAATTGGACATTGAGTCAACTTTTCCCAGATAAGTGTGAGCATCAAAAAGTAATTCTTTGGTAATCTTGGTCGTGGAGCACATTATAAGACCTCTTTCATGATGCTTTATTCTATTGTATTATGACTTGAATGTACATTTGGCTTCAGAAAATTAATAACTTTCTATCTCTACGCTTCAAATGGGCTAAGCTTAAAAGATAATATATTAACAAAAGTTGCAATAATTTCAATTATATGAAATTGAAAATTTTGAAGGTCAAGGGATCACTTTGTCTTGAAATTTTGTCAAGAAGCAGAAAACAAAATTAGGAGCATGAGTACGTAACATCAGTTCTTGCTCAAACATACTGATTTATTTCTGCCTGTAGGAGATTTTATTTGTATGGCTTTAACATTACCCCTAACAACAAGTATAAGACTATGAGAAGAGTCATAATTGACAGATGAGAATTTAGACTTTGATTTTGTGAGTTTTCATCGAGAAAATTTTTTTTGAAACAAAAAATCAAAAGAGATTGACAGATTTAGAGAGAAGCAAAAACGCATGTTGTTTTGCTTTATATTAATCTTTTAACTCCAGCTTCGAAACTTTTATGACATGATCAGTTATAGCTTTAATTAGTTTTAGTCGATGAGCATAACTGAAGCCTAGAAAAAACGCATTATTTACAATTATACTCTTTGAGAAAACTAAAGATCCAAATTATCCAAAAATCTTTAACCCATTAAGTCCCAATGTTCTCATTTGGGAACATAAGTAATTTCATCTTCGTCTGCTTTTTTCAATGACTTTGAATATAAATCGTCTGCGTTTTTTTAGATATCGTCTGATTTCTATGAAACTTATGGGTTAAAAGAGAAACGATCCAAATAGGTGTCATTATTATTATTATTATTATTATTATTTTAATAGCACTCGTTATGCTTTGTAAACTATATTTGTATGCAATTGCATTGAGAGCATACAAACACGCATAATGCCATATTCATAGTTATTTAATTTAAATATATTTTCACGCTTGACTTGAGCAAATTGTGGTGCTGAGTTAAAAAGTGAAACAAAGGAAAATAATTAATTTGTTTTTAAAATGCAAATACAGCTTTATTATTTTTTCATTATTTTCTGGTTAGTGTATGAACAAATGTATGAATGCGCATACGAGGAATTTGTATGCATAAAAATGTTTATTTAAAATAGTTGCATTTAAATTCAATTACTTTGAGATTAACTTGCATACATCCATTTATTGATTCCTCTATATATAATTAAGGACATTATCATGCTGATATGCTGCTTGATCGAATAGAAAAGGATGAGCTTAGCTTAATTTCCAATCTACTCCAAACACATCATCATCAATTCTGAGATCACTCATGAATAATATCAAAAAATAAAAAGCCTCAACTATAAGTGAACTGTGCGTGCGTGTGTGCATCGCTGAAATATTCTTGTGTTGAATTCACTTCTTCTCTAATCTCTGCTGTTTAAGCCCTTGGTTTTAGTCGAATCACACTTTTCCACTTGCTCTCGAGAGCAGATATTCTCCGAAAAACATTTATGTTTCCCAAATACAGTTAAGATGTAATCGTCTTACCAAAGTTGATTTCATGTATTCAACCTCTTTGCCAAATTTCAAATTGGCTTAAGTTCAGAGATACAATAGGAAGGAGAAACAGAGCTAAATCCCCCATTTCAAAACAATTCAAAATGCTATTAAAGACAACTAATTTGGATAGTATACAGTTTAATCTTAAATAAACAATTTTTTGACCTAATATCAACTAAATGATTAATTAATTAATTAATTAATAATAATCAAAGTAATAAACAAAATGAATGAGTGTAAAGTAACTCAAAAATGTGTTATATATTTAATTAAGCGAGCAAGAAAAATAAGCATTAATTAAAATCAAATAATTAACTTTACAATTTTAATTACCAGCTGTTATACCTTACTATATCTAATAAAACGTATAGTAAATGTAGAATTAATGAACTACAAATATCTATTTTTATAATTAACAAAAACTATGCTATTGTAGGTTCACTTATACAAACTGTGTATGAGATATAAAAAATAACTTTCATTGGGAAAATAACCGATTATTAACCGGTGAATAAGACTGGCTAATTCATCGTAACCGAACCGTAATTCACCGATTAATCCAACTCGTAAAACTTTTAACAGATCATAATAACATGACTTATTTAGAAATTTTTAAGCCATTTTCAACTACTCTAACACGTAAGTAAATCATTTCTTTTTAAAAACGGCATTGCCCGACCTTATTTTCATTTTCTGATACTTCTAATTATCATCTAATAAAATAGTGTTGGGTTTGTTCCTTTTTCTTGACGAACAATTTTTGTGTCTTATGAATGCATAAATATTTATGGACTCAAAATTTCCCCAAAATTAAGCATTAATAAATCCATTAAAAGAAAGCAGACATTGAAACACGGTGCATTACCACCACTAATCCCTATCTTAATTGCTGTTGAGAATAAAATTTGACAATTTTTTTTGAAAATGACAGATTTTCTAGAATTTCTATATTTTATAATTATAAATTTTAACCTATTTTCTAATCTTTAACTCATTAAAAATAATAATCTAATCTCTCTTTATCTAATCTCTCAATGCCATAAAAATAATAATAATAATAATAATAATCTTCTTAAAATTATTTTTGTTATATTTTAACCCTTTTCTTATAAGTCCATCAACTTAAAAAGATATTGTACAAAATTGTCAGAACCATATCACTTCAAATTTCGTGACTTTATCAAAAATCGCAAGCTGCATCTTTTGATATTATTTTTATGCTAGTTGAATGAGCCCCGTCATGTCAAAACTATCAATCAAAATCAAAGGTTGATATTTTTCAAAATAACATTTGATTTTAATGTCTATATATTAGATACTCTCTTTATAATGATATACAATATTGGACGATAAACACTTATAGCATTTTTACTTCTATAGTATCTTTTTTTAGTTCGAAATTGTTTTTTTTTCAATTTTAATTTGCCTTTTTTCAATTCTTATTTATCTTTTTTAAGTCCTAAATTGACTTTTTTTCAATTTCATTTTGTAATTTCGAAAGAGCGTATAGAATTGAAAAAAGACATTCTAGATTCTTTAAAAAGACAAATCAAGACTAAAAAAGAATTAAAAATGGTATATATTTAATTTTATCAAATTTTAATTCATGATAAAGTTATCTAATAAAACATTCATTTATACTAAATCGGCATGCTCCTTTCATTTCGGGACTCAGATTTTGTATTTAGGATTTGTAAATATCTAAAAGCTTCAATCACATTTAGGGTTTACTTATGAAAATTGTTTCAAAAAATATTCAATCAATTTTTTATATATTAAATAAGGGATGGAAGTTTCATTTCTAGTCACAGTTTTAACATTTAATATTTGAAAATAGAAGAAGAAGAATTTATTTTGAACTAATATAAAATTACATAAAAAAAAAGATTGCATAAACTTGAAATTCAAATACACATTACCCAGAAAGTTGGATAAAGTCTCTGCCGTATTGATGAAATTCAAAAGGCCAATGAGCCGCTTCAGTGAATAAACATCAAGAGAACAAAAAATGTTAAAATAAATATATATATATATAACAGAAGATTAAATCAAGAATACGCAATATTATTTTAAATATTAGTACATGGATTATTACCAGTAGTGGGTTCAAATTTTTTATCAGCCGGTTCTGTTACAAAAAAGTAAAATTTGTCAGCAAATAAACTGATCAATTTTGATTATTTCCCAATAAAATTTTAAAATAATGATTTAACAAGCATCATTATGATGATGTTGTGGTTGCTTATTTTACTGTACGGTCTGTTCTATATAGATAAAAAATATTTTACTGTTCACCGAACTCACAAAATTCCGTGAGACGGTTTTAAGGAACCGGTGCGAACCGGCTGAATCCCACTACTGATTATTACATATTACAAGACACACTAAAAATAAATATGTACAAATATATATATATATGAATTAAAAAATTTATAGACAAATTAGATGATTATATAGGTTTTAATTTTCTAATAGTTGGTCCTTTAACATGAAAAACATTCATCGAAAATAACTTAAGTTTTCAATCAACTTTGCAGTTTACGTCTAAAAGCTTCCTCCAAAAATATTTTCGAAAATATAAAAAAAGTATCTCTTTTCATTTCTGCACTCCACATTTCTGAATGTGCAAATCGAATTAGTGATGTAGGCCTGTTTTTTGTTAGTTGGATTGTGATTGGCCTAAGCCAATATAATAACACTTAAAACTCATCCAATCAACAATGTTTCGATTTCAATCTTCATTCTATTTATAAATGGATTACTACGTACCAATTTAAACCAAACACAACGAAAACAAAACGATTGATTTTCTCTAAAAAATCATCTATTTTATCTGAATTTCTTCACCACCAAAAAAATGAAGTAGTCAAGAAGTTCAATCGCAGTCATAATTAACAAAAAAGTAAGCTGCGATAACGATGTTAACTTTGTTTGTTCTAACGCATGCTATACAGTGAAATTATTGAGATCATACAAAACATATTTCCTAGGAATATACTTTTGACCTTGTACAAGTCTCTGTGGCTTCCCCACTTCTACTGTATTATTATGCCTTGGCGAGGCACTTCCTATGAATAAACATTCAGAATACACGAAAAATACCTCAGAATCATTTACAGCAAACACTGGTTCAAAGTAATAACCTCAAAATAGAAGATAACCATTCTTTCGTTAATATGCGCACGTTGGGATCAGAAACACCTACCGCATATTGAGTGAGAACAAATTTTAGCATGCGCCATGTTCGCCATTTTGGATCTCGTCTGAGAACGAGAAAGACGTGAATATGCGAGGATTCGGTGTTTTTTGTTGTTTTGGGTGTCTATTAACAGGATTTAGCATATACAAAACAGGAAACGAAATTCAATACAGCAAATTTTATTGGAATTGATAAAATTCAATAAAATACAATGAAAATACAATGGAAATCGACTCAATTGCATTCAATTATATATATATAATAATAAACAAATACACAAAAAAAAACTAGTGTGTATACACCAAGAGGAAAGCATTTTTTTACATTTTTTTACAATATTTTATTTTCACTCCATAAGAAAACCATCCAGCTTCCTCTGTACAAGCTTGGTCGTTGCAAGGACTCGTAGTTTTTGCAACTCATTGATAGGCGAGGCGGGACATGCAAAATTGTGGACACGCATCTTCCCGTGTCGAGTCGGCCCAACTCGAAAATCATACAAAATGTCGAATTTTTTTGGGGCCAAGATGCAACCGCATATTATCCAAGCGCATTTTAGTGGAAGCAACTATCCGCCATTATTTACAGAAGTTTTAATCAAATGCTTCCTCTAGTTTTTTCAACTTGATCTGTGTTCAATTATTATCAACAGAAAAACAAGATATTTTAGAAATGAAAACAAACATTGAATTCAAGCTTTTTGGAGAAATCTGCAAAAACTCTCAAATCACGGACCACCTTACTTTGGCTTCCCTTAGTTCTTTACATCAATTAATGTTTGGAATTTTTTATGTCGTTGTTAACCTAAACTTTATTGTCTCGACCTTTTAGTATTTTTTTTTGAGGTACTCAATTCAGCCGCTCTTCCACCGTTTTTGGGAATCCTACAAACTTTGGCAATTAAAATGAAATTATTTTCCAGTTTATTTCATATACAATATACTTTCAATTATGTTATACATTTTCCATTAACATATTCTAACGTTCTGTTTATTATTATCTCTTTTTATGTGTTCTCACCATTGTTTGTAAACAAATTCTTTAGAGAAAATCGAAGTTGAAACCCACAAGAAAAATTGGAATCTTCACATAATTAATAAAATTCAAAATTAAGTTGCATTTTTCGATTCTGCAAATCAACGAACTGAGTATACACAAGCAGCGACTTCCATGCCTTATGATCGCTAAGGCAAAATATATTTGGTTTGGGATTCCGAAACTTTACCAACTTGAGGGATGATGTCTACTCTGATAGTAAAGTTTATCCGTGTAGTTATTAGCCTTTCCTGCACGTTGTAAAAGCACATAAGGTCTTAGTAATCTTTTAGGGATTTTTTCTGTTAGCACTTTTGTCTCAACTGTCCACAATCGTCAAGTTATCACCAAAATAGAGAGTTTTTCAAAAAGTTTACTTTATATAAATATAGGATTCTGACCAGAACAATACTTTTTTTAGTGAGAGGCGTGTGGAATTAGAAGTATCTTGTGACTTTTGTATTTATAGTTAAAAGGTATAAAATATTGAAGTATGCAAAATTATTTACTTAATTTATAGAGAAGGGAATAGAAAAAGCAATTTTGAAAACGATCATCAAAATGTTTAAAGTAGAAAGTGAAACGCGATTTTAAAGGATTGAGCAGTTAAAAAATCATAATTTAATTAATCAAAATAAAAATTGTTTGAAAAAGACAAAAATTTTCAGGCGGCGTGCATTTCAATAGAGATTGAAGATCGGCAGTAGAGAGTTTTTTTGCAAAATCTTTGAAAATAGTTTCCTGATGAATTGGTTCAACGCATTTATATTCTATACTTAACTTTTAGGATACAGAAAAGACTTAAAATAGTAACTCTGTCGCTTCTTGTGGGAGAGGCTTAAGGTTTGGGGTCCAATTTGATAAAATGCCTCAAATAGGTTAACACCGGCTGTGCTTATCATACACGCGAATAGATCATACATCACCCTTATCTTGTATAGCTTGTGTATTGTATATGCTTGGCATAGTGATTTCTTTCAAAAAAAAGAATTAATATGTGTGCCATTCAGTCTTCAAGAGAATTGAGTAACTAAGACAGTTTCATCTATACTACTTTACTCATCTAGACTTTGGAATACTGCATCATTCGATTTTTCATTCAGAATGCAGAGCCTCTAAACGCCAAAACTTTATCGAGAATGCAAAAATACTTTGGTAACGAAATGATGGCTAACAGACTTTAATTTTTTACGTTGAATGCTTCACCAAAAAATATGTTGTCCTCTTTGCCATCAGACATTTTTGCCTATACTGATTTTGAGAGAGAGAGAGAGAGTGAGAGAGACATATCATCAATCCTTTCAAACATTTCTTTGAAAAAATTATTCAGCTATTTTTCTTTTTGAATGAAATTTCTTTTAAATTTTAAGTTGATGGTGGTGAAAAAATATAATTGTGCGAAATAACTTGGACATGTGACGCAATGGATGTTGGAGGAAGAACACCTCCTGCTTCTCAGGTATACAAGGATACTATACAAGGATGGGATAAAGGTTTTACTTTTCAAATATCTACATGTTAGTTCTACCATTAAAGCGGAAGCGTTGTGATTCATTCACTTATACCCTTTTGTCATCCTATTTGATTTCTATATCTATATTTGCTAATAAAATGTTTTATATAAAAAAAATAAGTAAGCCTCAAGGTAAACCTTTTGTATTGTTAATATGAATCTGGAATCAAATGTGATTTCATGGTTAAAGAGTTTACGCACGCATTGAACAGAGGTTAAAGACTCAATTCGAATTATAATTGGCTCTTTTTTAAGTTAGCACGCTGCGGCAAAATGCTCTTCGCCCTCCTCCATTCTGGTAGTTTAAGTGTTTATCACAAATTAAGTGGAAAAAGACGAAGTCTAAAAAAATGAGAAAAGACAAACTAAGGCAAAAGGCTATTATTACATCAACAGCTAGGCAAACAAACTTAAATATAGCTAACAAACTTTAGTGTCTGACTTAACTCATCATAGACATGAGCTCCTTTAAACTCACAAATGCTAAATAATTAAAAAATTTTGGCAATAGTGAATTATTATTGGTTTTTCACAATGGAGCATACATTTAAAATGCCTTCATAGTTCTATCTTATCAATTATACATGTGCAGGCAAGCAATCCTCTTCACTCCGAACAAAAGATTATAAAGACTATTATAGGATAGTGAAATTGTCTGGATTGTGGAAAAAAACAGTAATTGTGATGTCAAATTTTAGGCAGTAATATAATACGTTCTTTTTATTTAATTTTTTTTTAATTTTTAAAGGAAGAATACACACACCCATAACTGGACAGATGATGGAACCCTAGACAATTAGATCAAAACACTACAACACTTCCATCCATAATGCCATCTGCTGTCACAATGTTACTGAAATAGCCAATATAACTCATTACCAAAAACGGCACAAGCTCATTTATTTTTAATTAAAAAAAAAGGTGCAATCTCCTTACCTTTCCTGTATTCAAGTGTGAAAAGAGAAAGAGAATTTATGCAATGAATGCTTTCAAAGAAGCCCGAAATTAGGAAAGTCGAGAGTATATATATACCCTGTTTTGATATAAAAATTGTAAAATAAAAATTTTTTTTTTATTTATTTATATTTGATCCCTTTTGTAAATTTAAAATTTGTAGGATATTAGCTTTTTTAGATTTGAACTCAATCCTCATCATAGACATCTTCTCGATCTCTGTTGTGAGCATCATCAGCCACATCATGATGACCAGCAACCAGATCATTATCAATAAGAGCACCATCCTCTCAATACATTACTGTTTGCATCTACTAAACCATCGTCATCATGAGCAGTATAATGAACATAAATCACCATAACTATATCCAACATCATCATATATACTTTACTTTAATTACTATCTTTGAGTTAATTCACACGTAAAATTATTTTCTCTTATGCTACCTCATATAAAGTATAAAAAGATTTTGTGGAAAAAGTTTATTTTAAATTTTTGCTTCCAATTTGCATATGCTGTACCATGAACAAAAATATTTAAATCATCTCCATGGAAAAAATTGAAAAGTTGACTTTACTCTCTTCCGCCAACACTGAACATTGCAAGGCTGGCATGAGACGGACGTCTTCCTCTTGCGAAGACGAAGAAAGTGCGTGTCCTGGGAGAGGAGAAAGCATCAGAGAGAAGCAGCACGACTTCAGCATAGAAGCCATCATGAAAAACATGGGTTCAGGCATCATGAACAATGAAGTTAAAAGTAATTTTTGGTCTTATTTTTTAACCGATCACATTTCTTCTCAAAATATACATAGACAAAAAGTTTGTCTTTTTAACAATTGAAATACTAAACTAGCTTTTCCACAAGTTAACTGATCAGTTAGTTAAATCTACTAGGTGAGGTTTATTTTAATTTACTTCTATTTCCTATAAATGATTTTCAAGGCTTCGTTTTTTTCTTCCTAATTTTTACCAAGTATATTACTGTGACATTTTAGCTAATTGAATTTATTAGCCAATCATTTCTATTTCCTAACTTACCCATGTTTAACTAATTTTTTTTTGAGTGAAAAACCACTTTTAGTAGTTTATGCGGGTTCAGCCTTCATTATTTATCATTTCCATAAAATTAACGTGTAACTTCAAAACTTCTTTCTATTTTGCTTTCTACCAAGATAATTAATATGCATGGAATAATGTTTTGTATTGTAAAAATTTCTTACCATGTCATAATTGAGAGTTTAAAAAAGGAGTTTCAAATGCAAACTTATTATATATATATATATCTTTCAAAATATTCATGCCTGTATTATAATATATTGTACAGAAACATGGTAGAGAATAGGGATTTCAATAACTGCAAACAAACTTGAATGTCTTTATTTTTGTGAATAATTCAAACATATGTATTGATTAGATTTGCTTCCTTCGCATACCACTGTTGGGCTTTTTACTCCACTGTTTTTTTCAACTCAAAATTTAGGCCACAAAAAATATGTAAGGTGGATGAAAATTAACACCCAAATTTGAAGAAATTAATGAAGTTTTCATTTTTCACTTCGATTTAAATTTTTAACAAAAATTTCAGGGGTTGATGACCCAAAAGTCAACATGACTTTAAAAAAAAAATTTCAATATTTTTTGTTTTTTCGTAAGACTTCCATAAAACATTTTTTATATAAAGATTAGAAAACTTCTGTTATTTTTGTGTGATAAAATCTGATGAAAAAATGATTTTTAAAAAACAAGCAAAAAAATTTATTAACGCCATCTATATATTTTAAATTACAATGCAAAAACAAAAATGTATAAACTTATCTGCTATCAGAGTGACAAGTAGGAAACCGTAAAGAATCGGTATAAGTATAGCGGAATTGAAGAAGTTAACTTCTTGATTAATAAAAGAAGCTGAAATGGATAGTGATACTTCAAAAAAAAGAGTATATATATATGATATTATTTTGTATAGCATGTTTGTTAAGGTTAGAGAAATTATAAGGGATTTAAAGCTTTAGGAAAAAAGTTATTGAAATGTAATGAACCACCATGACCTTCTTCCATGAATATACGATCAGGGTATATTTAGTTCGCACACTGGTTTTGCATTATGTTTTTAAGACCATTGAAAACTACATTTAGATTATCATAGATGAGACCTTCTTAATAACAACTCAATATTTGGCCATCTAACCTTTTTACGTGGACCAAATAAACAATTTAAATCCATAAATAGAATATATAATTACATTGAACATCTGGATTTTGAAAAGGCCAGCAGTCGCTATTATGAAATTCCAAAAACTATTGAAATAAACAACAATAAAAAAAGCTTAAGAAAAAAAAACAAAAGAAAATACAATTTGAAAGAAGAAAAAAAATAAAAAATAAAAAATAAAATAAAATAAAATTTTTTGATGATAGTTATATAAAATAAATTACAATTAATAATATTTAATAATCAATATATAATTAGTAAATATATAATAAGTCATGCACAAGATTTTATATTATTATAGCTCATAAATAAATAATTGATAAAATTAACTGAACACTGGATTAACTAAACTCAGTATACCTAACCAAACTCAAATACTCATTTGCATTTTGCTAAAAGCTTTATTAAAATTAGTCATTTTGCATTTGCTACATTAATCATAACTTACAATTGTGACAGATCTCGAAAGAAAGGATGAATCCGTGGAAAAAAAAGAATCAGAACATCTGTTCTCAATACTGCATTCAAAAATCCTTTGAGTTACTATTTTTCTGCATAGAGCTCTATTTTTCCTGCATTTTCTACGAATAATTTTGTAACACATGTTTGTCACATTTACACATCAAGAAAATCATTACATACTCCAATCCACTAAGGGAATAACACGTCAATCAGGATTTAAGCAAAAAAGAATCTTTTTTTGCCATGAATATGCGTTCATTTTTGTTTCTCGCGTAAAAATGGATAATGAGTTATACGAGAAAAGTTTCATTTTCATTGAGATAAATATTGAAAAGAACTTTTCACTTACAAACTAAAGGACACGATTGGGCTCCTTGAAAATAATTGACATATCCCAAAATATGAACAAATTTTGGTTTTTAATTGATGAAACTATACATATAAAAACTCTCTATTTAGTGCTTTGAGAGTTATATAAATGCAGTATTTATGACAGTATTAATAAGTATATACTATATAATTAGTAAATAAAAATTTAAGAATCCTTTCATTAATTTATTATTAAAATTACTAATTACCTTTTTTTAATTTTTAAACTATATTTGGATGGGGAAATCAATTTCTAGTATTTTCTTTCATTATTTAACTAGTAAGATTACTTATTAATTTTGTCACTAAGTTTCATTTTGATTTTGTATTTGGCATGTAGGGAAGGCATTATTGCTTGGCTTGATTTTTTAAAAATGAACTTCCTTAGTAATTTTATTCATCCATTATAGAAAATTAAATTTAGAAAAAAATTTAACCACAAATAGTTTTTTATAACTATTCATCAAATGAAATAATATTTGCAAAACTTTTCAAATCTTGGATGTAACTTCTGAATTATGATTTTTGAGAGTAAAATTTCTAAAGTCATTTCTTTATAGATTGGAGAAAAAATTTCAAGTTCGTGAGATGTTTAAAATCGCGAATACTTTGGAGACACGTTCGTAATTTTTAGTCACTATAACCAGTTTCTTACAAGAATTTATCTGTGTATATGTGATTTGATGTAGACAAATGTGGACACATTTGTGTAAAAATATGTTATTTTGGTAAGCTTTTTTACAATTAAATTTCTATTAATTTCTTTTAGTGGTGTTAATGCAAATGATTACATTTCTGTGTCGTTGTATAATTTTTAACGGTAGACAAATGGAAAGAAGTGTTTTAAGATACTATTTTGTTTCCATCAAGAACTTAATTAACGAGCATATTGAATATTGACAAAATTTGGAATCGCGAGTAGCCAATCACAATTTAAAGAATGCAATGAATGCTTTTAGATGAAAGAGGAAAGGAAAGACGAGTGCGAACAGCTTTTACTTACGAACAGCTCGTCGCCCTGGAGAACAAATTTCAGTGCAATCGATACCTGTCCGTGTGTGAGCGCCTCAATTTGGCTTTGTCTCTAAGATTATCTGAAACTCAAGTCAAAATTTGGTTCCAGGTTAATATTTATTAATTTTATCTCTAAGAACAATGTTTTCTCACTTTCAAGCAATCTTGTCCCAGGAAAAGTAGGCGACGTTAATCAAGAAATCGTGAGCGTAGATGAGAATAGGATCAGCGAGCTATTTCAAGATGGCTCTCCAATCACTCTAATGTAAAAACGTTTTGTACTTTCAAATGTCTTTAATTTGTGAGCCGTGGGTAATCATTTTCCTGGAATTAGCATTTTCACTCATGTGAAATTAAGACCTTGACATATTTAAGATATTGGACTAGAAATATTTAACAGAGAGTAGTTGCTTGAGATGTAGAACGATGTATCAAAGTGATAATAGCCGGTTACGAGATACTACTCTTACGACTCAAGAACCAATCATAGCTCATGCTTATTAACATAAATAAATAAATTTCTATTTATCGGAGACAAGGATAGTGAAAAATAAAATGTTATGATGAAACATTCTTGAAAAATTAAACTAATCATTGTAAAGGAAGTTTTGCTGAGACGTCGTGAATAGAAGTTGAAGGATATAATAGGAAAATAAGTAAAACTTTTATTGAAACAAGTTGCGAACTTTATTAATTTCCAACCACTCTAGTCTTCTTCTGATAAATAAACAAATCGTTAAGTGAAAGTTTTTCAACTTGTCTGAATAAAAGTTTTGCTTATTTACCCATTAAGTATTACTATAATAATTAGTCTCTATATTCAACCAGTGTAGTTGATCCAAAGTGTGTGAAATGTGCTTTTATGTTTTTTAAAGCCGAAGGAAGATAAAGCGCGCACAGCTGTGCTGCAAAACGTGAAGTTTCTTCAACTTAAACTTAGGTAAGTACTGAGTTGCAATAGTCCAGTCCACAAACAACATACGAATTGACTAAAGTTTACAGCTTTTTTGAGATAGAAAGTTTTTGAACACACTCAAGCTTCTAATATAGGAGGAATCATCTTTTATAATTTTTTTAATGTATCAAATCAAAATGAAAAAATTGACAAAAAATGGGGTGAGATAGTTATCATACGTTTTTGTAAATAGACAAAAATGAATATTCAAACAGATTCCAAAATAAATAACAAAAGTGCTTTTAAATCTTTTACATTGTAGCAGTAGAGAATTTTTTCTCACTTTTTACATATAGCACATCTTGTTGTATTTTTTTCGGAGATAGATATTTATGAATAATTGTTTTACTTTACAAACAAAAATGTATTGATTTTTTGTCTAATTTGATTTGTGGACTCTAATCGCTCATCCAAAATATCTAAATCTAGCCATTTAAACTATTTACTTTGATATTATTTAAGACTTCGATTTTGAATTTTATACACGATAAATATGCTATAATGATAAGGAATCCGTTATTTGCGCATTTTAACATTCCCAGGCTGACATGAAAACAAAACATCACGAATGTGATTGGACAACTGTATACGATGCCAAGCTTTGAGCTGATATTAATTCCTGGAATTTAAACTTTTTAGAACAGAAGAACAAAATGGAAAAAGCAGAACTCTGCCATCATTGGAAAGCATCTTTTGGGAGTAAACTTTTCATTTGCACATTTCCGAAACTCGATGGAAAAGCAGTTGAAGAAGAACAGTGAGTATTCAACATACTTTTACAGAAAATTAAATCCTGTTTTCAAAGAAAGAATCAAATCTACGAAGCAACGCCAAAGCTCAGAAAACTAAATTTATTACCAGTAGAGCTGAATTATTTTATCGAAAGGTTGGTGTCAAGTTATTACCCAAATGGAAAATACAACTCAAAATTTACTTTTAATATATTTCTAATATTCAAATGTAATAAAATAAATATCATTTTTATTATCATATGTAAAAATTTTTTTTATAGAAACTGTTTATCTCAAACAGGAAAAACCCCTAAAAAAATATTACTTGGAAAATTTAAAATTCATTATATTTCAAAGATGGAAAAAAAATATTTATCAAATAATCAAGAATATGTTTTGTCATTGTTATCAAAAATATAAACCTTGCCCTCGCCATACTATATAGAAAATTTATGGATCACAACAATAGGGGCTACTCATTTTTGGAGAAATTGACAACGTGATAATCACAAATATGAAAATATATTCTCCAAACGAATTTATATACGTAAAATTCATGAAAACTCTGAATAACTAAGATGTTTATATTTTTAATCAACATTTACTTATTGTTAAAAGTCAGAGACCACGCTAGACGAAAACGCGTTAAATGTTATACTTTAAAACCCAGCCCCTAAATCAGAAATACAAACTTGAATAGATTTATCACCATAAAAACATCATATTTGATGATGAGGATACCGTGATTCCCAAAATAAGATATAAAATCAAAATTAGCCAGAAATAAATAAAATTATATGGCAAAAATTGTTGAAACCAAATTAAAATATTTATTGTAAGGTCATAAACATTTGCCCACCAAAAATGAATGCATCAGAACAAACATTGCATATCTGCAACTTTAATTTATATATCGAACCAAATTTTCAGTATATAAACAGTTATGCAATGCCTAAAACATGTTTGAGCTTAGGTTTAGAGTTAGTCTTATGATTATTGCCAGGGTTATTTTATCTTAAAATTTAGATGACTTAGTTTTTGCTATTTTGGCTTTCAGGTCTTTTAATAAAAGAAGCGCTATCTCTATATCGAAAGGCAGGAATCTATTCTTTTCGAGTGTTTATAATATTTATACTACAGTACGTTAGTCAAAGTTTATGTCACAATTGTGGGCTCGTTGGCGTTAATTCACAACTATCTTATTGATCCCTGGTTTACTCCTTTCGAGAAAAGATTATAATCTCCTCCTTAATTAAGAATATTTGGCTAACAATTAGGCCTGAGAAAGTCGCATCATGATACGCGAGTATATAAATAAGCTAACTACATATAAAAAAATATACCTCTTACTCATAGTTGCTATGATATTAGAAAAAAGCAAAATTTAAAACCTAAAATATATAGTAGCGCGGCCTCTGTTAAAACTCTTACGGAGAAGAAATATTTGAATTAGAGTTTTCACAATATATTTTGAATAATATTATTTCATATAAGCTAATTAATAACTCCAATATTTTTATTGATGATTATATAACTGAATAAATAAACTTTTTCAAACTATTCGAAAGTTGCCGTATTACAAGCAAAGGAAAAAGCGCAAACTTTATTGTGAAGATATTTCAAGAAATATTTAATAATAACAAAAATGATAAATAAATTTTTTATTTTAATGTGAAAATATATGTCATAGAAATGATAAATAAAAAAAGAATTGATATTCACTGTAAAATTAATTATTCAAAAAATCTCAAGGACTCGCATAGACTTTGTTCAATCTAAAAAGAAGTATACATGAAGAAAGGTATATTTTATGGAAAAGAGGAATCAAACTTTATGGAAGAATTCTTTCTGAGATGTAACATATTTTTTGATGGCGCATGATAAATCAGAAAGAAATTGGCGTTTGAAGAAGTCGACTTCAGCAAGAATGAGGTAGGAAATCATGTTCATCCTATTTTTACATTCTGAAATGGAAGAGGGCTTTGATTCGGTATTTCTCTGAAATTCTTTAAACTTTGCAAGGGCACTCTGTAAAAGAGAAGAGACAACGAAATATTAAATTGAAAACGCCTATAACAAAGCTTGATTCTAAGATGCAGGCAATTGGCACACGTTTACCATTGCAAAACACCGAAATAAATCATGTAACTGGTCGTTCTAGCGCAGTGGTTCCCAAACTTTTTCTGATCGTTACCCACTTTTCATACATGATCCTTGTCTATGGCCCCCACAACAATCATAGCCGGTGAATACCGTGACTGTCTACTAGTATCTAACAATTATAATCATAAGATTAATTAAAAAGGGCATTTTGCTAAAAGGTGTTTCAAGAATAAGTAAAAAAAAAAAGAAAGAAGCATAGAAAATCCAGTGGATGGAAAAAGTTTATTAATCCTACGCTGTGTGATTTAATCTTTGAATCTTACAAATTTGAAAACATTGTAACAATTAAGTGCTCTCTAGTTGGGAGACAATTCTACTCCAGTGATGTTGCAGATTATCGATAAGCTTCTTGATTCTTGGTTTTGTTTCACTTAAAGCATAACCTAGGTCATGAGTAGATTATGTTTATGCATAGCCTCAGATTATAGCCCCTTAAATTTTGCTTTATGACCCCCAGGGGCCATGGCCCACAGTTTGGGAACCAATGTCTAGCGCAAAGAAAAGTGTACAGCTTCTTTAAAAACAAGTTTTTACATACTACAATTCATGGTTTTTTGTTGGGAACTAAAAGAAGTAGATAGGGTTCACGTAAAAACTCGGTTTGGACAAAGGTTTCTTGATTTTGCATCATTTGCAAAGGACAAATACAGCTTTTAGAAATCCGGTTATTGAGTATTGCTAATGAGGAAGCATACATTTGAAAAGGAGCGCTCCAACTTTTTGTTGCCACACTATATATATATATATATAATACGTATCGATCGATATATACAAATTATATAAAAAAAATGAAAGTAAACTCTAAGATTGACATCGGTTTCCAGATATATAAACAGTTTTATAACGATGAAAATAGTTTGAAAAAAAGAGAGTTGAAAAAGTAATAGCATTGAAATGTATTAAAGAATCTAAAGCAAAATTTAAAATTAGATGTCCTACCTAGTAGTTACTTTTAAAATCGTCGCCTACAAAACTGATTTAAAATGAGTGCATACGAGATAGGAAAAAAAGTACCTTATGAAAATTGACGATATCGGGAAAAGATGAAAACATTCCTCTGGAAATGTAAAGAAAATCGTTTAGAGGATCTATATCATACTTGCTCTAGAAAGGGAAAATAAAAAAGATTAAAAAATTAAAATATTGCATAAAATATAAACTTTACGCGCTTATTCTGTATTGACGGGTGCTGGTAAGGCCTTATTCAAAGGGCAAAGAGAATAATGGCCTCTAAATTACAGAGGGCCCATGACTTCTACTGATAAATACAATTATATAAATGTGTTGCGAGTTTTGTTTTCTTCCTATTCAATCTTTGAACATCAGCAAATCCTTTATTTTGCTTCACCAAGTGGCTTAGTTGTGTAAAAAGTACATTCCAGGTAGGATTCCGATTTATGGAAGATAGTGATGCTCCGATCCCATATTTATTATCAATGCCAATTCAGTTATAAAAATCGGGTGCCGATGTCGATGATGATAAATCCTAGATAATAATTCACCATTTCAACAACACTGATTTACAAGCAGAAGAGAACCATTAGAAATCTTTCAGATTGAAACACTTCCGTAAACACTTCCAAACGAAGTCTTAAGGCAGTGCTCCTACACAATAGGAATAAAAAAGACCGCAGCATTCCCATATCTGAAGAAACCTTATGAGAATGTGTAGCTCAGTAGAGACTTTTAAATACAATCAGCTCCAATAGTTAAACCTCTATGCTGATTGAAGCAAGAAGAAAGATAAACGCAAATGAATGTTTGAATCGTCATTCTCTCTTTTTTTGGATGAAACAAGCACGAATGTTATATAGTAATGACTGTCATCAGATGTGTTAGGAGGCTTATTGTAAAATGCGTATTGGTGCATTTAGAAATAAGAAGTGTTTGGTTCAAGACTCAAGACCACTGCTAATCATATTGCTCGCAATCTACCTGGAAGTGATTGAAAGAGCCTCAAAATGGCTTCAATAATAAGTTCGATTTTAGAGTTGTGAATACACTACTGATATATTTTGTGTTAAAAATCGTATAATCAATTTACAATTATTATTATTATTTTCTTAAGTATTAAGGATTTAAATGATTTTCAAATGCGTGCGATAAAATGAAAAAAAATTTTTTTTTAAATCAAAGATTCCAAAAATCGACAAACTATGGAAATTTAGAGACGCTGATGCTGATTAAAAAAGATAAGCCGGTGTAATTGATCGGTACATCACGAAGCGAATATTCTAAAATTATGACAATAAACAATAAACCAAAAAATAACTAACTTTTCTTTGATTTTTTTTAAATATTTCGCTCGAATCATAAGAGCACAACAAACCGTCAGAGATAACTCACACATTATGTACGTTGTAACACAAAAATACTCCCGCATAGATCGATGACGTAGTCAAGATTTTGAACCAGGGCCAGAGAGCAATTTTTAATCAGAGGTATCAAAAACAAAGATTATAATCAAAAGGATTAATCCAAACATGGGTTCCAGTCAGTTGGCCAAATAGGCTGTATTTTTGAGAAATATTTTGATCGGGTTTGGATAAGAGAGATAACCTCATGGTGCAGTATACACAGTCTTAATCACTATGACATACAGATATTTTGATTGCTTAGAGTTCTCAGTTCGTTATTTTTAGTCGGTTAGGTAGAAAATTTGTTTATCAATATCTTATAAAAAAACATCGTACAGATATTAGAATAGTTAACGAATTTTAACATTATTTGGATAAATCAAAATTTTTTTTAGTTATCGTTTTCTTCCTTAGCTGGACAAGATGAATCGAGACTCATAGCCAGACCAACTGTATCGAGACCTTAGGCTCCCACCACTAGGTCATCTGCCGACAAAAAATAAGGGAATAAAGATAAAATAAACTCTTAAATAAGATTTAAAAGAAAATAGAACGTTTGCGAAGTAGAAAAGTAAGAAAAGGCTTACTAAGAAATAATATGCTCTGCTAAAATTAAATTTCAAACTAGTAGTTAAATTTTTCAGATCATTATGTCAATTTAATCTCAAAGAGACTGAGTGAACCTTTTAAAAACAAACGAATATAAAAAGGTTGTAACACAAGCTTTAGGTTAAAAAAAAGTATAAAAAATGTTTTTATGAAGTTCATCAGTTGGCATAACTTTCCATATAAGATACTAAAAGTAGCTTTGCGCATTCAAAATAATAGAGTAACTATTTAGAAGGTTCAAATACCATAAGTTATAAATAATAACATACCGCTCTGATCGCATAACAGTAAATATCAACCGCATAGTGTATGCTAAGATTATTTACATCGATATACCATTTGAAGGGGTGAATGGAATGGTTGAAATAATTAACAAAATTTCTTTACTTGATTGTCGTATTGAATAGCTATGTGCTCAAATGCTGCCTTCAAAAAGTTCAGAGCAGTGCCAAGATTATTTTTACTCGAAAATCCTTGGCTCTCAACGCTGTTGTGAGTTATATCTAATCATGAATTGAACTGGTTTGAGTGAGAAATACGTTAAAATCGACTTACTTCCTAGATTAGCCTGCTTAACTATGGAATGTGAAATTGATGGTCTTTCTTCGTGTGAAGCCAAGTGTGAAGAAATGTTTGAAAAAATATTGCTCAACTTCAGGAAGTCTCTTTTATAAGCTGGGAAAAGAAAATGTTGATGAAAAACAGCAAATAAAGTAAAGACAGAAAAGGAAAAATTATGCACTTTTAAATGTATGCTGGTGTTGAATCATGTGGTTTAATCTTTACATGGATTGTCTGCACAACATAGTTTCTTTCTACTTCAAATTCAAATGGTTATATGAAGGCAGAGCAATGTTTTAGCGAATCATAACAAGAAATAAATCAAAATTTCTAGGGGGAGAAAAACGGAAAGATGAGTATATATAGTCTACTCTGCGATGGATTGTGAATATGCAAAATTTTCACCGATTTACTTATTCAAAATTCAAGAAGGAAGTGAATTTACAAATCAAGATAGGAACTGTGAAAGTAAAGCGCTGCAATTCTTAGCCCTGTTTTGAGAAAGAGTGTATTTTAAAAACTGATATCTTATCAGGGGTTCTTTAATTCGGGTTTTCTATGCAAATGCAAACAACCCATATTTATAACTAAGGAAATCAAACACGCATCTTAAATAGCAGACTATAAGTAAGATAAATTACATTTTGAGATATATATCAAAGAAATGATGAAAAATACCAGATGAAATAGTTGCATAAAAACATTTTGGTTAAAAAGAATACTAACTTATCTTCAAAGGAATATGAAATATTTTTAATACCCTGATCAAATAAAAGGTAAATTCTAACGTTCTTCATTTTATACTAAAAGTGCAAACTGTGTTATATTTAAAGAGACTGAAAGTTTAACTTATTAAGAACTAGCTTTTTTAGAAAAATAATATTGATTATGATTTCTATACAAATAAAAACGAGTGTGAGAGAAAAATTACGTCCTTTTTGTTGTTTACAAGATGTTTGAAGGACAAGTTGGAGGGAGCGAAAAGATTCATCCAAAAAACGAATCAACCTGCCAAATGAATCAATTTCCGCATCCCTAAAAAAAGAGAGGAAAATTAATGAAATCAAACATTTGTCGGCACACAAATTTAGGATAAGTGAAGTTCAAACGAAACTGCAATAAATAAAGCGAAACATCGTTTAACAAGGTATCCGGGTTGTCTGAGTGGTCACAAAGTCACTAATACCGAATCATTTGAAAATACGATTAGGAGAATAACATACTGAGATATGAACGTGATTAATAACAAATGTTTATGAAAGTCTAATCAGTCTAATGGTCGGTCAAGAGGAAGCTATTATGAGATTCTGATTTAATTCTATGAATGCGGACTTTTTACTACAGATGGACAATTATTATATTAAACGGGGCACTCAAACACGTTTTAGTTTTATTTAAGTTACGCATAAGAACAGTCAAATTCACATGAAAGAAAGGACCATACTGTTGAATTTATTTGATCATTTACAAATTATATACAAAATATTACTGATGAAAATTATACTAATTATATACATGTTATTACTGTTCAATTTATTTGGCGAAGGCTTGTTTTTCATTTGAACATATGTAATAAAATGAATAAGATAAAAAATCACCAATCTTTTAAATTGACAACCATTTATCACACACGGTGATCCACACAAAAATCAATGAAAAAGATAAATGGCAGAGTTTTCTATTTCTTATTTTGATTCATTTCATTCAACAAATAAAAAGAAATTTTTTGACAATTTAATACTTTAGTTTGTTGTAAATTATTCTACATGAGATAAAAAGATAAGAACTGTTAAAATATTTTTTAGAAACGTGTTAATAATTGATTTAGTTGTATACTTTAATCAATTCGCCACTAGTTCTTTATTGAACTAATGTTTAGATATTGATGTACATTACCTTAGTTATCGATATATTGATTTCTATGTTTCTATAGATCTCATATGTTTCATGAGTAGGTAAAATTTTTTTTGTCAAATTAATGATGACTTTTGTAGGTATCGTTAAAAGAAAAAGCGAAAGTCTTCTCAGTGTGAGTAAAAAGGCAAAATAAGGAAGTTCTTTTACGCGGCTTCGTTATTCACGTCTTGACTTGGAAATTTGAATTGAGCAAAGATACCCGCACCAATGTACTGGTCCTTTTCAGCTTTGCGCTTGCCTACTTTCCAATCCTAAAAAGTAATCTTGATGTATCACAATTTTAAGATCCAAAGTTTTGCATCAAAATGTAAAAAATTTAGCAACCGTGCTGTGTTCTCTTTTTTCTTTAGTTCGTGCTTAATATACAAATAAGGTAGGGAATTCTTGCTCTTGTGGCCAAATTTACACATAATTTGTGTTGTAATAATATATTTTAAAATTAATAAAATCAATACCTAAAGAATAAAGAGTCAAATCTGCTTCAAAAACTATTCCCATCAACCGAAGACCTGTCTATAACAGACTGGTTTCAATTCTTCCAAATTAATCCAGATTGAGCTGAGCCAACCGTCAAAGTAACAATACATTCACAAAGAACACTTTTTAATGTTTCCCTTAAGTGCTCTTATAATACAGGCTTCACAGTAATTACCAATTCTTGAAAGCATCTCACCGTAAAGTATTGTAGAAAAGGTTAATTAAATTAGTTAATTAGATATTCTAAATAGTCTGTTAGCATTAAAACAAAGGAATTTGTTCAAATGATACTATCTAACAAGTTTTAACTCAAAAAAAGAATCAAATACTTATTAAACCACAAAATACAAACATTGAACGAGTCATGAAAAAACTGAGAACACCAAATTATAGACACGTTTGACTGAAAAGTTAACAAGAAATTTTGGCAGACTGTAAAACCAAATTAGAGATTAAAAACGGACATTGCGGCTACACTAGAAGTCGACATATATTCGAATAAATGAAAGCACTTGATATCTTATCCCTCATCAAATAAAGTGTATCACACGTCACAACAAAAAAGAAACCTTTTCGTGGGTGCAAGAGATGAAGTGCTTCCAAACAGAGCACTGAGAAAGAACGGGGTGTATGCAGATTCTGTCTACCCATTTTTGTAGCTGGGACATGCGATGCTCAATAAAATGTTCTTCATATCTTCCTATAATGATAAAAGAAGGTGGTGAGACATAAACCAAATGGGCCAAAATGTTTCTTGTCATATTCAAAAAATGTAATAAACAAGAGTTAGTATTAAAATCGTATAAATCATGACTTGTGTAAGGAAAATACTAAATTTGAAAGTCAGAAGTACTGAACACTAAACTAAAAATCAGAGCTTGATATAGACATTCAAATTAAACTATTTAACTCAAAACATAAAGAAGGATTAAATAGACAATGCATACAATAGGATAATTATTATTAATAGTCTATTTGCAAAACAGAATGTATCTCATCTCATACAGATGCATCGAGTATCAAGAAGATATTGCAAAGAAATTTTTGCGTCAAACATATAGCATAGGTAGAATACGTTTTTATAACAAAAACGACTCTATTTTAAAGAAATTATTCGAACTTTTGTGCTATAATTTGTAGAAAAGTCAAAAAATAAAAAATAACTTACCCCATCTTTAGAAGAAAATGTGTTTGTATTAATTACACTGTCAACAAATTTTTGCTACAAGCTAAAATATATCATTTTCTAATAGTCCTAAACTGTTATTTTCTAAAAAGTAATCTCTTTATATTCAAAATGCCTCCTATTTTTTGTTATTTGCGTTTTCGTAAATATATGTATCTATTATGTGTACATATAAAATCACAATACATGTACAAATAAAAGTATGAAAAAACAAATTTATTTTTTATATTTATGTTTTTTTCTGTGAATATTTTCTTTTTCTTCTCTATACAATCTCCAACAATAGTCAGCCAGCATATTCCGGCTCGATTTTCTTTTGTAGCGGTTTTCAATTTTTGAAATATTTTTATGAAACCTTTCCCCATGTTCATCGCTTACATCTGATAGATTTTCAGAAAAAAACGACAAGTGGGAATCCAAAAAATGGACCTTTAGAGACATGCGACAACCAAGCATTTCACAGGCTTTAATTAATTGGAGACAATTAATTCGTAGTCTTCAGATTTATGGCGTCCTAAAAAATATTTGCAAACATTTTTGAGACTTTTCCAAGCATTACCTTCCAACTCATTAAGGGTCTCGTCAAAGTTTTCATCCTCCATCAATTGCCGTATTTGGGGTCCAACGAAAATGCCGTCTTTTGCATCACTTATTTTTGAAAATTTGGCTTTCAAGTATAAAAAACTGGAGCCATCATGCTTTAGGGTTTTAAGAAATTGTTTAACCAACCCGAGTTTAATGTGAAGAGACGGAATATAATTTTTTCTTTATTTACTAAAGCCTTTTTTACTATATTTCCAAAGCCTATTTCAGATCTCGATCTTTCTGGCCAAAGTTTTTGTTTGTAATGTTTGTTAGAATCTCGAGAATTCCATTGGCACAGAAAAAACATAAATTTAGTGTAGCCTGTTTGCAAACCGTTTAAAATTGCCACTACTTTTAAATCCGCACAGAGAAGCCAAATGTGCTCTTTGTATTTTACTTTTTCTAGTATAAATTTCAGGTTTTCATAGTTTTCTTTTAAAGAGGCTGAATAAGCAATTGGTATTAATGGCAAAGCATTTCCTATATGTAAGAGTACAGCTTTGGTACTATTAACTGAAGAATCAATAAAAAGTCTCCATTGTGACTTACCCCATCCTTAAAAGAAAATGTGTTTGTATTAATTATTATTTAAATGTATTTCACATTATAAAGCCTTACGTCAATTTTAAACAATTTGCTTGTACAATCACTATTTTATATCTGTAAAGCTTTGAACTCTTTCCTGCGTGATTAAATGCTTTTGATGTTACGTTCCTTATACCTACCTGAAAGTTCCATGTCTTTTAACATATTTTTGTCCATGTAGATAAAACACATTTTGTTTCATCGCTAAAATAGCTTTTAGCCAATGAGATATAGTCCATATTACTTTTGTTTTCCATAATTTTTCTTTCCCAATTGAACTTTAATCAAAGCTCGTTTGAGCACTCTTCAATTTTTTTCCTAAGAATACGTTATATTGTATATATTGAGATATATCTTGATAAATTATTTTCCTCTATTATTTGTCTTGTAGAGTAACTATGATCCAATCTTAATGTTTATAGTATTTTTTGAAAATTTATTTATATCAATTTTTGAGAATGATGGATATTCGGTTCATTTGCAACAGTTCCTGTACTTTTAAATTTTAATTAAATTTTTCTAGATATTTCAAGAAATTTAGGTCTAGTTCTTTGACTCCTATTTATTGCGAGATATTTATTAAAAGTTTATTTATATCTTAATTCTAATGATATTTTCGGCTTACTGATCAAATCAAGAAGCTCAAACAAACAATGATTTTATAAAATTTATTATTAAAAAAAAGAATATTATATAAAATTAAAAAAATATTGATATGCACAAAGTTCCCTGATCATGAAAACTTTTGCGTAGCATTTATAACTAAAATATATAATAAATTTTTAATAAAAAAAAAAGTAATACTCATATGTTAATATTTTTATAATTTAATTCCAAAAAAATGTTTCATCAACTTTTAATTGTCGCCAAGAACTTTTGCATGGCATGTTTAACAGAAAATGAATGAATGAAAATTAAAATTGGCAAACCTGTTACTTGCTTCTCGGGTAACGGCGGAACAGCAATGAAAGAGAACTTGTCCTTAAGGCGATCATGCAACCAATCAAAATGCTTGTATCTACGACTGATACGAATACCAGTGGACTAACCATAAAAGAAAAAGATTTAAAATACATTACTTAATTTCAAGCTTGAAATAGTAATCAAAATAGAGCGGAAAATCATATACCACAAACGTGCGTGAGTAAATATATGAAGGATGCCAGATTTAAATTTTCTATTATTTTACATTTTAAATAGGTATATTCATATATGTTAGATTAAAAAATAAATTCATAAACACTCTTTTTAGTGTGCAACGTTGCAAAAACAAGACATAAAAATGTTTATCATATTAGTCGAAGCCTTGTATTTTTGCAACCGATAGAAAAAGGCTGAAAATCAATAAAATTAAAGAACTTTTTTATTTTATATTAAAATTAGTTTGTAAAGCAGCAAAGCTCATTTATGAGTAGAAAGTTTTTAGAAAATTTTCTTTAAACCACATAACTTTGGAAAAAAAATTTGGGATAAATTCAATTTATGAATCGTATTCTTTTGTCTTAGATAAAAAGGTTTATAGCCAATAAATTGAAAATCTTTTTGAAGACAATGCAAGAAAGACACTAAACTACAAATACAAACCAATAAAACTTATAAATAAATTATGTTGAAGAAAATGGATCAAATATTTTGCTTGCAACACAAATCAGAAATGTTTAAAATTCAGGAAATCTTTCAATGACTATCTAAACATTTACAAACGACTTTGAAATGTGATACATGTCAGCACACTTTTTGGAGATTTATAATATTTGAAACAAAAAAGTTAATGTTGCATAATCATAAATATTTAAAGTCAAAATCGAAAAATTATATAGAGGTGGAGTCATTAATGTTAAATCTTTTTTACATAAATGGAACAGTTGCAGTCTCAAAACTTAGAAATAGGTGGAGAGTTATAAATGATAAAGAAGTAGAGTCGTAGCCGGAGTCAAAAAATTATAAATAAGTGAAGTCGAAGGAAGTCGCCAAATATTCTTCTGACTCTACGACATCATATCTTAAATGACGTATTAAGCATATGTAGATCAAGTTGAAATCTTATACATCAAACACTGCTTACGGTTGTAAGGTTATGGCACATGCTAATAAATTCACCCTCCTCGCCTACTCTTCAAACTAAGCACATCTATATAATCATAATAGAAAAAAGGATTTAAAAACACGTATACTGCCTGTCAAATTAAAAGACTTCATAAATCTCGATATATTTATATTTTTTAAAGGGAGACTTGAACATAAAAATACATAAGTTTACTTTTATTAAAATGGAAAATATTAAATGTAAAAAGTCTTTTATGTAAAGAATTGAATAAAATACTCATTTGATGTAAAATATGCGATAAAGGTGAAACCATTTAAAATTTTTTAATAATATAAAACCTGTCTAAGGCGCTCACATAACGGAACATAACAAAGTGAGCGCTATAGAGAGATCGCAACCTGTGGAGGCGACAATTTTAGATGATCAAGTAGGTGGAGTTTTAGGCACACATGTATTATACTGGTTGGGATATAAAAGATTTAAATAAAAAGAAAGAAAGCAAAATTGTATTTTTCAAAGATTACAAAATAGCAGGGCTTTGCGCATAATTTTTTTATCAAGTACAGATTGAATTTCTTAGAAGGAATCCAAAAGATTAATTTGATATAGTCTGTACTGCTTTACTAATATTTGCTCCACGCTGCTGATATACCCTTACATCTTTGTTCTGAGAATGCTTCATTTCTAATCTCCTGCAAGATCTTTTAAGCACACGCATCCCAATTGCGACGTGTTGCGTATTGGCAAATCCTCTCCCAACATCCAAACAACTAATAAGAAAGCTCAAACAAAAGTAGCATCATTTGTCCTAGTTTCAGTCAGATGATACCCCTTTCAAAAGGGTTCCGTACTTAAACATCAATTTTAAAGGCTAACCACTATGAAATAAGAGTAAAAATGATACACAGCAAAGAATTGATTGAATGATGAAGAGATTTTTGCCAGTTTTAATACCCGAAGAACGTTCTATCAGAGCAAGGGGATTAAACAGAGGGGCAGTTCTTTTAAATGTTTGAATAAGTATACTACAATTTAAATTTTGCAAAAAAACGGTAGAGCCGTTTCAATTTTGTCAATATAGGGATTCCAGGGGCAGTTTCAAAGTTTATAAAATCGTTCTAGGAAACATACTTTAAAATCATGAAGGAAAATTTAAGAAATTTCAATAATTTAGCAATTTTGTTTCATTTATGTTATAAATAAGTTTTTCTCTCATCCCTCAGTCAATCAATGTAAAATATATAAACTGTAAAATAAATTCTACTCGTATGATTTTTTTGCTAAATACTATCTCAATTTATTCAATAAACAAACGTTTGGTTTCATTCAAAATATTTCCCTTGAAAGTAAATAACTTTTTACTTTCAAATTAACGCCAAACAATTTTATGATTATTTTTTAAAAAAATTTATCCAAGTAAATCGACCAACATCATTTTGATTCAGAAAACATTTTTACACTCTAGAGCAGTGGTTCCCAACCAGTGGTCCATGGAAGAATTTCAAGGGGTCCATGGAAATTCTACTTCAAACTACTTATGCTGAATCTCCTATAATAAACTTCTATTTTCCAAATCAATATAAATATATATATTTAGAGCTTTTAAAATAAATATTTTCTTCCCTTTTTTAAAGTTTTATATTTTGAATGTTTATATATGGTTTTTATTAGTTACAATATTTTTGAAAAATTTATATTTTAATTGGAAAAAAATTTTATTGACATTTTATGTATAATTATAAATATTATTTTGGTTAGGAAGTAAGTAGTTATTTTTTATAAATTGAATTTTTGTGTTTACAACTATTAACAATAAAGATGATAAATTTCATAAAAATTATCAACTTATAAAATAATCTTTTATGGGTGTGCTATAAAAAGCTCTGTTTTCGTATTTATACGAAAAATTTAGCATTTTTTTAGCAGGAAATTTTTGCATTGCCTTCCCATTTTTGCATTCGTTTATAAATCACAAAATGCACTAATTAAAAATGCGCATACCTAAAGTCCTAAATTTATAAAACTACTTTATATTTTTTTTACAAAATTGGTGAATTTAAATATTATACTTCCAGCGAAAATATTTTAATTAAATTTGCATATCGAATATAGTGCGCAGAAAAAATGCCCCAAATTAAAAAGTAGGAAAAAATGCCCCAATTAAAAAGTAGGAAAAAATGCCCCAATTAAAAAGTAGGAAAAAATGCCCCCGAAAAAAATGCCCCAATTTAAAATGAGGAAAAAATGCCCCAACACAAAAAATTATTAATTAAAATTTTTAAAAAAGATATGCCAAATAAAGATTTTTTGTAAAAAAAAAGTTAACTTTTCATCTAAAATATTTAAATTTTAATTAAATAAACTAAAAAACTCAGCATACGACAATTTTTTAAATACAAATTTTTTTTTATAAAACAGCAAATATTTTTGGACTTTGTGTGTATCAGAACACTTTCTAAATATAATTTGTATTTTAACTGATTTTAAGAACACATTCCCACAAATCTGTACCTTTGCTATTGTTTTCAAGAACTTTATAAAGAAAAAACCCTATAGATTAAGAAATTTTAGAAATTTAGCCTTTCAAAACGGTACCAAATAAAAATATTTATATAATTTAAAAAAATCCTAAAAATCAAAAATTAGGGGGGATTTTTTCTTACTTTTTAATTGGGGACATTTATTTCAGGGGCATTTTTACCTACAACCATCGAATATACACTAGTTTAAAAAAATCCAAAAATGTTAGGGGGTGGAATAGGCTTTTCATTTGAAAAATGAAGTAGTCTACCAGGCACATTACAGGAATTGATGAAGGGATATTTGATTCATAGAGAAAACAAATAACTGAAGGTTGGGTAGTTTTATATGAGTGAATGTAGTCTAAAGGCAAAGAGTCTACTAGACACCCTGCGATGTTTATATGAAAAATGTGATTGATTCAGGGGCAAGGGTATAAAACAAAGTTATAATTATGCAAAAAAAATAAAACAAAAAAATTAGATAGCATTATTTCATTTTACTCAGCATCATTCAAAAATAGTTTAAAAGCTAAATTGATACAAGCTACAAAAATCTACAAAAAGTAAAATAACTATTAACATTTTGCAATGATTTGCCTTTTATAAGAACTTTTAAGGAAAAAAAATCGATCAGAAAAAGTTATAGAGCTTGAACAAAAACTAAAAAATTTTAGAGCATAACTTAAGTTTTTTGAAAACTAATTTGATGTATCCCCTACAGCATACTCTATGGGTGGCATGTCAGGTTGGTTGAGATGATGGACATAGCACGGAAGCCTCTGGATTCGATTCCTCATCGATACGAATTTGTTCATAGTTTGACATAAGCGGTACATCAGTGCCTGGTCAATGAAAATACATCCGCTGCACCTAACCTTTTACTCAAAATTGAAAAATTTGCTACATAATTAACATAAGAGAGAAAGGTAACAAAATAAACTAATAAAGCAAATTTCACTATTAAATGGAACCGTCTGTTCTCAGAATAATTTCAAAAAAATAGGAGGCATAAAGAATTAGAGTTTATTTGATATTTTCAAGTTTTTATAAGCAGTAAAAGCCAACGTTTAAGTAGCCAACCCTTATAATTAAAAAATGATTTAAACTAACGGTCGACAGACATTTCGCCCCATAGACAATTTGCCCCCTGGACAATTTGTCTCAAAGGCTATTTGTTTCATCCATCTTTGCTTATTATGTGTAAAATTATTAAAAAATGTTATATTCTTGTTTATTTTATCCCTATTAAATTATTTCAAATTAATCATTTTATCTCTTAATTTTTGTCCATGGGACAAACTGTCTTATGAAAATAATGGGGCGAATTGTCCATGAAACAAAATGTCTTATAAAAATAATGGGGCGAATTGTCCATGGGACGAACTGTCTTATGAAAATAATGGGGCGAATTGTCCGAAAATGTCGGGCGAGGACCAGGGAGACTAACATAAATCAAAGTATACGAGAAAAGAAAATTATTGCGTTTTTTTGAATATTTCTGTCTACAAATAAAATTCTGATAGCTGTCATAAATAGATCAAGTACATTTTTAACAACTGAAAAATTTTGTTTCGATATTATATTTTTATTATAATAATCAACAAATTTTCTTAAAAAAAGTGATTTGATTATGTAGTGTTACTTATAAAATTTAACAATCGAATATTATAAAAAATATCGCTGCTCAAATATTAAGCAAATAGAGTATTCATGCTTTTAAAGTGAATAGATAATCAAAATATGAATAGCCAAATAACTATTTAAAAAAATTTCTTGACTTGAAAAAATTAAAGTTTTCAAATGTTACAAAATGTAGCAAACGTAGTGATAAAGATTAAGTGACTTTTGTTGAAAAAAAATTCTTAGCGCGAGTCTAACAATATTCATTGATATAAAATTGTAACGATTGAAAACTATTTTAATTTAACTCTAAATGCAAATTAGACAGAAGCAGTGGTGTAGCCAAAAAAAAGTTGATAGAAGGGGCACAATTTAAAAACAAAAAACTTGCGCAACATTATTTATACTTTCTTCACCTTTCACAGGAGAAATTTTCGAAAACTGATATCGCATAAGATTCATGGGGGCATCATGCGGTACATAGGAGTGTGGGCACGGCCCCAAATGCCCAGGCTAGCTACGTCACTGGAGAGAAGAGAGCTGAATGAGATAGGAGAGCTTAACAAGAGAAGAGGGCTTGAATGAGAGAAGAGAGCTTGAGTGAATGATTGAGTGAATGGTTGAGTTTTAGCAGAGAAAGCGGAAGAGAAAAACAGAGAAGAGAGAAAGAGAAATAGAAATAGAATCATCACTGTGACAAAAGATGAGAAAATTTAGTGGATCATCAACATTTGTTTCTTCAAAAATACTACGAGACACTGTGATAAACATTGCTTACTTATTGTTTGCACATTGAAGCAATGGATTATTATTATATAGCTCTTACGCATCGTCTGTAAAATATGTTCGATAGGAATTTCAGAGCAGTTTGGCATGATGTTTGATTGATTCGAAAGTCTGCATACATGTTTTATGAACAAGCAGCAACTCTTACTTATAGAAAATTATTAGGGGGCGAAGGTCATTTTCGCCCCCCCCCCCCCCCCCGGATGTGCCCTCCTGATAAATATATATATATTTAGAGCTTTTTTAAATAAATATTTTCTTCTTTTTTTAGGTTTCATATTTTGAATGTTTATATATCCTTTTTATTAGTTACAATATTTTTGAAAAATTTATATTTTAATTGAAAAAAAATTTTATTCACATTTTATGTCAGGCTTTACGATTTCTCTGATTTCATATGAATAAACATACGATTTAATCAGATGACTAGAATCATTTTTTGCATAAAAATCTTTGATTAATCTTGTTGGCTCAACTATTCAGTTGTAGGGGTCCACAAGTAAAAAGTGACTGAAAAAGGGGGAACAGGATAAAAAAGGTTGGGAACCACTGGTCTAGACGGTGTTGCAACTATGAAAACACACTTCGAGTATCTTATATATTGGTACTTAATACATAACCAATATATAATGTTTGTTCCATAAAATTTGACAGACGATTTTTTTGAAAAAAAATTAATTCTCAGGAATATATCCCTATTTTGATTGACCTTTTCACAGATTTTTAGACTTTAATGACAAAAATGAGTCCAGAAATAAATTAACATAGTCGATTTAATATTAAAAAATTATTTTAATTATGAAGCATATTCTGTCGGTTTATCTCATAACTATTTTCGATTAAATTTGTAAAGAATTTAAAATTTTTATCCACGAGAAGGGCTCGGGGAAAGATTGAAAATTTTTAACGTTCTGGTTACCCGAGGAATAAAAATCTTTACGAAGAGAACCCATGAGTCGCTTTGACTGCATATATCATATCCAATTTCATGTTCATCTCCATTTCAGAAACAAAAAATAAAATATTACTGTGGGAGTTAGTGCATACACGATGAAAGTTTTAAGACCTTTCAGTTTCGAAGATTTAACAGGAGAGGAAACAGAAACGGTGTATTCATCTTGGATGTTTTGATATGAGCAGATGCTTGGCGTGTTTGTGTACTTTGCAGTTCGTTGTTCAATATAAATATCCAAAATAAATTGGTGAAAAAGTGATAAGAATAAAAAAGACCTACGATAATTTCGTGTAGAAACTTTGTAGTGTCTGAAAATTTTGCGCCATTTAAAACAAAGTTATCAATATTAGAGTTAGTAAAGGCGGAAACTCTAAAAAATTTAAAACAAAAGATAAAAACTAATTTTTAAAAAAGTGATCAATGATATGAGAGAGATTAGATTTTGACTTAGTTCTGGTTCAAGTTATATTACTTTGAATACTAATTGAAATTTGATATATATGAATCGTAAAATAATATTAGGTTATGGTTCCTGTAGACTGTAGAGGAACGAAGACGAAGTCGTATTTTCAATGGAATTGATGTTATGTTATAGTTTAATGATTATGGAGGGAGAAATGGGATGTGATCACTTAAAACCTTTCATGCTTTTTCATTTTCTCAGGAGCATGCTTCAAATATATAAATAAGATAAAACGATGAGTTTAAACTTCCTAGCATTTTCATTAAACTTTCGATATTTTTATAAAGAAGTTTTTATCCTGATAGTTTTATACTTCTAAATTAATGGTTGATAGTGAAATTATATTCCTAAAAAGAAATATTTCAACATATGTGAGTTATCAGGGGAGCATATCCTTAAAATTATTGACGGTATCAAACTTTTTTTTATAATTCTTAAATTTATTTTAAAATAAATATTTTTAAATTTTTCTTCTAATAAATTTGAAATTTCATAATTCGATATCTTTGTTTCAATTATATTTAAAAGACTTGTTTCACTTGTGATTAGATTTTCAATATTACTTCTCTTGTTTTAAGAAGTCTTTAAAAAAAAAATTTTAATCTAATTTTTTTTTAATTAATTTCAGATTTATTTGATATAAATAGACCATCAGAATTTGAGCCATATTAGATCAGAGAAAGTAAGGTGGGCAGCAATTGAACAAGAATAGCGAAATATTTTTTATAGCTCATACTTATATAAGGTACTTTTTCTTGAGGGGCAGAAAGTAATCTCAATAATTAAAAGCTTAAAGTGATTGTCGCTATTCATTATTCTAACTGAAGGAGTTAAATTAACTTAATTGAATACTCAAGTTAGGATAAATGCCTTCATTATATATATATTTGATAAAAATAATTTAAATAAAGCTTTTATTACAAAATACTCAAATTTATAGCACATTTATATTTAGTTTCGTTTTAATCAAGATTGCTTTGAAAAGTCGCTAATGTTTCTACACTTTTTCCTTCAAATTTTATTAATAAAACGAACAACGAGGTAACTGACTTAATTTTATTCTTGAAATTTATTTGTTATACCTTTTTATATTGTGGATAGTGGTAAGTGTTCGGTTTGTCTGTAATTAAGATTGGCGTTAACCCATTAGGTACAGCTGTACTCATTTAAGTATCAATTTATACCAAAAGGACAAAATTTAAAGTCACGACTCCATACCTTTAGATTCCTAGACTGAAGTCCTAAATATATTTTCAAACAATCCACTCTACTAACTGAACATATGCGTAGGTAGCAATAATAAGATAAAGGTACCATAGAGTGTTTTCATCGAGAAGGCATAATTGCGTCGCTTGTATCGAACTATGAGGAAAGCAGGTTTGATGGAGGATCGAACCGAAGACCTTGAGTTATCGGATCCAGCATCTAACCAACCCTACTCACGCCCCTAGGTAGAATAACGGAAATACATTCTAATACTTGGATATCTTTTTTCGTTATAGAAATTGTATTTATCTCATCATGAAAAAGAAAGGAAAAATATTGGGTCGCTTTCGACTGTTAAATAAATAAAAATTGCTTTTGATAAAACAAGAAATATCAAACCATGATACAGAAGAGCCAAAAAAAGTCAGCCAATGTCAGAGCCACAATCGTCTCTACCATGTTGTAATGCTACAGTCAGACCTCGTTTATCCGACACTGATTTGTGAGATTGTTTATCCGACGGATTGTGGTGAATTTATCGGATTAACCAATCATCTATAAATAGACTTTAAAGTTTCAGAAGAATCAATAGTCTAGGATAAAATGTGCTATAAAAATACACGAAGAAATACACTGTAAAAGTATCTCATATATATTTCCCTTGATGAAGACAGTTTTGGTGTCCGAGTGAATGTCAGAATAGAGGGAGAGAAAAATATTGAAAAAAATAGTCAATATTGTAACGGATAGTGAGGTTTTCGGATAATTGTGTGTTGCATAAACGATGTCTAACGCCAATGAGTCGTCTAATACAAACCATACTAATACAGTCTTCAAAAAGCGTCGTTCACGATGAGTGACATAAGGCAATATCAATAAACAGTTCATATAAAGTCACTCTCACACACTACTTCATAGCGAGGGATTAGACACGCAGTAAAATAGAAAACGGGAACACATAAGCGAAAATAAAAAAATACACTTAATGATAAAACTCTCTCTGTTTGGGCGTTTATTAAAAATTTTGTTTACTTTTACGATGTCTATAAACCCCGCGATAAATTTTACATTTCCGCGAGAACCCCATTCCCCGGTGTTTAAAAAAGGCGTCGAAGTATATTCCTTAGTTGACACAGAGGTTTCACGGTAAGACTCGGTTATAGTGAAACTCACTTTGTACGAACTTAATCCTAGTTCCTACATACATTCGCTCTAGCCCGATTCCACTATATATACAACGGCACGAATAAGTATTGGACACATGCAGAATATTTGTGTAATTATCATCATACTGTATTATATAAAACAAAATGTACATGTTCAAGTGTTGTATAATCATAAGTTGATCGTTGATGACAAAATTACAAATTGGTCTGCGCAAGAGCTTACTAACTTTTCTTATGCATGCAATACTTATGTGTTTCAATGAATATACTCAAAATGAAAGAAAAGAGCATGAAAATGCGCTGACTACTTTGAATTAACTGACTTTTTAAGAGGAGAGACAGCTTTAGCATTTGCATCATTCAGCGCCATTTTGCCATGCGTAGAACTATTTGATTCGCCAATAACTGATTCTTCCTTCAGAAATAAAAAAAGAGAGTATATAAACTTTTTTAAACGCATAAAAAAGCGCACATCAAATGAGTCGTATTCATCCCATTCACTGTCCCATGATTGATGGCAAACTCCATTGTTTGCAACATCCGATCCAGAATGAAAGTTTTCATAGAGATAATCTTGTTGAGCTGGAGGCGAAGGAACTGAGGATGAAGAAACCTTTAATAAATAAACAAGAAAAGATATCAAAAAAACAACATCAAACGCGTAAATTAAATGTATATACAGAGAATTCCTTCAAAAAATGTTGACACGGTTAGCGTATAAAATTTTGGTTATACTTTCGAAGCAGCTTGCCCCATGAGTAGGCAGGCTTCCAGTTATGGCTAGAAAAAGTTTGAAAATTCTTCTCACTCTGAGTAATTTAGTTCTTAATTACACACTCAAAAACCGAGTACATGTTTCTTCAATTTTGGAATTGGGGTTATTTTTCTCTACTCACTGATTTTTATATCATGAAAACATGAAATGCCATTGCTCCAATTGCTAATAACGTTGATGCAGAGAATGAAGATAAACTCTTGTTATTCTAGAGTGTTTCAAAAGGCGAGCGTCTCGAATAGCCTATGATAGCGAATCTCTAAACCTAACTTCCCGTGGTAGAGTTGTTTAAACCAAATGATCCAGAGACGAAAAGCGAAAATCGGCGCTTCCTATAGCTTCGGCTAGAACAAGCTCGTTAGTTCTGACAACAGTTGTTCTAGGAGGAAACAACTCTCACTCCAAATTTCTACTGCCTTGTGGGTAAAGTTCTTGGGGAATAAAGGATAAAAGTTTCCAATCCTGCAAACAAAATGGTTGGCGTCAGTAAGGGTAAACCGGCCGTTAAAACTCGCTCCAATTTACTAATGCCATGAATTCAACAAACAAAAGGCGGGGTACAGCCCTAAATACTCTGTGGACGTGCTGAGCTGCCTAAGTTTAGAAGGATGGAGATTTGCCGATGTGAGTACAAATTAGGAGTCTATTAGAGGGAAAAATGAGGTTTGCTTGATGGAATGTAGGCGCGATGACTGTTAAAGGTAATGAATTAGCAGAGAATATTGACATAATGCGCCTCCAAGAAACAAAGTGGAGACAAAAGTAAGATCAACCGAAGGAAACTCAAGAGAGTTTGACATTAAGGTTGGCCTACATCAAGGTTCTGCTCTGGGTCCACTTCTGTTTGCAATCGCTGTGGATGTCTTAGAAGAACACTTAAAACAGAACATCTTTGGGAGTTATTGTTCGCTGATGATTTTGCTATTGTGACAGAAAGTAATGACGAGTTACAACAAAGATTAGTGATTTGGCAAAAGAGTCTAGAAAAATTTGGATTTAAAATGAGTGCAAATAAGAGAGAAGTTATTGTGTGCAGCAAGCAAGAAAAATAAAGGATAAGCATCAAGGACGCGCATGGAAATAAGTGCGACCAAGTGAACACTCTACTCTTAAATACCTTGTTTCAGTAGCTAACTTTACGGAGGTTGTGAAAAAGATGTTAAGGCGAGGATTAGTGCTGTTTAGGCAAAATGAAAGGAAGCCAACCCAGTGTTGAAGGAAAAGAAATTGCCAATAAAGCTGAAAGCAAAGATTATTACCACAATTGTAAGACTAATTATGACATATGGCTCTGAATGCTGGGGTCTGAAAAGGAAGGATGAGAAAAAACTGACAAGAGAGATGAAAATGCTAAGAATGATATTAGGAATAACTTTAAAAGATAAAATAAAGAACGAAGAAATAAGAATAAAGCTATCAAAAACTCAATTACCACCAGTGAAGCATATTGGAAATTGGATATGACGCTATAGACACGCAGTTGGTGTAACTGATATGCTATTCCTTCTGAGTACAAAATGACATATGAAGGTGAGGATTTTCTTCTTTACGATGATGGACCAAGTGAACAGCATATACTTGTATTTTTCAAATATACAAACATCAGCCTACTAGGGAAGTAAAATGATTGGTTTTGAGATTGAAATTTTAAAATTGTACCTGAGGTATTTTATCAGCTGTACACTTTTCATTGTTTAACCGGTTATCGACCACCGTTGACGTATGCCGACTTTACAAAAATAAAATCGTCTGCTTTTATTAATGCTTTTTAATACAAATCTTTTGCTTCGTCTGATTATTCTGGTCGTTAACGGGTAAAAACAAGACAAAACATCCAAAAATACGATGAGATAAAAATTTCCAAAAAAATAAACCAAAATACAAAATAGTCAAAATTATCTATCGCACCAGTTATTAAATATTGTCAATATTTTCTTTATATTAAAAAGCGTTTTAATTAAAAAATATTAAACATTTAAAAAATTTAATTTATTGATATAGTATTTTTTTAAATATAAAGGGTATCATCACAAATTTTTATCATAATGTCAACAAGAAAATCCATTATAATTGTAAATAGTTTTTTTTTTGAAATTTTCGTAGTGTTTTGTCGTGATTAGTCAGCACGATCTGAAGTACAACTCTTCTCTTATAAAGGTAAACTAGACTTAATTGAACTATACTGATATACTCAAAAAGTAGGAGGGGTGGGGCAATCGCTCTTTAAATCTGGCACTGGGTTAGTTAGTAGTACACACTTTTAACAGGGCAATTATATTAGGTCCTTACAATTTGCAAATAGGAAGCTGGAACCAAGCCAACTTTGCCTTCATTACTCGCCTCCCACCATCCATCACCAACATCCTGAAAAGAAAACGCCATTTTTAGCAAGTAAAGAAAGACGTGCTTAAGAGCTTACTTGCCGAATTATTTTCAATTTTTGTCCGAAAGAAAAGTCCACTTCGCTTCGATTTTCACCTTTAAAATCGTAAATAGCTTGAGCCTGTGTTGAAAAAAATATGATGTAATAATGGAGTCATTCTAAAATTCACACCACAGCATACTCCCTAATTGGACACAAATCATTAGAAATTGTAGAATTTGGGGACGATTCCCGCCCCCGTGTGATTTTAAATTTTACTTCACTTGTTTTAACGCTAAGTCTTAAAATGAATATATAAAATATATATTTTTTCCTTAATTTCCACTTCATTGATAAAATAATGCAAAGTTGAGTTATATTTAATCAGAGGCAGTAATGTAGCTAATAATTTGAACATGAGCCCATTTTAAGCGCGCAAATATTTTTTATAGGACATAACTATATATTCTCTATAATTTAAGGCTTAAAAGATTTATCCCCAATGATTACTCTAACTAAAAGAGTTGAATTAATCTAATAGAATACATAGGTTAGGAAAAATTGCCTTATTATATATTTGCTAAATATTATTAAAACAATGAAGTCTTTTATTCCAGAAATCAAATATATCTTTTTATTTAATGTTTTAGTTTTTTTTATATCAAGATTGCTTTGAATGGTTGGCATTGTTTTCACACTTTGCTTAAAATTTTTGTTAAAACTTTTAACAAATTATTTCATGTTTGAATAATTTATAGAGTATACTTTAGGGAATGGAATAGCTAATAAATTTAAGGTTTGTAGAAAATTATTATCTTCAAAAAATTTGGAGGATAATTCCCAATTTTAATCCTTGTTTAGGACAGTGTCTTGTGGTCAGAAAAAAGTCTTTCCTTTTCATTTAAAATTCGTTGGACACTATGATGAAATGAGCTCAAGAACACAACGTTTTTATTTTTCTAATTTGTTATAATTCTATTTAAAGGCCTAAATTTAAATTCACAGCTTCATACCAGTCAATTCATAGACCCAATTCCTAAATATATTTTCAATTTACTTTACTAACGTGAATATATGTCCAGGTAGAATATGAAGATCATATAATATGATTCTTTGTTTTTCTGTTTTACTAATCTAGTATCTAGTTTGGTAACATCTCGTTGCTAAAAATTTTAAAATGTAATTTTAAGCAACAATGCCTCTCAGTACAGAGTAATCAATCCACTTAACCAATTCGCTTGTTGACAATTAGTGAGATGAGAGGCTGATGAAAATCTTTTAGCTCCTAATCGATATTGATTATAACGGGGTTGCAGAATAATCTACTGTCGGATAAATAAGGTCTGACTGTATTACCAATGAGTCCTATAATACAACCATTTTCATATTGTCTTTAGAAGACAAAACATGTTTAACCTTCGTACACCAAATATAGAATCGTCTTAATCAAAAATTCTCTTCTCCAGAGATTTACAAGAGATCATTTTTAGAGTCATGGACCTTCAATTGGTTAGAGTATAGCATGTCTAGCGATAGAAAACGCAACTGTGACCATCGGTTTCAATAACTGGTAAATGGCAATAAGGAGAGATAAAGGCTTAATTACATCCGATGAGCAGTGATCTATAATTTATGAATGACTTTGTTCTCTTGGTGAGCTTGAAGAGTGGTTCACATACTTTGTAAAAATTTTCGCGTGGTGGTCACTTTTTAATTTTTTAATGGCTCAGGGTTTCATTAAAAAGACAAATCAACATGAACTAAAAAAATTGACACAATTGTTTATTCTAAGTGTCTGAATAATACAATCAATGTCAATGGGATGGATGGATCTGCTGTCTAAACCTGTTAGTTTATGTTTGGCTCTGTTTGGTCAATGTAACTTTCACATCATTACTCACTTCCCATCTGTTTCGAGATTTGGTTTCAATGGCAAGTAACATGAAAAACGCTTGTCCAAGCTAATATGTAGTGTCAAATCGAATCAGAACTTTCAGAGCCATCTTTGCAACATCTGCATAGGACTGTCCCATTTCAATCCAAAAATCGCACTAAGACATCTCACAAAAAACATGTGTACACCTCCTCAATAAAGTGTTCCTGAATTGAGAAGTCTTCTGACTCTGAGGTAAGATTACTAATAGAGATTATAAATGGTGTTTTGATAAATTAATTGTATTCTTCAATTTTTTGTAAGTTAGGAAAATAAAGAGAAATTTCTTGTCTAGGATATCGAGCAAAATTTTTTTTGTCTAAAAATGCCATAATTCCAGCCTCATTTCAAAAATTGTCAATTTTTTATAACAATGGAGTACTGTGATCTCTTTTCCTTAAAGAGCAAGGTTAAGGGAATTCATAGATTTAAATATTTTCACTAAAAATGATGGGAATATACGAAAAAGGACATCAGATTCTACATGCATGTCTAGTTTGCTTTGCAGAAAGTGCTGGATTTCTTTCCATAGTATCGCTACGAAACTTTTCGTTTGGAAAGACACCTCCCGTTTGAATACAGAAAGAGTGTTTCAAATTCGGAATCATTTTCTTTGCATAACTCTGAAAACAAACAAGAGCTTCAATTAAAAACGATTTAATTATCAAAGCTTAGCGATGAACAGCAAAGTGGGTACCAATTAAATCTTGAGATCTTTGCTTAATCAGAATCTGAAAACTAGAAGAACAAATAATTGCTAGACCACGGTCATTGCAAACTTGAAGTACTTGTTCTAACTTAATACCATGTGATGTAAAAATTGGCCAACTTGTCAAATATTTCCATTGCAGTTGTTCTACTGCTAAGAGTTTCATGGAACTAAAATTTGTCTACCAGGTGCTTATCATAAACATAGTGTACGTAAACGCAAGCCTGAGTTGTTTGCAGGATCCGTCGTTTAATGAAGCTAAATTGCAAACAAAGTTGAAAATCTTTAGCACCGAGGACTCGAGTTTTAAATTATTTTTTTCGTATAAACATTGCAAGGTGTCTAGTAGACTAGATCCCTTAAGACTACATTCACTCATATAAAACTCTCCAACCATCAGTCATTTGTTTTCAGTTGTTTTCTCTATCAATCAAATATCCTTTCACCAATTCCTGTAGTGTGCCTGATAGCCTACTTCATTTTCAAATGAAAAGCCTATCCCCCCCCCCCGCCCAACAATTTTGGTTTTTTTTAAACTAGTGTATATGCGATATGCAAATTTAATTAAAATATTTTCACTGGAAGTATAGTTTTTAAATTTCATCAATTTTGTAAAAAAAAGATAAAGTAGTTTTATAAATTTACATATGCGCTGAATACACTCTATTTTAAAGGATTGCTTGAATATTTGTTCTCCAGTGGTATTTCCAGACCAGTGATTTTGAAAATTGAAAAAAAAAATTTCGCCCCCCCCCCCCCCAATAATTTTGAGTATGTACGCCCTTGTTTGAAAACTACTGATAATAATGGCGGTGTGTTTATTGGACAAAATTGTTTTATAATTAATCTTGAAAATTATAAAAAAAAAGAAGTTCGCCCCCGCCAAAAAATTTTGAGGTTGTGCGCCCCTGTAAAAATGAGATGTTGCTAAGGGAAATTTTTGAATAAAAACATTTTTCAAAAGGTTTATTGTAATTTATACACAATTTTTAAAGATAATATAAAATAATTAAAAAAATTAAATGTCCAGAAGTTGTAGAAAAAACAATCAATATATGTTTTATTACATATGTGGAAGTTATGTGATAAGAAAGATGATACGAATAGTTTAGACTGCACCTCAAGCTCATACAACAGACTGATATTTTTGATTAGTTGATGTTAGAGGTATAAAAAAGTTAACTGTAATAAATAATAAATCTTAAATGTATTCTAACCTAAAAGCAAAAGATTTCTAGAGTATCATAATCTCAGTTAAAAGTTTAAAGTCAATAAAGTCAACATTTGAATTCTAATACCACCTATTCTAAAACATGTAAATAGTCTTATTTTATAAAGTTAGTGTAAAAGAAGTCCAGGTTATTAGGTGAACAAAAGTCAATTTTTTATAAGTAATCTAGATTTTGTAAAAATTTAAGAAGGTAACAAACAAAAAGAAAGTATCTAACAATTTTGGAATTGCTTTTATACACTGAAGAGTTGACAAACGAACTAAAAAATATATTTCATTTTATAATTATTTGAGAGATCATTTTTAATATAGATTAAAATTTTGACTCATCCATTCTGGCACATAAATAAAATAATTGAAAAACGTAATCTTCGAATCTTACAATGAAAGATGTATTTGATTTATATTGGAATATCCTATTTTAAGATGCTGAGTGTGTCATAAATAAGAAACATGAAAAAAGAAATATATCTCTTCTCTAACACAGCCAATAGACAAGGGAAAGATGCATTCAAGCGATTAAAAAGCCTTTCTCCAAAGAAAACTTTAAAATATTGCATGGTATCTTACAATAATAATATTAATAATTGTCAAAAGTGATTATAGAATCATTTAAATGTCAATTTGTTTACAAATATAGCGAACTTTTTGAAGTCGTTAGGTCAATTTTTGAAGGACTTATAGGTCAACATTTGTTGCCCTTATAATATAACTTATAAGATTAGAAATTATTTATTAATGCATCTCAATTAAGTACCAAAGCTTGACTAAAAGTCAAGCTGACTAATAAAGGTATAAATGAACTACATTCAGCCATTTTGAGTATAGTTATGCCAAATTCAAAAGCAGATGAAAAAAGGACAGAAATTTATCGCTCAGTTAAAACACTTAATGACTTGACTGAAGAACTTCAAAAAAGAGGGCACCATTTAAAAAGAACAGCAACATACTATTATCTTATACCTGCAAATATTGGACATGCTGCACGCCATGTTAATACAGTACGGGTAAGACTTTGCAAAGCTGAGAATAATTTGAAGACTGTAGTCATTTTACTATGGCAGTGGTGAATTTTAACAAGCAACTGCTTTTCTCGGAAGAAAACGTTGTTTGGCTTTCGCAAGATGATAAATCTAAGGTAGCTTTAGGTTTATCTGTTTCAAAAAAACAAGATGCTATTTTGATGCATTTGGAATATAAAATATTACTTCCAGATCATGATTTTCCAATTTGAACTCGTCGTAAACTTATACCTTCAGTGTATGCTCCATGTTTGAAAAAGAGTGACAACACAATTGGATATTAAAAATGGGATTGAATTAATTCACATGTGCTAGTGAAATACAGTAACTACCCTTAAATAGGACTTAAAATATTAGTCAATTCTTCCAAGGCCTATGACTTCCTGATTTTGCGACCAACTCATCTTGTGATACACCAAGTGAAAGCTTATAGAATGAACTTTAATGCTGTACACCTTATTTTGATCTAAAATTTAAACAGAAAAAGTAACTTTTGTCCATATTTCAAAATATTTTCTTACACTTTCAGCATCGATAGTGCCAAAAATAAGAGAATTATCAAAAAATGATTATTGAACTTTTAATCGTTTAGACATCCTAGAAGATATTAAGTGATTTTTTATCATTTCGTTAACAATTTAGTATCTCATTTACCTAAGAAGGTCGCCCATTTGTAGCGTTAAATGCAGGAAAAGTTTACAATCATAAATTCCTGATATTGGTTTACCTCACACACCTTATATGTGTCGGGATTTTTGACTTTTGGGGATTCTGCTGTATATAAATTTTTTTTTAAAAACAAATAAAACTTTATTTGAAACATAATAAAAGTATGGATTATGTGTTTTTTGAAAAAAAAATTTTCATCTGTATTTGTTCTTTTATTTTTTAGGTTTTTACCTCCTTTGGTTCCAATTTCTTCAACAAAACAGTGCTTATCAGTGGACATGTTGAATGGGCATCTTGGCTCATTATTTCAAGCTCAGAACATGAAAAATCTTGGATTGAGTATACATTTTGATGAGTTTTGCTCCTCTTTGCATTAAATCGATGCTAAAGGAAAAACTTTGATGGAACGTCATAGTTATGTAAAGTGTTTGAAGTATTTCTGCTCAATTAAAGAGAAAAACAAACATTCATCATTCTGCGTTCCTGAAGATTCAATGAATTCAGAAAATGAAAAGTATGAAGAGGACGAAATAGAAGTTTAACCTGAAAATTCTTTTAATCTCAATATTTTCTTCTATAAAAGAAAAGTTGTTAGCCTTCTGTTTTTTTTTAAAGTTGATGTCAACTAAAAGTGGGAGGGGATAAGTAAAGTTTACATTGCTTGACAATAGGGGGGATGAGGCAGAAACGTGAATTGTGAACGACCTCTAATAGTATTCCATCCTTACCTATTGCCCATTCGGTCATATTAAAAGAAACAAATAAAACGCTATCTTTTATTTTTAAAAAAAATTAACTATGAAGAACACAAATTCTGACAGAAAGTAATTTCAATATTGAATGGATTATAAACTGGCAATACAAAGTATATATGTTTCGTTTGTAAATGGGATAGAAGAGCAAAAGCAGAGCAATTTGGCAGTTGAAAAGTGTCACATCACAGATTTATTTTACTTTCTTAGTCGCATCCAATATATTATATCTTATTTCTTTATATAAATATATCAAAAATTATATAAATTACTTGTGAAAAATTATTTAAAACAATCAAGTCATAATAAAAATTTTTTATCGAATTCATTTTTTCTCTTCTGTAAAAAGAATTAAATCATAAAGAATTTTTTCTTTTTCTGCCAGTGAATTAGATTAAAATTATAGACTAGACTAAATTGTTTTGAAAATACTTAAAATTGAATGGATTTAAAAATTTGTGATATTTTCTGCATAAGTCACTGTGAAACAATTGATTAATATTTTGGAAATAAAATAATTGTGATAAAATATATGCAAAATTATGCTATGAGAATTTTTTTGAAACATTCAAACCTTAAAAAATAAATATGAATAAAAATTATTACATATATTTCCCCCATAAATTTGAGTTGAAGATACCTAAGAATCAAATAAAAAATAATTTGTATTTTGATATACTTTTGTAAATTTTTGTTTTTATAATGTTCAAAAGTTTTTAATGTATATCTATTGAATTTATATATTGATATTTGTTTAGGGGCTTATAGAGGTTAGATATTGGGTTTCGATAACTCTCTTTATCCCCAATCAAGCCTACTTTCCTCATAGTTCGATACAAGCGTCGCAATTGTGCCTTCTCAAGGAAAACACATCACGATACTTTAATATTTATCTTTATAAGATAAGCTAAAAATAAATATGACAATGTCAAAAATACAGAAAAAACAAACTACTTAATAAATCAATATGGCATTTTTTGAGCATCTACCATTTATTTATTACTCACAGATGTACACATTAAAATAAAATTATGCAAATATTCAAAATTTTTCTCAAAGATCATAAAATTTTAGTGGAAAATCTTGTTAAACTTCTATTAAAAATACTAATTCATCATTCCCAAACACCAATTTTATCCTTCAAATCCAGTTTTATAATTTTAATAATCATTTCGATAACATTTGCAAATTATTTCAAAATTTTAAAATAATGGTTTACTTAGTTGTTTATTCATATTTTTTCTAGACTAAGTATATCAATGAATTTCAAAGATAGCTTACATTTCCTAATCGGTCATTGCTAAAACCGACCATAATAATTTTGTAAATACAATTTTGTGGGCGCATTTTTTACCAAATATAGCCAAATATAACCAAATCATAGAAAACTAATTTGTATCAAAGTTCTCAACCAAATATCATATACTCTTTTTAAATAAATTTCACTTTATAACGCAGAGTAGTCACTATAAAGAGAAGATTTTAATTATATAATTGCTTTTACGAGATTATGATGAGTTGGAAAAAAGCAATTTTATTAGCATGCATTTTAATTTATTTTAAAGTTTATAAAAACATAACAGAGTAAATTATCTAGTCTGATCCTCAATGAATTTTTGGGTCGACCTCTCAAGTTAACCAAGGCTCTCGACTCTTAAAAACAAAATTACAAAATCTGTGATTAACCATCTCAAGCATAATGCGACCATATAGCCTTACAGGAAAAAGAGCTTTGCAAAATTTAATTGAATAAATGATGATTATAAAAATTTACAAACTTCTAAATAATGAAAAAATTTGAAAATAATATAAAAATAAAAAAAATTTAAAAATAAGGTTATAGACAAAAAATCCAAAATTTCAAATTTTAAAAAAGATGAAAAAATTATTTTTTGAAAACTCGGACACCTTAACATTTTGCACTCCTCAGAATAAAATGAGAATGAAAATATATAAATGTGGACTGGAAGTTATTTATCTAAATTGCTTTTTATATAAAAATGTAAGCTATACTGTTAGTATTATATTGGTATAGATATAGATACATATTAAAGAACTAAAAAATAAGCTATCATAAGTATATTGAAATTCATTTAGAATTTAACATTATAGGTAGGTAGGTAGATCTCAAAGCACTTTCCAGCGTGTGCTGATATGCTCCCGTAAGCTTGAGAATTTGTTAAGGAGGATGGAGATGTTGTTTAAGATAGGGAGGAGTAACATATTTTATTCTAAAAATATGTTAAAGAATGGCAGATTAGTTTTTCATAGGTTTATCAAGAGTGGAAAGAGTTGTTTCAATAGTATCAATGAGTGTTGCTATGGATTTTAGTAATGTTGGGTGTAACAAAAGATCTAAGAGTGCTATTGGAGATCTATTAAGCAAAGAAAGGCAGCGAATTAGAAGATCTTGCCGATGATAAGAGAAGATTTGACATTTGAAGATGAGATGGTATGGCGTTTCTATTGTGTCGCATCCGAAAGACAGTATGGATTTTCGCTAACTTTAATTCGGAAGAGATATGCTTTGCATGGGCAGTGGCCTGATAGCCAACGAATCGTTAAACGCGGTGGTGTAAATTTTTTGTTTTTGAAAGTTGTATGTATTGTGCTGATGTGTTGTAAAGAGGAAATTAGTGCATTTTGAGATGAAGATATGGACATCTGCTATTCTTCTAGAGAGGATAAGTGAATGTGCATTAGAAAGGTTTTGAGAGATAGGGAGTTGATGAGAGGGATATGGGAGATTATATGTTGGTTTGAGATTAAGTAGTCCACGAGGAAGTTTTCTGAAATGTATAGTTGAGCAGGGCACCAGCATAGGTTTATGTGGAAATATTTTGTAAGATTGATTAGGTTCAAAGGAGGGAAAGAGGATGTTATTTGATAGAGAGAGATCGTGGATTATGTTTTTTCCATCGGTAAAGAAATGGATTGTAGTAAAGTTAAGAAGGAAGTAGTTTGTTCTTAGTAATCTTAGTGCAGGCGTGTAAAATCTAAAGATCTCGCATTCGGAGATTGAAAGTAGAAGATTTAATCGAGAGCGATGGGTGTAAAAGGGTCGAGTGGAAGAGCCTTTGAAGAAAGCATAAGCAATGGAGGCACTTAGGGATATTTGAGGCGTCTGTGAAGAATCAAAATTATCTTTTTGATAAAATTCATTGATTTTCTTTTTGAGAAAATTGAGAAGAACATTTGTTTTTGCATATAGAGGTTTTGAATGGATTTTGTGCAGATGCGTGAGTTAAAAGAGATGGATGTATAAGGGGATGAACTAGGTAGTTAGCAATATTTGGTGCGTATTTTGCTAATAACGTAGAATAGAAAGAATAGGATGGAGTAGTGTGGTGGGGTGTGATCGGAAGAAAGGGGGAAGTAATTTGTTGTATGTCTAGATGAAGCGTAATATTTTTTTGATTTGAAGTTGTAATGGTATGGTGTTTGTTAGAACTTCTAGGTATTGTGAAGAAGTAGTACGATATGCGTTGGTTATGCAAAGTAGGCAGAGAAGGTGTTAAGAAAATGGATCGTTGTGGGGTGTTTTAAGGAGTTGCGCCAGGAAAGAATTCTGTATTGAATTACTGGGAGGATTAAAGATGAGTATATGTATTTTATGTTTTCGAGACGGAGGCCCCATTTATAAGAGATAGCGCTTTTAAGTGAAAAAAGGGTAATTGAGAGTTTTTGGTATATTTTTTAAAGTGTATTGAAAATTTTAGATTGGATTGGTGGTTAAGTCCTATTTGATAGTCTTTGAGGCAGGTATAGAAGTAGTGTTATTTAAATTAAGGGGTAAATGATATGTGTGTTTGCGTGTTAAGTGAAAGAGGCTGGTTTTGCTGGAATTAAAGAATATCTTATGTAGGTTTGTTCTTTCTAATAGCCTTAGTAACAATGAAGAGAATTTGGTGAGGTTTTCTTGTTGAGAGTTACTGGTGAAAGTGAATAATATGTCATCTGAAAAACATTGAGAGAAATCTGTGTTGGTGTAGATTAGATCAAGAAGCGGGTCTATGAGAACTAACCAGAGGATATCGGAAAAACATTCTCCTTGAGGAGTCGAGAGGGTTAGCTTATGCATGTATAGGGAAGCGCGATGTCGGAAAATCAGATAGCTGTTTGAAAGGTATGAGCCTATAAATTTGATGATATAAGGAGCAAATAATTTGTGAGTTTGGTTTGTGATGATGGCAGGATGCCAGGCTGAGTTGAAAGCGTTGTCTATATCTAAGAAAATTGTAAAAGAAATTTTCTTAGTAGAAAGGGAAGAGTCAAGGTGAAGGTAGGACGAGATAGTGCTGTTTCCGTATTTTTTTATGAAGGTAAGCAAATTGCGTGTGATGGATGAGGTTACGGGATAGAATGTAGTGGACTAGACGTTTGCGAATGATTTTTCCAAAAAGTTTGCCTAGAATGGGTAGTAGAATGATTGGTCGCCAATTTTGAATGAAGCTTGAATCTTTATTGGGTTTAGGAATTAGTATGAATTTACCTAATTTCCAAACATTGGAGAAATGTGAGTAAGTAAGGCATGTTATGAAAATAAGGAGTTAATGTTTATTTAGAATGTGTATTAATTTTTTAATGTGTTTGGGTGAGATAAAGTCGAAGCTAGATGTGGCATTTGTTTTAAGATAATTTACTGCGGTGTTTAATTCGTTTAGAGTGATTGGAAGAGTTAGGGTTTTGGATGGAGTGAATGATATTTTTGAGTGTTTTCGTATTGTGTGGTGGAAGGGGAGGTCAGAAAAGGTCGAGTCGGGGTAATGATTGACGATAAAAATGGAGGGTTGTAGTGTATGGTATGATTGGATGAGCAGGGAAGTATTGTTTCAGGGAGAATAGAAGGTTTTTTCTTTTTAGTGAAGGCAACCGTAAGCTTTTAAATATTAAATAATACTTTACTAAGTACAGATTTCATAAAAAGATAGATAGTTAGAAAGGGTAAAGTAGCAAAAAGTAAACATCCACTTGATAGATAAAATTTTAAAATATTTTTTCAAAATTAATGATCTATTAAATATACGTAAAAATATACTTACGTTCAAAAGAACGTCTACAAAAAGTAAACACCTAAAAGTGAAACGTTCTAAATTTTTGCGAATTGAGTAATCCCATACTATTGAATATAGATAAAGAATGTCTTTTTATCAAAGAAAACAAACCTTTATCTTAACCCTAATCGAAATAGGCAATTATATATATTTTGAATCAATAAAATAATTTTCCCACCCGTAGAAGTTCTTAATACATATAAGCTAATCATATGTACCATTTTAGAAAATTTTTTAGTAGGGGCTAAAAACAAAAACACATTAGCATCAGTGTTCGTGACGTCCACAGAAGAGGGGGGACACTTGCCCCCCCCCCCTCCCCCCACCCTGAAAAATTAGCAAAATCTTTTGAAATACATAGAATGTATAAAGAATAAAAAAGTAAATAAAATAAGCGAAGTGTTTTATTGAAAAAACATGAAAAAGATTTATTATGGAAAATAATTTTCTAATTGCACTGGCACCAAAAGTAACGTAACAAATCACAGTTGAATACTATTGTTCAAACAAAAATTCGAACAGTCTAGGATTTTCGCCAAATTTATCAATCACTTTTTTTTTATATCTTCTATTTGTTTAATTATTTTAGTCCTATGAACGCTTAGCATACAAAGACCAGAAAGACGTTCATCGCTCATTGTTGATCTAAGCCAAGTTTTTATTTTGCGCATAGTACTGAAGGATCTTTCAATACTACAAGTTGTTGCAGGTAGTGTTAATGCGATAAGAAAAGACTTTGAACAGATTTGTTTTTGGTAACAAATCAATCAAAGATTGATGTTTGTCATCTATGTAACATTCATATCATGCTAGAGCTTCTTCATCGAGGTTGACAATTTGGTAAACTTTTTGTATTGATTCAAGTATTTCTTTGAAATCTTCCCTTTTCTCCCTTTCATTTAGGTAGGGTGCATAACCAAAATTTTAAAATATAGTTTGTTACTATCATCGAATCGAAGTTGAAGTGATTGAATTAATGAGTCCATATACGGAATGTAAATGTTACGGCGATAATATTCATCTATTGAACCGCCTATATTTGATCTGTGTTTTTGACCTGAACAAATTCTGACTGTATGTCATGTCTTTCTATCATGGTTTTGAAATCACTGAATATATCTTCTTCAAAAACGCTTTCAGCTGAATCTTGGTGGTTTTGAAAGATCTTTATCAAATTACAAATATGGTCTTGAACGTCCAGCAGGTTAATGTTTACAGACTGTAACTTCTGGGTAAGTGGTTCCAACATGGCAGAATACTTCGAAATAATCACTAAACAAACGAAAAACTCGCAAGTCCCTGCTGCACATCTGAGCTGCTTGACGCGTGTTTTGTGATTCATTCATATTTGACTCTAGTTCCTCTAAAATTTCATATATATTTGAAAAATTTTGTGAGAAGAAGTCCATCTGGTTTCACTCATTAAAAGAATATTTGGAGCCAATCTTATGCGTCCTGAATTCTCACGAAAAAATCGAATGATTGATTTTAGTGTTCCTATTGTATTACGAATTTCTGGAATTGAGTTGAGGTCATGGACTACCAAGTAGCCTATGTGATGAACAATGTACAAAACCAGCTTTTGGGTATTTCTGATACTAGTTTGAAGCCCATTAATTTTCCCTGTTAGTGTTGAGCACCCATCATAACCTTGACCTAGAAGCTTATCCAGATTCAATCCGAATTTGTTTGCTTGATGAATTATGGTGTCCGCAATTGTTTCTGAGTTCATCTTCTCTAAAGGAACAAACCCTAAAAATTCCTCACGTATAAGAGCTGAATACAATTTTGTTTTGTAAAATTCAACAAATCGTACACCAATCGAAAGTTGTTCAGTCCCTGATATGTCAACTGTTTCATCTGCTAAAATAGAAAATCCAATATTGAGATCCTTTACCATGTATTCTCTGACGACTTCTTCACTCAAATTAATGAGCTCACTTTGTATACGAACTGAAATATATTTAGAGTTCTTGCTGCATGTGTCCATGTGATTTTTTTAAACCGTATCACCGGCCTCTATTCTGAAGTTTAGAAGGTCACGAAGGTTGCCGGCTGTGTTATCTTTTCCTCTCAGCGCAATATCATGGCAACAGCAAAACAAAATACTGGATAAGATTGATGAAAGTTTTTCATGATTTTTTTGTCACAGTAAGGCCAACTGATTTATCTATTTTACACATTATATTGAGCTCTGGTTTTTCCATCATTTTAATGAAATTATTTGCATCTTGAACTGAGCCTCTAAGCCAATGTGATTTAGAATGATTCTTAGCACTTTCATGTAAGTCCTCATATTTGGTGAAGGCTTTTAGAATAAAGGCACCCATCAATCCTCTCTAAACTGGCTGTGAAAATAATACGCACAATTTACAAAAAAGCTCCTTTTAAATAACTTGAATAAGCCAGCAATGGAGTATATTGACTAATCCATTGATGACAGAAACTGTGGGAACTCTTAGAATCTTTTTTATAATTGTAATTTATGTCCTAAGGAGATATGTGTTTAATAAAACCTGATACTTTTTCTCATCCGTCAGAGTTTGAATGCTGTTAACATAAAAGCCTATGTATATCGGATGAAAGTCTTCAATATTGATCGACGTTGTTGATTCTGTTTGTGAACTTTCAGCTTCTTTTAATTGAATTTCAGATGAACTTGCTTTGTCCTCAACTTTTTCTAATTTTTGAAAAAACTTCTTATATCCATTTTTAAAATCTAAAGTAAAAATTTGAAATTCGATGTTTTTATGCTAATACCGAAAATGTTGAATATCAAGCAAACAAAAGAACAAACTGGTAACAAAACAGTGTTAATGAAAAGAAAAAATAAGTAGATATGGTACTGGGATGGGAAAGGAATAAAAATATAAAATTCTATTACATCACCCGTCCCGTTACTTCCATTTTATATATAGATGTATCATTGTATATATCAATACCACTAAACTATTTTTCAGGATTTTTAAAAAAAATTTTTACCTCCAATTGAATTATTTTCTGCCGACGCCCATGTTCGGAAATCTCTATATTAATATTTCTTTCATCCGTAGAAAAAAGTATGGCATTCTATTAGTGCTGGGCAAAATTTGTTCGCTCAAGTGCTGGGGGGCGTAAATTGCCCCCCCCCCTATTTTTCTCAGATATTAATAAGTTTTTATAAATATTTTTAATGTTACATATATATTTCAACTATGCTGAATTCAGTGGCGATGTCCATTTTTTATCAAAATCAATCAAACCTGTAAAAAATTGGTTTATATTTGACAGCTCATCTCAAAAAGGAACTTTTTATTTAAATAATTATATAAAGTTTTTTACACATTTATACCCATTTTCAAGTATGCTGAATTCAGTGGTGATATTCATTTTTTATGAAAATCATTCAAACATGTCAAAAAATTGATCTAAATGTGACAGCTCATCTCAAAAAGGAACTTTTTATCTAAATAATTATATAAAGTTTTTTACACATGTATACCCATTTTCAAATATGCTGAATTCAGTGGTGATATTCATTTTTTATGAAAATCAATTAAACCTGTCTAAAAATGAATCTAAATGTGACAGCTCATCTCAAAAAGAAACTTTTTATCTAAATAATTATATAAAGTTTTTTACACATTTATACCCATTTTCAAATATGCTAAATTCAGTGGTGATATTAATTTTTTTTATGAAAATCAATCAAACTGTCGAAAGTTTGATCTAAATGTGACAGCTCATCTCAAAAGGAAGCTTTTAATCTAAATAATTATATTATGTTATTACACATCCATTTTCAAGCATGCTGAATTCAGTGGTGATATTCATTTTTTTTAAAATCATTCAAACCTGTCAAAAATAGACTTTTTGGGCGATCGCAGGGTTCGTGTCGTCCTAGAACTCTCTAAGAGTAAAGACCTCAACGACGAGGTGATGAACAGCTATCTCGAAATATTTTGGCCGTTCATCTCGTCTTTGTCTATGGAAGACCTTTCCCAGCTTAACGGGTTTCTCCGCAAACACTGTTTGGCGACTCAGTCCACGTGGACTAGTATCAAATAAAACTAGCATGGTTGATTTGGTATAAAACATATATTTAATTGTAAAATGGGAAGGAATGTTTTTGGAGACAATTTTCAGAAGTAAACCGCAAATTTGATTAACACTTATAGGTATTTTCAAATCCTAAATGTAAAAATTGAGTCTACAGATGTCAAAATTTTGCTGAAAATTTTTAATTTTGATTGACAGTTTTGGACATGAAAGGGTCATTCAACTACCATGAAAATAGTTTCAAAAGATGCAGCTAGCGATTTTAGTTAAATTATTAACTAAAATAATAATTTGCGTTTTACACCTCACCAGCAATAATAGGGTTAAGATCAGTGTAAATTTACAAAATTAATGTTATTTTATGTAAAAGTTCTCAATTCTTTTAGAAAAAAAATAGGGAAAGGCTACGGCCATGCCCTTATTTAAGTTTATTTTAAATGCTGTCGTTATTTGAAATATCTCGTTTTTGTCATAAAAAAGTATCGTCAGCCTCTAAAAGTCTCTTTGCAAAAAATTGCTCATTAGTCTGTTTCATCCTTGTCTCCTTTTTTCATTTCTTGAGATATTCTTAATTTATGAACTTGCACCTTATCTTTTTATTACATAAAATAATTAATCCGTTAACGACCAGAATAATGGGACGATATCTAATGTAAAACAGATTTTATTTTTGTAAAGGCGACATACGTCGAATGTGGTCGATAACGGGTTAAAATATCATAAAGAAACAAAAGCTCTACAATTTTTTGTTTAAGAAGACGCACTCATGAAAAAGGTAACATAGATAAACAATAAAGGAATATTTATACAATTATTATTCGTGCACTTACTAACTTTGTAATAACTCAAAAGATTTTGTTCATTATATTCATAACTGAAATTCTCAATTTTTTTTACCATATTCATTTTTTCAAAATGATAGGTATCCAAAAATATCGTAAATTAAAGTAATTAAAATTTTTCTTTCTGAAAATAAATCAACTAATCGCATTCGGGATAATAAGAATAAATAAGAATCATATTTTATTTATAAAACAACAATCAATCTGATCATATATCAAGATCTGGGTCTTTCCTTCTTGCCTTTGAATAAGGCTAAAAGAGAAACATTTGCAACTTTAACAACCTTAAACCGAACTCCAGGAATATCTCCAACAGCATGACCTTTTCTACCAAAGCCAGCAACTAAAACTTCATCATTTTCCTAAAAAATAAAGCTTTAAATTTAAATATAACGATATAGCGATCTAAAATACTTCTATATAATTTAAGCAACCATCATTTGGAACAAATGCTGTTATTTTTTTGCCATTTTTGATTAACTGTACACGGACACATTTTCTTATAGCAGAATTTGGTTGTTTAGCCTCAACACCTCTAAAAAATATAAAAACAAAATTGTGGATAAATATATTAGAAATGATTTGTGTTTATATTAGTTTATAGCAGGGTATGCGAAGTCGAAAGTAAAATATTCAACTCGGATTCCTACTACTTACAAAAATTCAACCCAGATTCCAAACACTTTTTTAAAAACTTGTTAAATTTAACGCCACTCTTATGCCTACAGCCAAAATTGGTAACTTTTTAACCTTGGGCTGCTATTATATAAATCTTATATAGAGTTCTTACAACACTGTCCACGTAAATAAATTGAAATCCTTCCAATTTTTAAATTCTAGCCAAAATAGTCATGTTTCTTCAATTGATTTAGATATTATTAAAATAAACCTTCTTTCAAAAAAAACATGGAGTTTACAGTAACTACATTTCAAAAAACTACTCCACTCATCAACACTAAAAATTTTAATTGCAATGTGGATAGGAAAACTGATCTGAGGCAAAACCCTGAAGAAAGTTAAGCGAAACTAACTAGTTAAGTAAAGAGTGTAACTTCTAGTTTAAAAAAAGTAAAACATTTTTTCAAGATTTGAAGGAGAGATATAAAACATCAGTGGCAAAAAAACAATAAAATTAATATACACTCGCACATGATACTTTGCAATGACGTAAAAAAATAGATTTAAAAAACAGAATTTTCCACCATAGTTATTATTGATTAAGAAGGCTGAAAATTTTTAACTTATGATTTAAAAAAACCAGTCTTGGTTGTGAAAGATATGTGGCAGCTTCGAATAGTAATCGTTTAACCTAGTGATTAGTAAAATTTATTAGGTTTTTAAACCAGACTTAGCGCATTCAGTTTTAGTTATCAAAGAGAAGCTCTGTCTATTACACTTTATAGAGGTTTTGAAATTAAATTTAAAATAAGATTTTCAATTGTTCAGCCAATTCACACAGCTAGCCACAGCTGATTTTGTTTTAGAATTAATGCGTATATCCACCGAGTTACCGTGAAGAAAACTCTACTCTATATTTAGAATGTTTCGTTTAACACATGGATGTCCAACCCGCGGCCTACATAATTCCGCCAATTCGCTAAGACTTTTAGAGCTATTATTCATATAATTAACATTTCCTCATCGCTAATAATGGTTTAGTAAACTAAATATTTATAGATTAATCATTTTAAAATATCTGAATGTATAACACTAGAACAAAAACTATAAACCAATTTTTTTGATATATTTGACTTGTGAAGTAAACAAAGCCGAAAACCTGCCTTCTTAATCCAATTCCAAGGGGCGATAAATACTTTTTTTGCAGTCCTAATTATTTGAGCTTTGCATTGAGATTATGCTCTGTTTATTTTAATTTTCGCCTTCAATTTTGTAGCATTAATGCCCTCATCATGTCAATAATTTCATTTTTGAAATCATTTTGCGAATTATTTTTGTATATAACTTATGTAAAAAATAAATATCTTACATTTTTGAGTTAAAACCATTAAAAAACGTCTCCTCTAAAAAAATGTCAACTATTTGCAACTTTGTTTGAATTATTTTCTCCAATGAAAAAAACAAAAATTATCATAGAAGTAGATTACGTGATTCGAGGATTATTAACATTCTAAGAATACAAAACGGTAATTGAAAAATTTTAAAATAGTCAGAATCCACTTATTAATTTTGCCTGAATAAAGTTTTGTATTTTAATTTGCTTATAAACTTTTCAAAAATTAAGATCAGGAGCGCACATCCTCAAAATTATTGGGTGCGAAATTTTTTGTTGCAATTTTCAAAATTAGTGGTCTGGAAATAACACGGGAGACCAAATATTCAAGCAATCCTTTAAAATAGTGTATTCAGCGCATACCTAAAGTCCTAAAGACTACCTTATATTTTTTTTTACAAAATTGGTGAATTTAAATACTACACTTCAAGCGAAAATATTTTAATTAAATTTGCAAATCGAATATACACTAGTTTAAAAAAATCCAAAATTGTTAGGGGGTGCAATAGGCTTTTCATTTGAAAAATGAAGTAGTCTACCAGACACATTACAGGAATTGAGGAAAGGATATTTGATTCATAGAGAAAACAAATAACTGAAGGTTGGATAGTTTTATATGAGTGAATGTAGTCTAAAGGCAAAGAGTCTACTAGATGAAAAAATGTGATTGATTCAGGGGCAAGGGTATAAAATGAAGTTATAATTGGGCAAACAAAAATAAAACAATAAATTAAGATTCCATTATTTCATTTTCTCAGCATCATTCAAAAATAATTTAAAAGCTAAATTGGTGCAAGCTACAAAATCTAGAAAAAGTAAAATAACTTTTAACATTTTGCAATGATTTGACATTTATAATATCTTTTAAGGAAAAAAAAGTCCAGAAAAAGTTATAGAGAGCTTCAACAAAAACAAAAAAAAATTTCAGCATAACTTAAATTTTTTGAAAACTAATTTGACGTATCCCCTACAGCATACTCTAAGGGTGGCATGGCAGGTTGGTTGAGATGATGGACATAGCACGGAAGCCTCTTGATTCGATTCCTCATCAAAAATTTAAAAACAAAAAACTTGAGCAACATTATTTATACTTTCTTGATCCTTTCATTGGAGAAATTTTCGAAAACTGATATCGCATAAGATGCATGGGGGCACCATGGGGTACATAGGAGAGTGGACACGGCCCCTCATGCCCAGCCTAGCTACGTCACTGGAGAGAAGAGAGCTGAATGAGATAGGAGAGCTTAAACAAGAGAAGAGAGCTTGAGTGAATGATTGAGTTTTAGGAGAGAAAGCGGAAGAGAAAAACAGAGGAGACAGATGAGAAAATCTAGTGGATCATCAACATGTGTTTGCTTAAAAATACTACAAGAGGAAACATTGTGATAAACATTGCTTACTTATTGTGTGCATATTGAAACAATGGATTATTATTAATATATAGCTCTCACGCATCGTTTGTAAAATATGTTTGATAGAAATTTCAGAGCAGCTTGGCATGATTGATGTTTGCTTCGAAAGTCTGCATTCCTTCTTTTATTCTCTTATCTTACATTATCATGTATAAATTTAAAATTGCAGAAACAAAGATGGCATCCGTGGTTTAACCGAAATTTACTATCATTTTGCGGTCCTTGGATTTTTTAAGTATTAAAAATAATGAATATTTTTTCTCAAATAAAGTATCATGAAATGCAATTCATTTTCCCACTCTATTCAAAAATTAAATCGAAAAGAAAAAACTCTCAGTTATTCATACGCTATATTGTGCAATCTACAATAGGAAAAATTGAATATAAATTTTTAGCATAATACTTTTTTTTATAGAAAATCTTAAATGAGAATTTAAAAGTCAAACAGACATTAGAGATGTATCAATATGAAATATATCCCCGAATGCGGATATAAAATTTTACATCATGGGGGATGCGGATTTTTTTTGAGGGGATTATATAATCCTTTTTCAAAAAAAACAAACTTTTTACCCCTCTAAAATTTTTAAAAAAAAGAAATATAATTTGTTATCATAAAAAAAAAAAAAAAATAAAAAAAAAAATTCATAAAAAAAAAAACTTTGCCATATATTGGAAAAAGAAGAATGTTTCAAAACTGCGATTGCTGAAACTTAAATGATCCGTGGATGAGGATGTCAACAGGATGTAAAAATTTTTGTGGATAGTCAGCATCTGCAGATATCAGATTCATCTCAACTAAACACATTATTGAAGGTAATGTAATTGTTTATTTTTGATTTCAAAACCCATTTTTTTAAAACAAACTTACTTTTGGTCAATTTATTTTCAAAGTATGTAAAGTCAAAGGAGATTCATTGGATGATTATTTTATTTAATTGGATGAGAAGAATCAATTCGTTTAAATGCAGTTCGAATATCTTGGCATCATCGCTATTATAAATATTTGTTTTAAAATATCCGCGCATTTAATGTTGAAACAAAACAAAAATTTTCAAAAAAATGTTTTATAACTGGGCAAAATACGCTGCACTCAGCTTTAAGTTGGTCTAAAGTTAGGCAGGTTTTAACCCTTTCTTTTATAGTAATACGTATCGTTTTATGAGGTTTTAGTTTTTCAGCTTTAAAAAATCGATATTATGAAGGTTTGTTTCAAAAGATTGGGAAGGTAGACTGTAAACCTATTTATGAAGAGGGAATCTAGCCTATTTAGTATTTCAAAAACCAGTCTACGTAGATGATTTAAGTTGATCATCATACCACTCAGCATTTTTATATAAGCAATACGGGATATATGTAACAGATTCTTTGTTGGAGGGGCACCAAAAGAAGAAGAGGGGCCGTGACACGCCCCCTTTCCCCATCGCACTGGCTACGCTCCTGCTTCATTCTTTATAGGGTTGGGAAGATAGGGAGAAAAATTATGAGAGGTTGTCTACAGTGGCCACCCTCTTAAAATAATTAAATATATATCAAAAGAATCACGATGAAAATTTTGAAATCTGCATTGTAAGGAACGATTTAAATGAAAATAGGTGTGATGCAACCTAAACATTAAAATTTTTACAGGGAGAGTAAATGAGGTTTAGTAATTATTCATTTGAAAATCATTAAATGTTGACATTTTCTTATCAAAAAGTAGTTGAAAAGATTAAATTTTGAATACTCCTCACTATAAAAAGGTTGCTTTAAATCAATAAAATGGCAATGAAAAAGTTAAAAAAAAAAAGGCAGACAATTATGACTTAAAAATAGAATAGAATTTAATAAATTCATACATCAAACAAAATGATTTAGATTGATATTTAACTCTCGATTTCAAAAACTAATACAATTAAAAAAAATTAGGTTATATTTGTATTAAAAGTTATTAGAATTAAATGGTAAAAAAATGCATTAAAACATAGAAGTATAAAAAAAATTAAAAAAAAACTAAACCATAATACACAAAAATAAAATAAATAAGTCTGCATACATTTTTTCTAAAACAATTCCTTTTGCATGGGAAGCACCTCCAAATGGATTAGCCTTCAACGCAGTACCAAGATGTGCTTTTTTGTACTTTTTACAATGCCATCTCTGTTCTCTTCTGTGAGTTTTAAGTTTTCTTGCAGTCCTTAATCCTTTTGGTTTTCCTATTTGGCATGAAAAATATTACAAAATATGAAAAATATATGAAATACGAACCCATTTTTAAAAATCTGAGTTGTTCAAGTAATTAAGGAAAAAGAATAAATTGATCATATAATTGTACTAAATAACGTTTTATATAAAAAAACTGTACATAATAGTGGTTATATTTTTCTAAAAAATGATGAGCTTAATTTTATTTTATTTATCTAATTCTTCTAACAAATACTTGTAGTATTCAAACTTTTTCAATACATTTTCTATTCATATAATAGTAGGTTGGCTATTCATGTATCTAAATCACTTTCATTCGTTAAAGTATATGCTCCCTTTTCATTTTAAGAAAGAAAGAAAGATTTATTGTACACAAAAAGCATATTTGAAGTAATAAAACAGTAAGAGAAAAAATCCATGAACTCAAGACTAATTAAAGTCGCTCTCAGTATTGCTCAAATTAAATGTAGTAAACATGAAGTTAAATAAGTTACAAATTGTGTTGGTATGATGGTTGATATGAAATGTAGATCGAATGAAAAATCATGTAAATATATCATTATAATTATTAAATATATCATTTTAAAGATGGCTTTGGAGATCGAACCCATCACCTTCAACGGATGTGTTGAATGTATAACTTATAGAGGTGCAATTCTATATTTTAAAGGTTGTTTATTTTTTAACTTTTGAAAAAAGAGAAGTTCATATAAATGAACTAAAAATTGTATATTTATTGTATTTTTTAACGTATATATACTTTAATACCTTTGATAATTCATTAAAATTTAATCAAATTTATCAATATGAATGTTAATTCTTAAAGAAATTTGATTAATTTCATAATTAGAAATTAATTAGTCAATTTTCTCATTTATACTGATAATTACCATCAATCTGCTATTAAAAATATGTAAAAATAATGGATTTTTATATGAAAAAGAAAATTCACATGCTCACCACATCACATCATTTTTTTGCCGATTTTAATTGGCTAAATTTTTTAACAATTTACCTATAAATTGAAAATAAACTGGAAAATAATGTTTGATTAAATTTATTTTGATACTATTAATATTTATTTTTTATTTTGACGTATTTATGTTAAATAATATTTTTTGAAAACGAATAATTGTATGTGTCGTATCAATTTTATAAATATTAAGTGAAAAATAATATTCAAATTTTTAATCTGCTTTAACATCCTATATTTACTCTTTTCTTTTAAAATGAAGGTTACTTTCTTTCTGACTCTTCTTTTAATATTTTATTTTAAAAGTTCACATGAAGACAGCCTAAGAAATAAAATAAGTATATAATTTTTTTATAATTTTGTTTTAAATTTATAAACCTTGTCTCAAAATATTAGTGACGAATTTGACCGAACAAAATGTTTTACAAATTAATATTCAAATTTCAGATATATGTTTTTTAAAGATAAATAAAGATCTGTATTTATTAGCTTCGTGTCTCAGTCCAAACCATATTGCTTTTGTGTTATATTATGTATATAATATGAAAAAAATATATACACAGTAATTTAAAAATTAAATTAAAGCATAATATAATTGCAAATATAACAACAATTATAAATTAAATTTATTTTATTTAATCCTTTGTGAATACAGTGTTTAAAACAATTTTATCTTGATACTTATTCTAGATAAATAGGAAAAGTCATTTTTTCTTTTAAAGCATCTAGTAAGTCTGGTAGGTATCGCAAGGAATATTGATAAATTATTTTTCTTTCAAAATATAGTTATTTAAATGTCCTCTTTGCACCTCAGTAAAATCTTGAATGTTTCTTTATTCAGAAAATAAGTTTACATTTATTAAACTATACCTTGATATACTTAAAAATTCAGGATGGATAATTACATCCTGTCTAAATCAGCCACTGCCATAGGTACATAGTGTGTAGCCACAATTTAGGAACAGAACATAGAAATATAACAAATAAAACCTATGCACATTACAAATAACAAGTGAATAAATTTGTGAAATTTTGACTTTTTATGATATTGTTAGCTTTTTTCTGCAACCTTGCCTTGTCCTCCGCAAACAAGAGGTTGAGAGCCATTGATGTCCATAATTGCGAAACAGTTTATTGCAATAGTTTCGCTGTCACTTTTCAATTCCTATCAATGACACTATGCTATGAAGTTTCCTTGTATTTTAGTTTTAAAAATTATGCAAGCTTTGTTTGTAATTGATATGAGTTGTGAAGTTTAATTATGAATTGAGGATCGTTCATCATTTTTTAAGTGTAGGTATTGTATCGGAAAAATTACTCTTAACTACCGGATTCGACAAAAGAACATGCTCAATATGCTTACAAAAAATGCATTACTCTTTTATTTCAAATATTTAGTGCTACCTATGCATCAAAAAATAAGTCAGTAATGTTGCACTATCCGTGCATCGATAAAAAGCCAATTGCATTGGAAAGACGTTTATCGATTCACGGATAGTGCAACATTACCCACTAACACTATTACTGTTCTAACATAAGAGAGGAGAGGAGTGTGGGGACAGCATAGGCCCACAATGCAACCAATGCCGCGGATATCCAAAGATGCGGAGCAGATATCAAATTTTACATCCTTTAATGTCCTTAAATAAATATTATATAAAAATATACAATATCTTTAATTTAGGTCTGCCATTTTGACAAAAATTCGAGTATATAGTGATTAATTCTAGGGACCCATCAAATTAGGATAATAATTTTACACAGATCTCAAAAAAACAAGTATATACTTTGATTTTAAAAAAGAAAAACAAAATATTTTTATTATTCCCGGTTCTGCTATATATAATTTTATGCATTTCATATATCTTTTTCAGTTTCATAAACACTTTATTATAAAACAAATAGTTATATTTCATCGTCGTAATTTATTAAGGGATTATTATTCCTGAATACGAGAGAAACTAAGAGTACTAAAATGACAATACAGTATATACACGAATAGAAAAGAGAATTGAAGATGTGCACTGTGTTTTTACCATGACTTCGCAGCCGTAGCTGCAAATTTTTTTACTAGAAGTCGGAGTCCGAGCTCCCTGTGTCTAGCGTATAATTCGCGATGTATCAAAAGCACAATTTTAACATATATAACCTTGAAATATAAATAATCAGTTTTAATTCATGTTCATATTCTATTTACAGAGAAGAAACCATAAATAAATGATGAAACAGCGCTTTCATTTTTACATCTCTCTTTGCATATTGATAAGCATCATAAACAATTTTATATATACATTGTATAAAGTACACACAGCATGTAAAATCTTTGTTTATAAATATGAAAATTGCATGCAAAGTCTATTAATTTAAAAAATTTATAAGTAAAAACTATGATAAAATGTCAATATTCGATATAAGCACTTGCACCGGACCATCTGAATAGGTGCTTATATCGAGTATGTGCTTATATCAAAAACTATTAAATTAAAGTTGATTCATAATTAAGTGAATAAGTGGAAAAAATGCTGAGTTTTAAAAAATTAAAACAAAGTTATATTTATTACTCAAAATTATATTCATCAATTGAAGACTGGTGCAATTTTCTGCTCTCAATTACGTGGTTTTGAAGTGACTTTTGAGCTTTTTTCAAATCAATATTTGTAACTCCACATCGTTCGTAGACTTTTTTTATTTCATCCATCATTTGTAAGGCTTCCTAGGAGATACTTTAGGTTGCTCCTCATCTTCTTTTCTAAGTCAGCTGTAGTTCATTCGTTGTTTCGAGGCACTCCAAATATTCATCGCAATCAATATATTCAGAAGTTAAAAAACTTTCTTCGACTGCATTATCTGTTCTTTCAGGGTGTTTAATTAACGCCATGTCTTGTAAATTTGAACCAAAACAATTTTTAATTACCTCAGTAGAAACGCTTTTCCAAGACTTTTGTAACATGTGAAGTGCTTCAAGTATCGTGACAGACTTTACAGCCTTCTCCATGTTTTCATCTTGTCCACAATTCAAGCGATCTATGCCGTCTTTCATCAAGTTCTTTCTGTAATCCGCTTTAACGCATCCATAGGCTGTATAATTGAAGTTGTAGTGGGAGGTAAAAAATAAATTTCAATATTCGAGGTTTTGAGATCTTTTGGATGTACAGGGCATCGATCATTTAATTAATAAAGCAATTTTTCGTTTTTCTCTTTGCATTTTATTATCTAAATTTAAAAGCTAATCACAAAAATATCTCTAGTCATCCAAGAGGCTTTATTGTGCGTATATTCAACAGGTAAATTATTTTTTTTGTTTTTTAAAGCATCTTGGACTTTAAAATTTACCTATCACATGCCAGGATTATTTCTCGGGGCCAGACATGTTTGCTCCTAATAATAAAGAGAGTCTGTTCATTGCTTTTTTACTCCCACTCACAACTTAATTTTTTTATCAAGAAATATATGCCAGTTTCATCTGCATTAAATATACAACTTTCAGGGTACTTCTAAATTTCATCAATAAAAAACGTTTTCCACTCTTCCGCACTGTTTACATCTGCACTTTCTTTTTCTCCATGTTGACGTTTGTAAACAATATTGAATCATTTCTGGAATCTTTGCAACCAGCTAGTTGAAAAATTCATGGGATTTGCTTCAGAAGTTTGAGCTAATTCATTATGAAGTAATTTAGCCTTTTCAATCAAAAGAGGACCTGAAATTTGCACATTTTTCTCACTCATTGAACAAAACCATTCATAAAAAGAATTTTCTAATTCAGGCAACACTCCTGTTCTTTTTCTTTTGAAATCTTTATTTCCCATTTTAATTCTAGAAAGTTCTTCTTTATTTTTAATCCATCTACTAATTAAAGTGTGGCGTATTTGATACTTCTTAGCTGTCGCTAATTTTTTATCCATCATCAACTTCTATAGCAACTTGAAGTTTAAATCAAAAGCTAAAGTTCTTACGCTTATTGGACAATCTAAGTTTACAAGAAAGCAAATGAAATAAAAAAACAGATGTAACAACAAAAACAAACAAAAAATCAATATTGAATGAAAATGACTGCCAAAAATTTATGCAGCATAATAACGCATATCCCGTCTATAAACAATAATGAACACATATACTAAGCGATATTATCAATCACACAAGATAGCTTTTTGGTGAAGAATATGAATGATTGAATGTTTTTACATGTGTTTCAAATATATTTTGCTGACTACTTCAAACAGACGCGCATAATTGCATAAGATATGAGAGCAAAGTAAATCAAAATGCGCTATGTATTTTTGAGCAAGTCAAATAATGTGTCTATAAAAAGTCATATTCGATGAAAATCCAATAGAATAGTTGTGAAACTTGTTTACTTTCCATTAAACACTACGTGCTTATAACAATCAGTGCTTATACCGATCAATTTCTATGTAAGATACCCTAAAAATACATGGGACTTCAGATGTGTGCTTATAACGGGTGTGCTTATAATGAATGTTTACTGTGTATATATATAATATATCAGGGATAGATATACCAGGGGGTAAAGGGGAGCAGCGCCCAAATACAATTCATCAGAAGCTAATATGGATAAAAAGATAGCAAAGTGTTTATTAATATATTTCGGTTTTTGCAAGCTTTTCTAAATGTAAACGACGTGTACTGTTTTTCAAACTGTTTCGGTATTTAGAATATACACGTTTTGGTTTTCAAAATACTCTAAATCTGTGTTTTCATATAAGGAATTCGGTAATATGTGAAAGCATGAGCCTCGCTGATATCTTAAAAGTAGGGGAGACATTCTTGAAAACAAAATTTTTTTAAACTTACAAAATTAGATTTAGGAAAAATTAAACGACACATTCGTAATAACTAATACTTTTTTATGTTTTTAAATATAAATATTAAAAAAATATATACTTTTTTCCATATCTAAATCAATCTTGAATATTCACTGTTGTCCAATTCAGACATTTCACAGATAATTGAATATATATATTCACATCTTTCAAAACAAATATTAAATCGTCTTCACAAAAAACATGTGTTTCTTGTGAAGAACATATTAGACATTTTTATAGGTATCACATATTCACATAACATGTTTTATAATGTGTATGCATACAAAATCTAAAATATAACTCCTTTATATATATGCTGTGTCAATTTCTATTTATCTATATAAAAATAACTGTGAAAAATATCGTATTTTCTTTCAAAAAGTAAAGGGGACTTTTCCTTTTTTTTCAAGAGGGGGGGGGGGGGGGGGGGATTTGTCCCCTCGTCCCCCTTAAAACGAGGCCCCTGTGTGAAAGCTACGGTTTTTCAAAGTTTTCAGTTTTTTCAAGTTCCCGATTGAACAAGTTAAACTGTATAAATATAATGAAGAATTCAAATATAAATTATAATATATAAAATATCGGAGCGGGAGCCCTAAAAAAAATTTGCCCTGGAGCAACACAATTTTGACGCGGCTCCGAAGCCCTGGTTTTTGCACTGACAACATTCATCATAAATCCTGTTTTTACTTTCTAAAATCGCATCCATAGAAATTATTACGTCTCATAAAAAGAACAATCCTTGAATCAAATTTTTTTCCTGTGAACCTTGAATAAATTATATATTCTAGATTTTTTTATCATCGTTTACTATCAATAACAAATAAGATAGACAGATTTTGATTTCCAGATTAAGTTAACTTGCTTTAGATAACTAACTAACATTTTAAATGTTAAAATTTTCAGCGCGTAATAAATTTATAATCATTACAGCAGCGAATATGCATTTTGTTTTCAAGGATGTGATAGAGGAAATATTTTGTAGCAAAATCTAATATTATAAATAGCACATGTGGTATTGAGGTAATAGATTATTTGATAAATAACAGAATGAAACAGATTATTGGTAAGCTTGAACAATAATTGATACTGTTACAAAAATAAATGCGTAAGTTCTCCTTAAATCTTTATTCATCCATTTACGTCCATGATTTATATATTTCAACAAAACCACTATGGATATATTATATATATATATTGATTACTGTTATTAATAGAATACATAAATAAGTCCACGCGCAAAGAAAGTCGATTTTTAACATGCTTAATTTCAATCGTGCTATATAAAATACACAATGAACAATATTTAACGACATACGAGGAGAACACAAGCGTATATATTCTTGCAAAGTGTTGTAACTTCGTCATAAATAATAAATATAAAATGTGTGTATCATTTTTCCATCACTGTCTGAAACATGACAAGCATATATAGGCCTTCGACGTAAAAAAATTTTACATGTAGAAAGGAGATAAATTATTTATTTTTGATTAGTTATAAACAAAGAAAAAAACGTTTTAATAGCATCATCTATCCCATTCATATCGTATGGAGGAAACAGACAAGAAAATGTAGTGTACAAGGAAAATTTTTGTATTTGATTTTTATCTTCACTAGAAAATTCTTCTAAAGATTTTCAAAATTTTGATATCCTAAAATTATGTAGTTCATGCATAATTGTAATTATGAGTGCAAAAAGTAACAATACTTTTTTTGATGAATTAGGAGATTGTCTATTCAGTATAAAATGTCAATTCGCTGAGCGCAATTTTGCGGATTAATTTTTTTTAATTACATTCTCCCGCTTTAAATACATTTTCAATATATTCCGATTTTTGAATAAAATCCTAGAGAGCGGGGCCGGTTTCAAGCCGATTTGACCGATGTTATCAAATTGGGCCCTGTGCTTTTTTCTGTATTATATGACGTACAAAATACTACTTAAAACGTAAAATGAAAAGTGAGATCATCTTTCGTATAATATTAATTCATTATGCATGATGAATTTATGTTATGTCACCTCCTTTAGCAATTTCGGTTTTTTTTTCTTTTTTTAAAGTGACGTGCAAAAAAAATGGTGTATTTTTTTCTTTTTAAACATTTAAGTTTTCTACAGCTTCAAATTCCAAAATGAAATTTTTTTCTCTAAAATTTTAAAAAATGTTTTTAAAATCACATGAAAAAATTAATATTTACAGACAGATAGCCAATCAAAATCTATAAATGTATGTTCTAATATTTAGTTTTTTATTACTTGAAGTCTTAGGAGGATTTTGAAAGAGGTTTTTAAAAATTAATAAACTACATTTTTAGTATTATATCTCGAAAAATATTTAAAAATATTTTGAAAGATTTTGCTAATAAAAAAGCTAGAAGAATCTTTTTCTAAAGGAGTATGTGTAATTGCCTAATTTAGCTGTTAAAAGTAAAGCAATAAAAGTATCCATAGTGTCTTTAATTTTTTTACACCAAGCATTAAATGTCTTTTTTTTGGTTTTTTTATATTAAATATAAACACCGATAAATTTTACTATGTAGAGTCGGGGCCCCTCTATCACATTTCTAATTGGGCCCCGCAATTTCTAGCATCGGCCCTGATAGAGCGAATCGTTTATTAGAGAGCTTGATCAATATTTTAAAAGATAAAACTGTTATATGCTTATTATGGAGATGAAATTATTAAAAAAAATTGCAAATTCTGGCCATAAATAATGGAGATCTGTTCTGCTTAGATGTTAATAACACCCTGTTGATTAAAAATAAAAGAAGATTCTTTACATGATTAAAATCCTTCGCTAAAATGATATTTTATGTAAAAACAAAATTTGAATTTTTTTATGCATAAAATTGATGATGAGTTTCTTCATGTTTGTTTGTTATCTATTTTTTTTGGTTACTAGCAGTGCTGTTTGCCACTGCTTAGTAGATTCCCGAAAAGCTAGGGTAAAAAGCAGGTTTAAAAAAAGGCGGCTTTTTAACTATGTTCAAAATCAGGCACCCACGCCGAATACGCTACTTTATTTAACTGTTTCTCGTCATTTTCAAATACATATTTCACTACAGCATATAATTTGAACATCTTTTCAATAACCGCTGAAAAGATGGCTGCTCTTTTAAAATTGAAACAGGTTGTAAACTAGAAATCATAAATAATGCATATAATTATGCATGAAAGGAAAAATATAAAAGAAAACATACAAGATAATGTATGTGTGTTATTAGCCTAATTACTTATTAGAATTAAGAAGAGAGGCATTAGCACAAAACATGAGTGAACTAAATAGTGATAACTTCTTTTTCATCCGCGTAAATTATAACGAAGCAAGAGAAATGTTACTTTTAAGCATTTGTAGTTATTCAATCTATGCCTTACACATCACCTGTCACATAAAGGATTAAAGAATATTTCACCTAACCTCGTGAATCGTGATTGAAATACCGTCATACTTTGCATTAAAATGTGAAGAAATTACGAAACATTTTGTCGATTTCTTCTTTGATTATTATTATTATTTGCGAACCCTTACATTGGAATAAAAAAGAATGAGTGTCTGAATTAAAATATACATAGGATGGTAAAATAGATTTTTTATAATTTCCTAAGTCATGTAGCAAATTAAGCCTATTAATATTACCTACTCTATTCATAGGATTCATGCAGGCTATGCTTGCATGCAAGTGGAAATTTTTTAACTGATCTACCTAAATATATCGGATTACATAGAGTTTATCTCGACCAATTAACCATTCTCTCTGCAGACTACATAATAATGTGTCAGCAATCGCATATCATATATCTTAGCAAGAGTCTCAATTCCACTTCCTAGTCTTCACAATGATTTTCATAATTTTTTGTAGTATTTTTACAAGAGTGCCGAACTAAAACTTCTACAAAAATATGAACAAAATAAGTCACATCAGTGAGCTTCTTTATTCACTTTAACAATGTTTGTAAAATTTGAAAAATATATTTTATGAAAAAGAAAATTTATTCATCACATGAGAAACATAATAGAAAAATAAAAATATAATAAATTTTCAAGTTCTATTTAATGTTTAAATTCATCTTTCCGAATTTAGTTTGTAAGCAAAATATTTCTTAACAATTCATCGAATACTAAATGACTGTATAAAAGTATTTTAGTTCTTTTTATCTCCCTTATAATAGAAATCTCGAATATTGTATTAGATACATGTTTGGTATCTACCGAATACCGTTACATGTTTCGTTTGATTGATTTTTTCGATACGATTTACGGCATTAATGCATTTCATGTTGTAAACTGTCTAGAAATCAGTTGAAATTTTCCCGCATCGGTTCGAATCCTACTGAATATTAAATATTCGTAAGACATAAGTAAGGTTGGCTTCGATACCAGAAGGTTTTGGGCTCGGCACTCATCAAACTTTGTAAAGGATTCTTGTCTCGAAAGAGTGAGCTAAGGATGGATATGTTGAAAAAGGAGCGCTTGGCCTCAAAAGAAGGCCGGGTAGTTTTGTATTATGAGCTATCTTAAATTTTTAGTTATCTTTTAAAATTCATTATGAATACAAATATGAAAAACTTGTTTGGGGTCTATTTAATTTTGTTTTTTGATCATTTGCATCCTCATTATTTGGGGGGCAAACTTTTTTTTTTATAATTTTCAAGTTTATTATAAAAGAATTTTTGTCAATGAACACACCACCATTATTACCCAACATTACACTTTAACTGTCAGCTCCCAAGCCCTCCATTACTGCAGGGATTTTAGCAAGTCTAGTTAAACAAATAATTTGCAGATTTATAGCGTTTTAATTATGATTTGTAGTCAAATTAACTAAAAATGTTAATATGAGCATGAGCTCGATAAATTCGTCCTATGTACCACAATTGGATGAATCAGCACTTTTATTATGCGTAAAATATGTCTCACATAATGAAAAAAATAAATAATATTTTCAGAAATTTTTTAAAAAGTTACGTTTTTTGATTCAAATTGACTGGCAAACAGGATCGCAAATTGAACCAATAGAACAAGTTACGCATGATTTTATTTGTTTTCGACTTTCCGATTGCGACATGGAGCGACAGTAATCACTTATAATCGCATGTTTAAAAAGCCTTTATCCATCCTTGTTGTTTTTCAGCCGTTATTGAAACCCATGGTCACAAATGCATTTTCATATTTAAATTCTTAGTACGGAAACAACTGGATTGATAACAAAAGCTCTATCACTCTAACCAAGTTAAGATTTTATATCAAGACTCTAAAAACGATCTCTCTTCACTATCGAGAATAGTGTTTTTCTTTAGGGAACAGAATTCCTTGTTGAGCGAATCCAGTATTTGGTGTTTCAACGTCCAAAATGTCTGTCTTCTGAAGACGTATAGAAAGGCTTGTATTAGAAGACTCGTTGGTGTCCTATTTATAGATGATTGATTAATCCGACAAAAATATCAATGAAACCAACAGTGTCGGATAAACCAGGTTTGACTACAGCTGAGGCGCTTGTGGCTTTGACATTGGCTGACTTTTTTCTCGCTCTTCTTTATAATCGTTTGATACTTGAGCTTTTTCAAGAACAACTTTATTTTTTAGGATTTAAGAGTTGAACAGATATTACTTGTATTTTTCTTTTATTTCTCATGAAAAAAAGATTCAAATTTCCATAACAAAAGAAGATTTCAATGCATTAGAATTTTATTTAAATTTTCATGACAATTTTCAGAAGTAAAATGCAATTTTGTCCTCCGAAATGAAAAATGTATGGTAAAAAATAAAAATTAATGATTAATGAGTCACTTGTGTATTCACTGGATACCTACAAAATCCAGATTGTATAATATTTGTTAGAAGTAGTTTTGGATTTTTATTATTTTATCAAAGATAAAAGATTTTCTAATTAAAGAAAAAAATTAGGTGTGAATCAGAAAGCAGACTCACTGTTAAAGGTCACACGCAAGACATCGATATTTTAAAGAAAGACATGAGCTAAAAGGTTTTTCTCAATCTCTTCTCTCATCAATTGTCAACAGGTCTGATTAACATTAAATGAATCCCTTAGATGAATTGATTACTTTGTACCGAGACATTTTGCTGCTTAAAATTAGATTTTAAAATTTATATTAATCTTAAAATTTTTAGCAGCGAAACCAACCCAGCTATATAATCTTTATAGTATTGCTTCCTTATAGTCAGTTAGTAAAGTAAATTGTTTGAAAATACATTTAGCACTTGGGGTTATGGATTGATAGCTATGAATTCTAATGAGATTTAAAGGGGGTTATAGAGCCTTTCGCTCCAGCAATAATTTTGACTTATGTCTTCATCGAACTTGCATAATGATGATGTCTGCTCATATAATGAAGTGATGTATATCTATTTGCCAAGTGCTCAGGGTAAACTTGTGTCACTCTGAATCATATAGAAATTGATCAGTAAAAAGCTTTCTTTTATCGAATCGAAGCATATCCATTAGGCCTCTACATATATTTATGTTAATGCTGTCTTAGGCAGAATTATCCCCCAACCTTGAGATAATAAAGGTATGCAGAAAAAGGCGTGACTCGGAAAAAAATCTACTGTTATCTCTGGTTTTTTAAATAATTACTGGGCCGCCACACGTCTCTTTTTCAGGGAAATACTGCGATATTTTAAATATTCCTTCAGTCGCATAATTATGCTACGCATGAAGAACATTTGGGTGATTATTGTTATAAAGAAAACATGATCTTATTTACCTATTTATAATACGTAAGACAAGGGCGGTGTTCAGAAATGAATAGAGCAAAGTAAACAAAAGAGCTTTTCTTTAACATCTCAACTTCAAAAAGGCTTAGCTTTCATACACTGCCCTACAAGCTCATTCTCTCAAATTCGTGAAAGAAACTGAAACGGTCAGAATTTGAATCTTGTTTTTTTAAAGTTGATACTTTAAAGAATAAATCTCTTCCTTACCTCATTCTACTTTATTTATGCTCATTTAAAAAATACGAAAGAGGTCAATGATTAATGTCAAAATTTTGTCTTATGCGTCTCACCGTATATCTGTATAGTCTTATTTTAATTTATTCGGATAAAATATCTTTATTTTCTGAATAAGTACACAAATGAATTAAAAAGTGAGACTAGGTTTTCCAAAACACTTAATAAGTAGAGTTTGTTTTATATACTTCTCCATGCTTTCTCTAAATTTAAAAGATACTTTACAAAAACGGTTGTGTTTTTCTTGGATTGCACTGAAGGAGTGAATGTTTCTAAAATTTATATGTATTTTTTGTGATCTTGCGCCCTTGAAAATGATTTCTTAAAATCATATAAAGTAAGTGGAGCGAATAAAATTAAAAGAATCCGTCGCGCGAAAGCCTTATCTACCTGTTTAATCTTATTTTACAAGAATGATAAGGAGATGAGTGTAATGAACAGAATAGTATTTTAAAAAAATTTCATTTACCACATCAGTAATCTTTCCATACAACTTTTCGAAAAATAGCGCCAAAAATAACATTTCGGTTTAATTTCATTTTTTTTATTATTGTGTCTCACCACTAGCTAGGGGGTGTCTTATAAGCGCATATACCCTTAAAATCTCGATGTCGGATGTGCACTATATGTAACAATTCGTCAAAAATACTCAGTTGATTAGTGAACAAACTGATGTTTTCAGGGATAAAATTAGATCATCTAAATACAATCAAATTCTAGAACTTTATTTTGCCTTTAATAATATTGAAGTTGGTATGATATATTTGAAAAACATTTATCTTTTTTTCAGACAACTAGAAAAATTGTTCAAAAATGGGATTCAGTATAGAGATGTATCGGATGTGAAATTTTTTTATCCGCCGATGCGTATATCAAATTTGACATCCTAGCATGAGGATGTAAAATTTTCTGCGCATATCCGATACATATCTAATTCAGTAATACAATTCAAAATCTTACGAAATGTTTCGATAAAGTTCATTTGCGCATGCTTTAGCGTTCCTATTTAATCGTGTTAAATCTAACGCTCAGTTGTGTTAACATGACGATTTTTTCATCATAATCCCTATCAATTCAATACATTGTATGAAGTATAACTTGCTGCAAAGTAAAATATAGACCTCATGCACTGAAGTACTTTTCATAAGGGGATCAAAATCACATTTTACATATTGAGCATACAAATTTTGATACCAAAGCATTTCCTTCGAAAGTAATTTGTGGACTAATTTATCCTAAAATTTCTTATTTTCAGCGTCTTTCATTTAACATATTCTTGAGTTCTTGTTAAATTCTCTTATACGATAAATTTTTGGATGTTGTGTTAATTTCATAATCTCTATAGCAGTGTTTCCCAAACTTTCCCTGCAAAGAAAGCAATTTTCAAATAAACGGGCCCTTGTAAAATGTATTTCTGTTCAGAATAAAAAAGTATCGATTTCTATGCTACTCTTAATTTGGTGTTTATCTTTCGATTTTAAATGTTTGGTTTGGTGTTAGTGAAATAAATTCCGATATCACCACCCTCATATTATCCATACGCTTTCTTTCATTACGTAAAATATACCTACAACCAGGGGTGCACGCACATCCGGGGGGCGAAATTTTCTGTAAGTAAGAGTTGCTGCTTGTTTATAAAACATGTATGATGATTGCATTATAGAATGTAATGATCATTCGAATATACATGATAATGTAAGATAGAATAAAAGAAGGAATACAGACTTTCAAATCAATCAAACATCATGCAAAGCTGCTCTGAAATTCCTATCGAACATATTTTACAGACGATGCGTGAGAGCTATATAATAATAATAATCCATTGCTTCAATATGCACACAATAAGTAAGCAATGTCACCTCTTTGTAGCATTTTTGAGCAAACACATGTTGATACCAGCTTTTTCTCATCTTCTGTCACAGTGATTCTATTTCTCTTTCTGTCTCCTCTGTTTTTCTCTTCCGCTTTCTCTGCTAAAACTCAATCATTCTCTTCTCTCCAGTGACGCAGCTAGGCTGGGGCATGAGGGGCCGTGCCCACACTCCTATGTACCTCATGGTGCCCCCATGCATCTTATGCGATATCAGTTTTTGAAAATTTCTCCAATGAAAGGATCAAGAAAGTATAAATAATGTTGCGCAAGTTTTTTGTTTTTAAATTGTGCCCCTTCTATCAACTTTTTTGGCTACACCACTGCTTCTGTCTAATTTGCATTTAGAGTTATAAAATAGTTTTCAATCGTTACAATTTTATATCAATGAATTAAGAATTTTTTTTCAACAAAAGTCACTTAATCTTTATCACTACATTTGCTACATTTTGTAACATTTGAAAACTTTAATTTTTTCAAGGCAAGAAATTTTTTTCAATAGTTATTTGGGAATAAATATTTTGACTATCTATTCAGTTTAAAAGCAAGAATACTCTGTTTGCTTAATATTTGAGCAGAGATATTTTTTATAATGTTCGATTGTTAAATTTTATAATAACACTGCACATAATCAAATAACTTTTTTTAAGAAAATTTGTTGATTATTATAATAAAAATATAATATCGAAACAAAATGTTTCAATTGTTAAAAATGTACTTGATCTATTTATGACAGCTGTCAGAATTTTATTTGTAGACAGAAATATTCAAAAAACGCAATGATTTTCTTTTCTCGTATACTTTGATTTATGTTAGTCTGGTCCTCGGACATTTCGCCCCATTATTTTCATAAGACATTTTGTTTCATGGACAATTCGCCCCGTTATTTTCATAAGACATTTTGTCTCATGGACAAATGTAAATAGGTAATTAAATTATTAATTTAATTAAAATATTTTCACTGGAAGTATAGTATTTAAATTCACCAATTTTGTAAAAAAAAATATAAAGTAATCTTATAAATTTAGGACTTTAGATATGCGCTGAATACACTCTATTTCAAAGGATTGCTTGAATATTTGGTAAAAAAATTTTCACGCTCAAGTATTTTTGTATGGGTAAATTTCATAAATGTGTGTCAAATTTTTTAGAATTTAGAATTTTTCAAATGAAATCTTTCAACAAAAAACTTTTTCTATCTAAATATTATAGACATTGTAATTTTATAGTTCACTTTTTTCACTCCAATTTTTCAATATTAATATTTTTTGTTTTAGGTTTTTCAAATTTATAATAAATTTGGCAAATAATAAAAAATTAAAAAAAAATAAAATCTAGAACTTCATAACCCAACTGAAGACAGACTATAATGAATACAAAAGCTGTTTCTGCAAAAAGGCCAACTTAATTTGGAAAAGGACGCACTTAAATTAGAAAAGGACGAACCTAAAGTAAAAATGGTGGTATAGTTGTTGACAGGGTGGAGGAGTCGTGAGTTGGTGGAGTCGAAGACAATATTAAATAAAGAAACGCAAGCGCAGAGTTGGTCTTGAATTTATTAATTTTAAGTATATTTGCAATCGAAGTCGCATTTTTATAAGCACTCGGAGTCGTAGTCGGATATTTTCCCTCCGACTGCCAGCCCTGGTGTTGAGATGAATCGCGTACTCAAGTTTTCTCTGTCACCCTCATTTTGTACTCTAGGGATTAAAAGTGTTGTATACCCTTTCTTGGGAAAACTTCGAACTTAGTATATGGGATTTCAAACACTCCCAAGTCGTCTGTCTCTCCATGCTTTATCTTTACTCACTCACCACGTCCAAGATGGCGGCGTTAATAGTTTCAACTGCTTATACGATGCTCACAGCTAATCAAAGAAATAACTTTTACTTTTGAATGCTTCTTACACCTGCTGCATCACGATTTTAAAATGTAATTTTATAACCAACACCTATTAATATAGGTGAACAACAGGCAACGATGTTATTGTTGCCTAAGTGAATGTTTCATTCAGAATCATTATCGATTTTTCCAATTTGCTTTGCTGACAGAGAAACTACAAATTAATTCATTTTATGATTTCTTGTATTTATATGCCTTTTAAATCAATTTTGAAGCATAACAATATTATTTGTAATTAAAATTTTGGCTTCTTCCAAAAATATCGAATAGAATAGCTAATAATGCTATTTGGACATAATAATCTCTCCTTTTTGAGTAAATAAGCAAAAACAGCCTTATTGAAGGAATTTTATCACAAATATATTTTCTTTCCTTTGCCATATAAGAAACTTTAATCTTTAACTTTCTTTAAAACATGCTGTATTTGAACTGTATCATTTTCAAAGCATATTTCTTAGCGCTATCCTAAAATAGAGAAGCGCATTAGAGGAACGCGCGCAAAGTCGTCAACTTGTGGATACTTCTCCTCTCAATCAGAGTTGGAGACTTTAAAAGCACTTTTTCTCAATCTTTTCTTCTCAACGCCCTCTTAGACGTCATTTTTCCAAAAAAACGCCCCTCCCTACCTATATAAAATTAGAAAACTTGGAAAACTATATAAAAATAAATATAATGTTAAACTCTAATATTTTTACACATCTCCTTTGCACATAATCCTTACATTTGGTATTTATCTTCCAAATTTTGAGTTTGCTATCCCTGAAATTAACAACACTACTTTCACATTTATCCATATGCTTTCTAAAGACTCAAAGTTTTATTTCCCGCACCAACGCCATTTTCTATCAGACTATGTGCTAGAATGAATAAATGAATCTTAGGCATTTCGTAATAAAAACTGCAGATGTACATAAGAAAAGGTTCTTTAAAATAAAAAAATACATTTCTGAACGCAAATGCACACCATGAAAGACAAAACTCATCGTTTATAGATTTTGTAATTTTTAAAAAATATTTGATCTTACACTACATCTAATTGGAAACAATGCGTTATCCAAAATAATTTAGTGTTTAGTTCCTTACTTGTATCTTTTTTGATGTAGGCAGAATGAAAGAACCGCTTAATTGTCTACAATCTTTTTGCTAGGAGGATTATCATGTGTCCGCTTAGCCGTGGCGGATCCAGAAATTGACCATAGAGGGGGCCAACTTTAAAAAACTACCACACAAGTCTTGATGCCATTCTTCATAGAGGGGGGGGCGGTAGGCCCAGGTGCCCCCTTCTGGATCTGGTCAGTGCCGCATAGTATACTTTTTGCAAGTATAATAACTTCTCAAATTTTACGTCAAAAATGAACTATGGTCAAGCTTCCTGGAAGGTTGTTAACCCGTTAACGACCAGAATAATCAGACGATATCTAATGTAAAGCAGAAAATTTGTATTAAAAAGCATTAATAAGCGCAACAGATTTAATTTTGTAAAGTCGACATATGTCGACTGTGGTCAATAACCGATTAAGGAATGTATTAACCAGAACTGTCTGATTGTGAAGTTAAGCGCAAACGGATTAGATTTTTTTTATTTTAAGACAGCCCTTTTACATAAATTAATTTTAAAAACAACAGCTTCGCACTATTTTATCCAATTAATACATTTTATATTTTTTGCTGATGAATGATGCATTTCTAGCCTCAATTGAGATTGAGGTTTTGTTAACACCCTGAATTCTATGAGTTTATATTAAAAATTTTTGGACGAATTCACGGCTAAACATGAAAAGAAGCAATTGGCTTATGTGCTGAAAAAAGTTTAATTTAAGTAGGAAACTTGAGTTGAATGTAACTAGCGTCTATTTTTTGATTAATATTAAAATGAAGAATGTGAATCCTATTGAGTAGTGTTTTCATGCACCTGCCCGCATCTCCTTTCTCAAATGCAATGCAATAATAATTTGTGAAAATGTTAATTTAGGTTGTGGAGTGCACAGTGGCTCATGCCATTCATGTGTGAATGCTGGCCTTCAGGTAATTTCATTGCCTCAATCCTTCCATTCTGTATTTCCTGCTTTTATTTTTAGTGTTATTATTGTGAATCGGATATGCTGTGCAGAGAATATCCAACTAAGTATGTCTTTCCATCTCTTGCTGAAGAATGCTCGTTGAAGCACTCTCATTGGTTCACTTGCAAAAGTAAGGACGCGCATCTCCTTCTCATTTAAAAAAATCATCACGTCATTTCAAATTTTATGCTCAGATTGATAGTAAGGAGGAGGGAGAGAAAGGGCGTTAGCCATCGTCTATTTTTGCAAGGCTGAAGGCGTGTGCTGTTTGTTGTTCATACGAAAGAATGCACATTTTTTTGCTTTTATTATCAAAGCTCGCAATTCGGTGTTTCTCTTAGCTACGCCACGTTATTGCTCATCTTGTGATGAAACTCGTTTCAATGGAAAGTGTCCTTTCATTAGCACTAACCTTGCGATTTAGTGAAAATCTGTCTGGGATGAGGTGAAAACAATGATATGTAGAATTTGGGATGGGCGAATTCACCTAAAGCCTGTGGGGTTGGGAAGCAAAGTTTAGAATTACATTAGAATTAACTTTAGGTTAATTAAATTATTGAATATAACAATTAAATTATTATTATATGTGAAATAAATAATTAGATAATTGAGAATGCTGGGAATTGTGTGTAATTTTAGTTTAAAATCTAAAATAAGTAGTGATAAAATAAGAAATTTATGTCAAGTAAATGAAATAAATAATATTTTAGAAGAGCAAAAGCTAAAAGGGTTTTGCCATATAAATAGCGAATTCGAGTCAAAACGCTCGACACCAAAAAACCCGATACAAGAACGTCTGAAAGTTGAATCTACAAAAATTATTTAAAAATATAAGATTTTTTCTTGTATGCTTTATCCAATTATTATCTCATATATTTTTCTAAGAATATGTTGAATTTAACACTTTGTTGTTTCACATGCATAAAAAACAGATACAAGATTCCTAATTTATCGATCTTATCGAATCGAACTAGTCCTGAAATTTTGGTTTCAAACTGATTTTCCGTTTAAATTGGTACTTTAATTGCTTTTCAAACCAAAGAAATAATGTATTTTTGTATGATCACTTTTATCTTCCCAGACAAATTGATCACTATCATTTCGTGTCAAATCGACCGTTTTGAAAACTGTCCAAATAGAATAAACTTCAAAAATAGTAACGCCCGAATTATTATTTTCGGGCGTTTTGCCCCGGCACCATAAATAGGAGATCAAAAGGAGAGTTTATCAAAAAGACTTATGAATTACAAAATTTGGGTAAGGGTAGAAGCCTGTTAAGCGAGAGAATGGAATGTCACGATAGGGAATCAAACCGAGCATGACAAGATCAATACCCAAAAATTCCAAGACTTGGCCCTTTGTTGAATAAAAAGTTTACAAAGGCAACATAATTATAAGTGTGTTCACGTCTTCACGCATAATTTTTTGTGTTTTAAGAAAGGATTACTAAACATTACTTAAGCTATTCCAATAACTTTATTAAATCCTGAAAACATTTGACTTTTAAGACCTTAATTTTATATAAGATGCCCCTTTAAAAATTTTGTGAAGCCCTAAATCATCAGAATTTTTTATGGACTCCTTCAAAAATTTCATGAACCCCAATTTGGCCACATGAACCACGTTGAGAAATACTGCTCAATTGGCAATGATATAGGCCTTGTTCATTTTTGATGAATCGTTAAACTACTTATGCACGTATAAATTTAAATCACTAATTTTACGCGCTCAACATGAACTAAAAATATAGGAAATGGATGAATACACATTCTCAGACTTGCATAAGCAATGCATTTCTTTCCTCTATGCATTCATTGAATAGCGTTGTGTTTGCGTTTGAATACAAGTACTTGTGTAAATTCATTTGTATTGAATTAACTAAAAGCCGAATTACGTTATTTTTGTTTCTTTATTTAGTGCCTCTCTCCACACTGGTCATCATATTGGTAGTGTTGGTGTGCATTATTTTGTCCATATTTTTTGGCTGTATTTGTTGCTGTTGTGGCTGGTGTTGCTGTTAAAGATGGTGAAGCTAATGATCAGAATTAATGCATTAATCTGCAACCCATTCCAAAATTTCTCTAGATGCTTTTTTCAAAAAATCTAATTTCCTCAAATATCAAAAAATTTACTTAAATGCTTTTATGAACCTATGCTTAAACGTAAACGCTCTTTATAAATGTATGTATTTGTGTTTCTTTTTCAATTTTTCTGCAAAGTTTTAAAGTGAAATTGGCTTTGTGTGAATTAACTGTACCAATACTTTTTCAAAAATTGATTAAAAAAAGACATACATTTATATATATACATAATATAGCTGATATTTTTTTCTAATTTTTTTACCATAAATTATTTTTAGTTACTATCGTCATTATTTTTCATGATGACAATATTTATTAGTTAGTACTTTGACATTTGTTTACCCGCATGTGCCGTGTTTACTCCTTTTTCTTTGTAATTTAAATTTTCTGACATCTTATTTATTTAATAAACATGTCTTGTGTTTTTTAGATATTTCTTTTTTCAACTCTATTTACCGTTTATGCTTGACTATATGGGCACCCTTTTACATTCTAGAGGTGCCCAGATGAGTTTATTATATTGATAGCGATCAAATCATTTGCACTCCGAGTTTTACTGACTGATTGGTAAATTGATTTTAAACCATTTGTTTTTACTCATCTTCTATGATATTAGACACAATTTTTGCAAACATTCGCACATGCATAGCACTGAGCGTCTTTTTGATTGCCTACATAGCACTAATACTCATTCATTCGCATCGAGTGGTAAACCTTCCAGCTAAGTGTGGAGCAACTTGGCTCGGCTCTCGGACTGAGAATTCTCATGTAGCTCTAGCCCTAAGTAAAAATCTACTGATGGGAACCAGCTATGGTGGTTTGCATGTTGGTTGGCTGATGATACACACTTATTCATCGATGCTGTTGAAAAATTGTAACATAACTTCTTTATTCTATCCCGTGAGAATTCTTCAAGAGAAACTCAGTTTCAAAAAAAAAATTTTGGACTCACTAGGGTTAACGGCGAGAGGCGATGAAACAAAAATTACGAAATAATACGATGAGGGAGCAAAAGTAAATATATACGTAACGAATACAAAAATCACCAAATATTTTAGTATATATAAACAAAATGTTATAAGACACTTTTTTATTAGCAGGATTTATTAAAAAACATGTTTTTCATCTTTCTCTTCAGCTAAATACAAAGAATGATAAAAATAACAATTAAATTCTCTTTAACTAATTTATCTTAATATAAAAGATAATAATTAATTGTTATTTTTAACATCCTTTGTATTTAGCTGAAGAGAAAAGATGAAAAACATGTTTTCTAATAAATGCTCCTAATAAAGTGTCTCATAACTTCCAACTCCTTGTTCCTTATAAAACAAAATGAATATCCATAGATAGCTCGATAGCCGCCTACTATATATAAGTTGATTGGACCTCTTACTATTGTAATTTATTTACTCTTTCATCTCATGGTACACCAGTGTGATTCATATTCAATTGACTTTTTTAAATTTTATCGGAGTGCATTCATTACGGCAGAAATGAGGAAAACCAGTTAGCTATATTTGAAAATATTTATTGATTATTTTTTATTCCCTTGCTTATTCTCTTGAATCATTTATCACTATACTTTGAAATGTAAAAAATATAAATAAATTTCAATGTGAATGTGTTCAAAATTCTATAATTGAACAGCTTAATTGATATTTTATTTTTAGTTCAATAAACTTAAATTTCGTCTTTTAAATTTGTATACTTAAACATGTAGACTAAATATGACTACACTATAAAAAATTTCAACTCAAAGATCCTTAATTAAATCTTCTCTAAAGATAAAATTCTTTGATCAAAATCACAAGCTCTTCCTAAGTTATACTGAAAAAACATACTTTCAACTTTGAAAGAACTCAAAAATAGTTCTTTGCAGTAGTTTTTTTAATTTAAATTATTAATTTTTTAGCCCATAAGAAACTAGTAAGTTAAAAAATGGATTGAAATGTCATTTTCTTGAAAATGAAAAAATGATTCCAATCTAAAAGAATATCCAATAAAGCTTGAAAAAATATAGAATAGCCATGGCAGTCTAAACGATGCTACGAAACATTCAGTACAGCTTCTCATAAAAATATGACAAAAGATGAATAATCGTGAGTTCAGCTAATTTATTTTGTAGCTGTTGAGATGATCACGCAATTATTTCATTTTCCAATTTAATTGCCAAGCATGATTCACCTTTTACTGTTTGCGATCATTTTACAAAACTTTGCAAGTTAATGTTTCCAAGAAGCGAACTTCCGAAAAAAAATTTTTGTAGAAGAACAAAACGATACAGATGATTTAAAAATCATTGCAGCCTTACACTTTAACGAGATTTTGTTACATGTCTAAAAACGCAACCATTTTCTTTGATGATAATGTATTTATTATAAGCTTTGTTGAAAAAGCTATAAACTTAATCAATATTATCTAACTGATTTGAAATTTCTAAGCGAGGTACAAAACACGAAACATGATTGTTGAAAACAATTTAAATCAAAAAAATAAAATAGCTACTGATGTTTATGATGTATATGTTACATTGCTCACTTCATGAAATGGGCAGCCATGATATACGAAAATATATCTATGGTACGTGTGATCCTCTCTTATATGTATTTCTTTCATAGTTCAGTTCCTCAGGATTGTAAGATTAGAAAAGATTAAAGAAGCAAAAATATTAGTCTACATATCTTCGGATATATTTTTCAATGCCAATAATGGTGAATTTTATAAAAAAAAAATATTTAAAAATTTAAAATGTATTCGTTAGTGACAAATTTTTTAAGGTACTTTAAATAAAAAATAATTATATAAACTTAAAATACAAATTTTTTATGGTTAATTTGTTATTTGTAAATATAACTAACTTGCCAAAATTATTCGTTTATAAGAGATGAGCGTAGTAATCAGTAACAAACAAATGGAAGATTTCTATTTCTAGTCTAATAACTGGATATAAACTAATTTTAAGGTTCTTGCATAAATTGGTCATTTTGCAAACGGCGTACAACATTTGTATATTATCTTAATCGTGATCGGGCAGTTTTTTAAAAAGTGTTAAACAGTCAAAGTGCTTTTTTAATTTTGTTAAACAGTCTACAAGGTAATTGCTTAATTATAAGCTATTCGCCCTTTCAGACATTGCTTTTCATTTTCGGTGAGTTTTTGTATAACTTAAAAGAGGCGATTTTGTTGTATTGGACACTTGTGTCTGAAAGGGTTAAAGAAAGAAAATATAAGTTGGATTACCTTTTTACTCGTTAATGCTGGTGGCTTACACTTTCAAAGTGGCAAACTTTACCAATTCATTCTTGCAAAAATGTCCGTGTAACTTATTCATATTTTTAATAGAAATTTTTTTCAAATATGCCCCCAAATTAATTTTTCCCCTGCTGTGTCAGTTGAGATTAAGAAACCGGATGCTTTTCATGCGATGTGCGTGCATATGCAAACATGTATTTTTACTTAATTGATACTTTTTAATATGGCTACCAACTAATGGGTTGGCGGACAAAGGGGGCATAAAAATTTATGGGGATTAACTACATCATACCTCGTTGCAGCAAATGGACGTTAGAAACATGTGACGGTCATTACGAACTAGACAAGCTTTGTTGCATACATGCTGAATGCGTAGGCTTTGTTGCATACATGTTGAATGCGTAGATGTCTTTAAAAAAGATGTCTTTAAAGCTTTTAATTTCCTTCTTAAGCAGGAACTTTTGCATAGCTGACAGTTAAATACAAATCTACATTTATACAATTTTTCTTATTGGGGTTTATTTATTATTAAAACTTTATCCATTATGGTTTTCATCGATGGTTTTTCATATTATGAGGAAGGGAGCAGTAAGAAAAATTATTGAATTTATATGTATTTTATATCATTATTTTTTCCCAGCAAAAAAGTCCGAAAGATTGGTATGTACCCTTCACAGAAGTCGTAATTGTAAAGGTTAGTTTCAATTTTAGAAAATTTTTCTATTAACTTTAGTAACTTTTTGGAGGAGTTTTAATATTTTCCAAGTGACTATATAAGTGACATTGATCAAGATCGAAGAGATACTCTACCAAGACCGGAGACATTGAAAAGATTTATACGAAGAAACAGAAAAAGAACGAACCCTCCAAGAGATACAAAATTCCTCTTAACTTTCAATTTTTAAATCATATTAACATAACTGATAAATAATCAGTTACAACTATCTTTTTACAATTGATTTTGTTATGTTTAAATAAATATATTACAATGCAAGGTTTTTTAATTGAATTTCCATGATTTTGTATAATGAATTAACCCTCATTACCCCTACAATAAAGACTATGATTATGATGTTCTAGAGAAAAAATTTATTGCATTTATACAACTAGTATGGTGGTTATTGTACAAGAAGTATAGCATCTTTCTCTATTTTGTTGATTGTAATATTATCAGTAGTTTTATATTAACTTTCTGCTCGTACGCTTCTCGCTAAGCTTTTTCTTTTTTTCACGTGTACAAAAACAAGTTATTTAGCATAAACTTCAAAATCTAAAATGTTCCTTGTACTATTTCGTGATTTCACAGTAGAATAACTTTGTTCGTGATGGTAAGTGTTTTAAAGAAAACTTTTTTGTTTTTAAGCATACACGTGATTATTGTGAAGTTGTTTTTGTAAAAATATATTGAACTAAGTACGTTCTTATTATATTATTTTCATTGAATCAAAATATTACCTGAATAAGGTTTGACTATTTTAAATGTTTAAAATTTACCCTGGAAAATTTTTTTTTTTTCTAACGTTTGAGACTTTTTCTACAGCCTAAGCTCGCTTAAAACTCATCCAATATGTCTTAACGATATATAAGTACTGACCGTACAACATGTATGCAACGAGGCTTGTCTAGTGCGCTTCCAACGTGCATTTGCTGCAACGAGGTATGATGTAGTTAATCCCCATAAATTTTCATGCCCCCTTTGTCCGCCAACCCAACTAATGTAGTAAAGATCTTTAGTAGATGTAGTAGTAGAGATTATCCCTGAAGCGATAATTGAAGAATAATTACACAAAAGATTCGAAATGTGTTAATTTTATTATTACACTTGACTATAGAGAAAATATTAAATTTCTTCAATATCATCAAAGCAATTGCAAAACTGTTTCTACACTCTCAGTGAAATGAGTACTTTCTACCATAGCAAAGATTGCAATATCTTAAAGCCTTTGAGAAGGAACTAGGGTGAATTAATTATATCTCACAGATCAAGCCATAAAAAGCATACTTTTCCTCAAACTTCTATCAATCTTGGGAGTTTAGAAGCACTACAACATGAAAGTAGTCTTTTATATTTGTAAGAAATCTGACATTATATTGGCACATTATGCGATTTAAAAGCATTCAGACATGTTTATATTTGTTTAAACGAAGTTAGAATCTATTAGATGAAAATGTATTTAATGTCGCCTTATACTTTACAAATGTCTTGGATTGGGGGAAACCAGAAGTGAGTTTTAAGAACTAGAATTCGTACCTAAAATATTTAATAAGAACTGAGAAAAATCGGAATTTCAAATTATGCCTACTAAAAAAGAGTAATGGATTATTTTCTTCTTGAAGGACTAAATTCAATGATTTCTCATTTAAGTTAAAAGTAAATTAAACGAAAGTTTACTTCAAACTTGGTTCTTTTTAAATTTTGAACAAAATCATTTTTATCTCTCTGTTATCAAATGGTAACGCTAGGCGTTCACATGATATTTTTAATTTAGCTACCGTAAATTCTTGCGTATAAGTCGAAAATTTGACACCAAATGTCAAGTCCAAAAATTCACCTTCGACTTATACCGCGGTGACGTTTTTATGACATGAATTCTAGTAAATTCATATTTGATAAAACCATCGCAAATCAAAATATGACATGACATATAGGTATTTATTTATAAAATAGTAAAATAATAGCATTCCTACTCAACATGAAATTGATCAAACACAAAGCTATTTTCTCTCTATTTTTCCGAATTACCGTATTTCATCGTCTATAAGCCGCACTTTTTTTACTTGGAATTTTCAATCAATTTACGGGTGCTGCCTATAGACAAATATAAGAAATAAAGTTTTTTTACCGCATTGTCAATATTCGATATATTCAATCCACAATCATACTTCTCATAATCATACATAAATATATACAAAGAAGTGTCAATACAATTTATTATATTTAAAATTGATCAAAGTCTTTTTCATCTGAACTAGAACCAAACATGTTGTCATACTCCTTCTGGGATAGGGCAACTGCATCAGTAGACTCATAATAAAGTTCATCTTCCTCTTCAACACTCACATTATTCCTTCTCCCACAAAAACTCATCCTTTGTCCCATCAAGTTAGTTTGAAATCCCAAACTTCAAAAACTCATTTGTGATACAAGAAGTAGGGATGTCCTTCCAGGACTCTACAATCCAAGTACAAATGGTTGGTAGATCAACCATTTTCAGTCGTCCAGTGGAGGTCCTTGCTTGGTTTCCGGTAGCCATCCACTCAGTCCATTTCTTCTTCATCCTCTCCTTGAAAGGACGGTTAACCAAGACATCCAGTGGCTGCAGGACAGAGGTAAGACCTCCTGGGATAATAGCTGGTGTGGTCTTGATGTTTTTCAGATTTTGCAGAACTTCTGCTGTCTTGTGGTACCTGAAACTGTCCAGGACTAAGATGGAAAGTTTCTTCAGCAAGCTGTCAGGTCGGAATCCCATACTTGATTGGCCCAGTCTTTTAAAAGGTTCAGGTCCATCCAACCTTTTGGATGGACTCTGACATGGAGAACAGAGGGGAACTTTTCCTTCGGCAATTTCTTTCGTTTAAAGACTACAAAGGGGATAGCTTGCTATCATCAGCAGTGCAGGCCAGCATCACGGTGAAGTGGCTCTTCTCATGGCCGGTGGTGCGTATGGACACAGTCTTGCTTCCCTTAGAGGCGATGGTGGTGTTGGATGGCAGATCGAAGGTGAGGGGAGTCTGGTCTGCATTGCCGATCTGGCTGAGGGAGTACTGTTGCTTCTTGCCTTGATCAATGATACACTTCTGGAAGCTTATTATCTTGTCCTCATACTGGTGTGGAAATCGTTGGGCGATGGTTGTCCTCCTTCGAACCGATAGGTTGTGGCTTTCTAGGAACCTGACAACCCAACCATAACTTGATTTGAATTCTGTTGCACCAAACTGAGAAGCGACTTGGAGGGCACGGACTCGCAGTTGTGTGGTGGATACTGGGATGCCTGCTTGTCGACGCCGTAGAATCTCTTCTAAAAGCTTGGATTCCAACTCGGGGTATTTGGCTGTGCTACCATGGTTGGTCATCTTGTACTTTGGCATCTCTTCAAGGGTGGGTCTGTTTCTTTTCCATCTTCGGATGTTGGATTCATCGATACCAAAATGTCTGGCTGCAGCCCTGTTACCATGAAGGTCAGCATACTCAGCCATGGCAATCTTCTCCTTGACAGAGTACTGGATTCTTCTTCTAGGAGGCATGTTGTTGGTAGAGCAGTAGATAGGTATAAATTATGATATTGGTTAAATTGTGGAGGTTAATATAGCATAAATTAAGAGAAAGAAAAATAACAGGATGTCACTTGATTACTTCGCACCAAATTGATACCACTTGATTATTTCACACCAGGTGCCACTTTAATTACTTCACACCAAATCGACACCACTTGATTCCTTCACACCAAATGGCACTCATATTGAGTATTTTATATTGTTTTCTAAATGTAATGGACTTGAGCTGCTGCATGTTTGGGGGTGCGGCTTAAAGAGATAGGTAAGGTTTTTTACCTTGTATTTTGCTCAAAAGTACTGGTGCGGCTTATAGACGATGAAATACGGTAATTAAATATGTGACAAATTTCATCTACTTTTTAGTAGTGATAACTTTTTTTTGATTAAGTTCAATATTATTGAAAATTTTATAAAAATGCATGTTTTGATCAATGAAATAAAAAAGTGGAATTTAACTAAATATGGTTAAAATAGTTTTTTTTTGTAAAAAGTTGACAGCAAAAAAAGTTTTAAATCAAATGTGAGACCATTATTAACGCCATTTATAAACTAGAAAACTCCGTAGAACGAATGAAATGAAATACAATTCAAAACGCTTTTTATTTTTATAAAAAGAGCTTCTAGTAAAAAAAAATACCATTTTTTATAAATATAAAGTTCTTCTCTTACTTTTTTAAATAAGAAATGCAAAGAATTTTAATTTTGATAAAAATACAAAAATATAGAAATAGATTGTGTAGATCAGTGTTTCTCAAAAACTTTCCATGTATGTCGCGAGATTTTTTAGAAATAATAAAAAGATACAGTTTCCCTCAATTAGCACGATTCAATTATTAAATTCCTCGATGGAATTTAATTTGTTCTCGAAAGCAAGCTCATTTGTCACACTGAATAAAATTTTGTTGTTGCTGTTGCTTGTTCGCCCAGTTTCCTTCTGTTGCTACTTTAATCTTAATGTTTAATGGATTACAAGGATACTCTTAATTATAATACTTCATTTAATCGTTTTTTTTTAATATTTGCTTGGTGTCGCGAAATTTTTCTGTGTAAAGAGTGTGTTGCGGCTCAAAAAAGTTAGGAAAACACTGATGTAGATCGTTTTTTAAAATATAGGAAAAGTGCTGAAGGGTCATGCTTGGAATAAAATAATAAATTTTTTAAAATCGTTGCAAGTATTTTAATTTGTCTAAGTTCATGAAACACTACACCTCATTCTTTTGCTTCTAAGGTATTTTTCTCAAATTTATTAAACAGGAAAAGTGTTGACATAATAACGCAAACAATAGCCCTCATGTGTTACTAGGAAACCAAGAAAATAATTACTGTAAGATTTACAAGACAGAACAAAACATAAATGGATTGAATTAAGATAAATTATGAAATGCAGCAATTTAAAAATCAGTTTAAATAAAGAAAGTTTTACGCGACTGGGCTGGGTTCTTGATGCACGAAAGTGGCTTAATTTTTTCTAGAATCAAATTTTCAAATGGAAAATTCAGCCGGATGTATTGCCTTGGTATTTTCATTTCCTCAGTGACGGGGTGGGGCTCTTTTTTCTTAAACTATTGAATATTTACAAAACCTCGCGTGAATCCACTAAATAATTGATTGTGAATCTGAGAGTGTCATTTATTTTTGATAAAAATCAATCAAACCTGTCAATCAATGCCAAATATATAAACTTGAAAAGATATCATAAATGCCCTATTTTTTGGGTTAATATTGTCGTAATTTATTTAATAAACCACCTTTTTTTGACACCTTTTTATTTCACCTGTTAGTAAATTAATTTTTATACGTAACTTAACGCCAAACACTCTTTCTCATTATTTTTAAATAAACGTATACATACACATTACACAGCAAATCAAACATGCTCATTTTAATTCCAAAAGTTTTTGTCATTCTAGATATAATTTGAGGTTAGTGTTTAGCTTTGATTCATTTGTGGTCAAATATTTTGTTTATTTTTGAACAATTTTCGTCCCATTTGGCAAATCGACCTTTCTCTATTTAATCACGACATTATTTTTGTCAATATATACACATGTAATGCCTACTACATTTCAATGTGGTTAAAATAGTTAATTATATAAATGTGAAATTGGTCACCTTAAAGTTTCTACGGAACAAGAGAAAAATGAAAATAATAACATTCGGAATGTGATTACGAAATAAAATGAATTACTTTTACATAGAAGACCATGAATTGCTTTACTAAGGCTTATTTTCTCTCCTTTCTATATCACTACTAAAATTACAAGATAACTCCATTGAGTCCTAAGCGATTGTAAAACTTAAGAAACCTTTATAAAAATAGTTTTTGTTTACTGAAACTGTAGAATATACTTTAAAAGCAAGTTTTTACACCACCCAAAAATACCGATCATCATAAATCCGTCAGATAATTTGATTAAAGCATTTGAAGAGCAGAGGGGCCTAGTCTCATTTCAAAGGGGATTAAATGCCTTTTTGCCTCTAATGAAAATTGGAGCCTGGCACAGAGTTCTAGATCTTACTATTGTTTATTTTTATTTTCTATACTCTTGGCTTATAAATATACTTGTATTTAGTTATAGATTATCGCCATTAATGGGGAACAGTGAGCAGGCGATCTCATGCAATGTAAAACATTTTTTCAAAAATGTATCAAATTATTTTTGTCTTTAGCACAATTTCAACGTATATATGTTCAAAGACTTTTTCGATAAGAGTTTTAATCCCACCTGCCTGCCACCCTAAGAAAACTGTTTTCGATAGAGTATTTAAACTTTAGACAATGAAATACACTATATATTACAGTCGAAGTTAAACTAAGAATTAAATGACTTAGAGTAAAAAATAGAAAAAAATCATGAGGTTAAACAAATTAAATGTGAATGAAGATAAAACTAACTAAAAATTAAAATATAGAATGTGGTAAAGTTTTAAATAAGAACTTCTAAAAAGTAGACAATTTATTAATAAAAACTATAGAAGCAACTAAAATTTGTTTACAAAACGAGAATTGTAGACGTGTAAATCAAAGAACAGATTGTGTGAATGAGACGCGAAGATTGCAAGTATCAGACAAGCTGTGATCATTTAATTTTATCAGAGCTTTTACGCCTTCGTCAATCGATTCCAGTCCTAAAGTTTGTCAAAAATTAAAACGATATGCTAAAAGGAGAGGGGACTAGTAGGCTGGGAAGCTGGCTAAATTATAGGCAAACATTAAAATTCTTGTCTATTGAAATCATAGTAAGCTTTTGGAATATATCGCTATGTGCGAAGTAAAGAAATTAAGCCTGTCTTGAACTGATGATAGTCTTGAGTCCACTGAAGTTAACAACTTCTTTTTTTGGGTTTAGATTAAAAAATAATTCAGTAGTTAAATATTAATTTTAGAGATTCAATTATAAATATAAATTTAATTCAGAGAATACTAGAATATGTCATTTTCACTAAAGCAAACTGAGATGTAAATATACAGATCACCATAATCATAAGAATGTATCATAAGTAAATATTTAAAAAATCTTTAATAAACAGGTTTTATGAAAGCTACCACGGGTCTGTAAAAATCCTCTTGAGAAATCTAAAATTATCATTTTCATTTCTAAAGTACTGAAAATGGGGTTTTTCACTCATTAAAATTTATGAATAGAAAAAGTTATTCGACCATTTTTAGAGAATAATAACTAGTGTTGGAAAACAGTGAAATTTTGACCTGATGACTAACTCTAACTTTAATAGCCATGCAACCGGACAGCCCAATTATTGAGAGATGTCATCCACAAAGATTCAATTAAGTTTATACTTATTAAAGCCTATAAAAAGGACAAACGTGAAGATAAATTAAGTTTATTAAATGTTTTTTAATACAAATCTCGTTAATGGGGTTCTAAGAAATAAAAAGATACATACTTATCAGCGCCATTTTTCTATTCTTTGAAAAAAAGCGAAAACCCAAAACCACAAAATCGTGCACCTTGAACAACTCTGTAATGTCGTCTTCAGTGAAGGAATCTTCTGGAATATTTGACAAGTGAAGAACTGCAGAAGGCGGACTCAGGTTCGTGTAATTTCTACTTCCAAGCTTTCGATATCTTATATATAAAAATAAGAAATTTCCTATGCTGGAAAACACATTAAAAATAAGGAAAGTAATCAAGACAAATGTTGCTGCATGTTATGGATCAAACCATTATAAATCTTGCGTGCAAGGACGCCCCTAATTGGAAATATAATGAGGCATTTTTTAAAGATTGAAAGTAGTTTCAGAAGTATTTTCTTAGTAGAAGACTACAAAGAGTATAGAAAAGGAAAATTTTACCAATGATATAATCAAGAATTGATCTATCTCACAATGAATTTTCCTTAAAAGCACACAAAAAAGTTCTCGAAATGTATCAGATCTAGATTTAAACACCGCTTTCTGAACTTTTTTGTTTAATGCATCCAATAAGAAGAAAAACTAAAAATCTCCAACTATGAAGCAAAAAATGTCGAAATCTTTTACTTTTTTTCAAACTTTAATTTGAATGTGTGTGGTCTTTGTTAGATTTAGGAATTGAGATTCTCTTGGAGGTCTTCGATATGTGAGGAATAATGTTTGTGTTGAGTGATAGGTTGCATATGTCTGTAAGATATGTTAGTGCTTTGTGTCCTAGATTTCCAAGATGTCTTATGTTAATTTGATCAGGTCCCGTGGAGTTATTCGTACGTAATTTGTGAATAGGGTTTTGTGTTTGTGTAGTAGAGGATTGTGATTGACGTCTAATGTAGCTATTTTATTTGACGATTTATGATCGTTTCTTTGTGAGTTTTTTAGGGTAGTGTCATTTTGAAGAGTTTGTTGAACTGGGTTACTTTTCTTTGTTTGTTCTAGGTAGTTCATGATCCTTGATATGTTTTCCATAGTTCGTGTGTCGGTTCCGTGGTCACAGGGTTGTGTGATATGTTGTTTCCATAAATGGCATTTGTGTTGTATCAGTTTATCTAAGCTTGCTTTTAATTGTTGCCGTTCTGCGTTATTGTGGTTAGATCGTCTAATTATGTTTTATGTCCTGTTGTGCTTAGGAAGGAGTTTTGTTGTGTATATTTCCTGAGGCAATGTCGTGTTTTTCTGCAGTTAAATTTAAGTGAGTCAAAAGTTTGCATACTAAATGAACGTTGTTTGGAACTTCTATTTTTTCAAGGGGGTTTCCTATTTTTTCAGTAAAAGTGGGCCAGTCGGCCTTCCAGCAGTTTGTGTAATAGCGTAGTGCTTGGCCTAGTTTCAATGTTTTTGTGCTATAGGTATATGATCGGAGAAGAGAGCGTTGAGTGTGTTGAATGTAGTTTTGTTATTAAGAGAACGTGTTATTGTTGTGAGGTGGTCGGTTAATGTTCAGGGTTTGTAGGTTTGTGTGTGCGAGTCTTTATGTTGAGGATTGCGTGATTGGTCTTTTGTACGGTCTCGGCTATGAGTCCACCTCAGTGGTCTTCGATGGATGAGATAAAAAAGGTTAAATGCGATTTCTGTCTCCAGTTCTAATGTTGTAAGGAATGTGAAGGTGGTGATAATGTCGGTGTGATTTATGTTTACGGTGTCCATCGGAGGTATCTATATTTTTGATATATCAAGCAATTTTCTGTTTCAGTACACGTTTGATAGTTTTTTTTGTATTTTCTGTTGGTTTATATGCGATGTATAGAAATGATGATCTTGTGATATGTTAGAAGTCTACCTCCCAGTTGTGTTGTCTGTTAGTGTAGCGGGGTGTGTAGTTTAAAATATTTCTACCTTTGTGTTCGTTTTGCCTGATCGCCCTCTTCCCCCTGCCAGCTGGGAAAGCGCCCTTGATGCTAACTAAGAAAATAACTACGCACTTTGGTAGCACTTTTCTAGTGAAAGGTTTTGCACAAATTTAGCGCGGTTGTACAAAAAAGGTATTAAAAATAAGCACCGATGCAGTTTAGAGTTCGTGTAATCTCGGTTAAGATTCTTCTTTCTCTTCTTACTGATTGGATTTTGAAGGGCATTGCCTTCTTTGCCATTGTTATCGTCCTGCAGTTCTGATTGACCTTGCACACTTCCAACGTTATTTTCATCCTCATCAACTTCTTCGTCTTCATCGTCGTAGTATTCTTTGGGCGGTTGAATTTCCACAAATTTAGAAGGATATATCTTCAACTGATGATCAAAAACACGAGTATTATTCAAGAAGGAAAGCGTCACGTTTGCCTGTTCTATATCCGCCATTTCTATGAGGGCGCAATTTCTTTTATTGTAGAGTACCTTGAAAATTGAATGGAAAGACAATGATAACACGTCATAATGAGTAACGTGGATTTATAGCTAAATATTTCGCTAGATCTAGAGAGTCAGAAAACGTGTTCATTAAAAGGTTTCATCCTGTGTAATCAGTGTTTTTGTAAAAATATAAATATCGTAATTTGACGTTACGCAAAATACTTATTCATTACGCTAAATGACTTATAGCGCAGAGTTTCGCTAATACACATCAAGTAATGGAATTCAACTGTTGATTATATTATGAATGGTCTAGCAAGACCATGCTGAAGACAATATGCCTAATCCATCTTGTCAGAGTATTATATACTTAAATTAAAAATCTAGAAAAAACATACTTATTTAATAAAACTTAGAACACATGCTAGGGGCATATAGCACTAAGTATGCAAAATTTAAAACTAAATCACTAAGGAATTTCAGTTTTAAAGACTAATGAAAAGATATATATATATAAATGTGTATTTTTAAAAATTATGAAGATTGCCCTTATTAAAAAAAAATCGCTAAAAGGATACTGTAAAGTACTTTCATTTCGCAAATCATAGTTCAAAAATGAATTCGAGAATATTTTTCCAATTTTACATATTTAGCGAAATAATGGATTATGTTTACTTGTTGAGCACTTAATATCGAAAGTATAGTGATTTTTAATTTTATATATCAAAGATTCTAAGTGTTATAAAAAATCTCATATAAAAAAACTTGAAACTCTGGAAATTAACCCGTTATCGACCAGATAATCAGACGATATCTAATGCAAAGCAGAAGATTTATATTTAAAAGAATTAATAAACGCAGACGATTCACATTTTTGTAAAGTCGACTGTGACCGGTTAAGTTCGCGTAAAAATTAGAGCAGTTAATCTAAAATGGACTTAGATAATTAAGTTCTAAAATTAGATAAAATTTAAACACCACTTTTTTTGTAAGACAAAACAGCCAAGATTTAAATGAGTTTAGATATTGTAAATATGATATCATCAGAAAGCAGGAGTTCTTGTTAAACTATTTAAAAAGATCTCGTTTTTTTGGATATTGATTTTTGTTTTTTTTTTGAAGCTAAAGAAATATTTTCGCTTTCTCCAAAAGTAATTTTAAGTAAATGCACTAGTATTTCAAGATTTTCAAACATCAATGATATACTTCTAAGCATTAAACAGGGGTATCATTAGAGGGTAGTAATTTTCGTGGTGAACGGTTAATTTACTCTGAAAAAAATAACTCATTTTTTGATTTTGGCTTTTTTTTCTGTGGTCAGTCCAATTTTTGTTTCAAAGAAAATCTGAAATCAAATCCTGAGTAATTTCATTAATAGCTTAATTAAGAATAAATATATAACTTAACAAAAAAGACTGTATTTATAAAATAAAAGAATACTTTTACATTTTAACAGTCAGTAGAGGCCAATATATTCTTTTGACATTTTAGTAAATTTATCAATGTATTAAAAAAGATACCAAACTTTAATAAAAAAGAAAAGTATTTTTAGATTTAAGGTGGCAAAAAATTGAATTTATTCAAAAATTGACCACTTTCACATTTTAAGTAGCAGTTAATGTTAGCATAACCTTTTTTGTCTTCTCTTCCATTTTTATAAGAAAATTTGTAATTGTATTTTTTTCTGGCTTAGAATTTTCTCACATTAACCCATTTACGACCAATGTTCCTATTTTGGAACATAAGTAATTTCATCTTCGTCTGTTTTTTTCAATGACTTTGAATATAAATCGTCTGCGTTTTTTTAGATATCGTCAGCTTTGCTTGGTCTTAAATGGGTTAGGCAGGTCGCCATAAAACTTCACATGGATATTTTGAGATGTTTCTTTGGAGCGTTTTTCGTTGTGTGAATGAACAACGCCTAGTTGATCGTACAAAAAAAATTAGATTTTTCATTTTGTATTTTTTGAAATATTTACTTTTGTCTCAAATTATAGGGAAATATAATAGGAAGTTATGATCGTAACGTTGTACACATATCAAATTATATTTTATATTGTAGTTTTTGAAGGAATAAATATCAAATTACAAACCAGCATAAATCTAATTAATCAGTGACTAAAGATTACAAGATTTGTCTCACGTGTCCAACCTGTCTTGAGGTTTCGCAATATATACATAAATCGGTTGTATTTTTTCTTTTTTGCATCAAATGGGTAAAAAGAAGAGATGTAGATGATAAATTTAGATTTAAATGAACCTTAACCCTGAGCACGTCTCCAAAACAACCAAAAAGCACAAATATACTATCGGGATCAGACATTTCAGGAGCAAGATTTGAAGCGAGTAGTACAGGCGTAGAACACAGGTCCATGTTAATTTTTCCAGAATCGAATTTAGAAAGGTTGGGCAGAACAGGTGGGGAAAACGAGTTTTCTTGACCATACTAAAACAGAAAAACGTGTGAAATACTATATACACAACTTAGGAAACATGTAAGGCTGACATCGTGTTCGCATGATTCATCACACAAAGGAAGAGTATTTAGAAAGAGTACAAAGGAGGCGTGGAAATGATTCTTATTTTGCCAAGCCTCATATCAAAGTTATTTTAACACCAGACATATGTTTACTAGTGAGAACCAATCAGAGAATACATTTAAATCTTTTTCGATCTTTTCGGGAGTAAGAGCGTAAGCAATGCAAGATGAAATATATTGAAGGGCAAAATATTTTTATGTACCTTATGAGGAGTCGATTATTTTTATAGAAGTCTGAAAATTTTTACGTGTCATCAGTAAGGTCTTATGGACACAGAGTAGAGGTACGCTAAATTAAAGAACACATTTGCGATGCTCACATAAATTATATCAAAGTTCAAAAAACAAAAAAAAACTGTGCATGATTTAGACATATATCCTCAGAATAGACTTAAGTCCTTTTAAGAACAAACAAGCATTATAGAAGAGAGAACTTAAACAATGATTGGTTGTGTTAAACATGTACAAGCTGAAGTTCTGCATGTGATCCTTAAAACAGACAAAGATGGCCTCTAGCAAAATTTGGAAATAAAATTCCATGACTTTTTGTGATTTCCATGACTGCCTTTGCCAAAATTCTCAAGCATAAAGTCATCAAGGAACACTAGTGTTTCAATTTGATATTTGATATACCAAAACCATTTTGCCTCTATATATTTTACCTAGTGAATAAGAGAAGTAGTTGCAAGTCAATAATGAGTATTTTAAAACTGTTAATAAACAATTTGGTCAATAATTCTTTTTCTACATATTTAAAGTGCCAGTTCTCAGAAGAATCTTCCAAAATCAAAACATTAATATAGTAAATTTATAATAACAATCTGGAATACTATCATCTTAATAGCCATAGTTTCGCGATCTTCCTACCGTATCAATGCTACAAAACTCATTTCTTGCATCTTTAAATTTTGACCGTTTTACTTGGAGAAAGTTATCAGTGCTGCAGTTCTCTTTCTTTCCATTGATTCAAGTTCTTCTATGGAATGTTTTTGTGCTACCTTAGACCTACTTGGCATCGAGCCTCTGAACGTCCTGTGTATATTATCATTAGTAAGGAAAGCCTCACATACCTGTCGTTAAGCGACCATGAAAATTCTTTTAAATTTAGTAACTATAATAACGGCATTGATTTAGAAGAGACTTTCAACAAAGGACTTACTACGATATAATTTGGAATGATTTAACAAATTCCAAATGATTCACCAAACGTAGCTACAAAAAAATTTATTGCAGACTAGTCTTTGCTGCTGTTCACTTAATTCCTACCTACGATAGATACCCAGATGAAGTACCATATGGCAATATACTTTGCTAGTTCTACAAATCAAAGTGCAAAAAACAATAACCATGTATCGTAAAGAGCATATTTACATGGAAAGAATAAAAATCAAGCAATTAGGAAAATTATAGATAGCAACTATCAACGTATCTAAACATTCTATAAAATTATATTAACATTGCACAGCATTCCATGAGCATATTATACATGTCCAAATTCCTTGACTTTTCTAGTTTTTCCAGGTTGGCTGGGAACTGCGCAACAGAAGCTTAGATTGAAGTTAAGAGTAAAAGAGAAATCGCATAAAGAGCTAATTTTTCTAAGAGGAGTACAATAGGCCCAATTGCGAGGTTTATATTATATATAGGTTATAATGATGCGATTATTCAAAATTTTGAATCGATCGAAAAAAGCATTTTTCAATTAAAGCTTAGAAAGGATTATTGTTAGACACAATTTGCCAATACCTCTTTTAAAACTTACAATAATAAAATTAAATATGTAACTTATTAGTTCCAACAAAAAAGCTATTTTCTAATTTGTATTCAAGGTAGAAAACTTTCTAATAACCATAAAGCATTGTACAATTATAATAGAAATTAGCTAAGTCAATGCGCAATGAAATATACAACGTATGCTATGCTCTGTTTTTCAATCGGATCTCGAACGGGCCCTGCACGAGACTTGAAGTCACTCATCACAGATGGCAAGATTACGGAGCCAGAAGGAAAATATTCACCTCCGACTGCGAATACGAGTACTCAAAAAATCAGACTCAGACTCTAAATACTTAAAAACTTGTCAAATTTAACATCAACTCTTCACTTCACACTTCGACTAAAGAAACGCCACTTTTTTGATTATTTAAAAAACTTAAAAAACCGACTTCACTTTGGAGTACTCCTCTCTTATACCTTTAGAATCTGTGAGCCAGCGAATCAGGACTCCGCAAACCAAATAGACAGGCTTCATAAATTTCAAAGATAAGAAACTCGAGGATTAGTTAAACAGAAAAATGAGACCCGAGTTTAAGTGTTTTCAAAGTAAAGTTTTTCAAGCATAGTGAGTCACCAGAGACTGATGAATTATAAAACGTCTGCTTTAAGTTGAATGAAAATTCATTCAAAAAGAAAAGGGTGCGATCAAATTCCAAAAAGGCGAAAGGGTTAATCGGTTAACAAGGAGAATAATTTATCGTAAAGCAGATTTAAAGAAACTATAAAGTAGGCAATTTAACTTTTGCAACGTCGACATTAGTTGAATCTCGTGGTTAACCGAACAATATAGTAGTATCTCAGAATGGCTTACGAACACCACAACCTAAGAACAAATAAGTTCACAAGGAATTTTAATTCCTAAAATCATAAAAACAAAAATATTCGAATATATTCATTTTGAGAAACAAAGAGTGAGTTAAATGAATTTGCTAAAACATACGTGATATTTATCCGGTTGTTTGAAACGAGAAGCAGAAGAAATGAGATTTGTAGCGACTGCAGCTGCCATATTGTTGAGTAGAGTCGCCGCCTGTCTTGACTTATCTCCAGGATCAGAAAGTAGGCTATTTTCAATACTCAAAGATCTGCTACGATCTACAAATGTTGATGAAGGAGAATGATATCTATCATCTCCATACCGACTACCGCTTTTTTTAGACTTTTCTTTTGTAAAATCAAAGCTGTTTGGATCATTTGCCTTAACCTAAAGAAGAATAAGAAGTTGTTTAAACATAATATTGTGTGTTCGCCCAAAAGTGTGTAGAAACTAAAAGAGACATCTTTATTTTTAAATGCTTTTAAACATTTCTGATTCACCCGAACTATTGATAAGTAATACCTAGTTAATTTCTGAACAGGGGATCACATCCTCTATTAATTTGAGCCTGCTGGAGAATTTTAGCAATTAATTCTTTATTTTTACCTTCTCCTTGACCATTGTAACAGCAACGCCTTACCATTACAATTTATTTATTAATGACCTTTAGAAAGTATTTTTATAATTTATATTGAAGATGTTGAGTTAAAACAATTTTGCCAATCCCGCTTCAAATTGCAACATTGTGCGCTCTTGACTGAATAAAATCTATTTTTGCCATGATAACTAAAAATATGGGGTTGTCTCTCATTGAAATTTTGGAAGATTCTGCAAACCCTTAACAAATATATAAATAAATTAAAAAATTTATATTTTATTAAATGGTTTTCGACATTCAACAATTTGAAATCATAAATTTAAATTATTATAAAGTTAATTCAAACTCAGTGCCTCAAATGTAAGCTAAAATAAAAGATGTTGTGGAGAACTTTTTCAAAATAGAAGGAAGCTTACTTCTAAAGGCTGAGCTTTTCCCTTTTCAATGTGAAGGGTGCAACATTTACTGTAAATATTCCTCAAGTGCAAAGCTTCTTTAGCTTCAAGAGCTGCTCTCGCAGACTCCATCTCCACCAAAGCATGGAATCCATCACTTTTATTAAAAGTCACTATTCTACAAACTTTCCCATATTTGCTGAAGATCTTGTGTAGGATATCGTAATCTTAAAAGACAAATCATTAGAAAGGAACATAAGGCTCAATGTCAAAATTGGAACTGCATCGAATGCCAATATTAGAAGAGCAATTGAAGAGAAGAGAAGAATGAATGCAAAAAAAGATAAGCAAATAAAAGGCTCGACTACGAAAAATAAGAATTAATATGGCCACATCGTTTTTTGAAATACAGTACACAACGCTTACAATAAACTAGAGCGTTATAGATTTGCTAAAATTTTTGTAATTTGTTCAAAATTAAAAGCTTATAAACCACACTTCAGTTAGAGCGAGCAATTTTTTAATTTTATTTCATTAAGTTCGTATTCAAGTGTACATTATATATTTTAATATGTAACAAAATGTATTTAATCAGAAAGGTTGTGATTTTTACTTTTTAGGTTAGACTATACGCTAGCATTATTCTTGAGCATGGTTAATTGCAGTTTTTGTTGAATTTAATTTTATCATTTTTTTAATAGTTGGAAGTATTGAGGATCGAACCCCTGTCTTTCAAACTGTTAGGCTAAAGAAAGAGTGGAAGTAGAAAAGCATATGATCAGGGTGAATTCATAGCATTTTTTCTAAAACAACTTTTTCTGAACATTCTATAAGTATTACTCGTATTACACAACGATAATAATTAACGGAAGTACAACGAACAATTCCGAAACAACGGAATGTATCGGAAGTACAGCTCTTCCTTCAGAAAAGCTAACTAGATCTGATCAAACTATGCATTGATATCTTCAAAATTCAGAGGAAGAGGGGTGATTGCTTCACCGCTATTCCTTCCATTCTGAATCCGCCACTGCGCTGAGGCTATGCATTTAGAAATATCCGAAACAAAATTACTTAAATAAAATTGAACTATATTCAGGAAATTTTATTTTTAAGTTTATGACTAGACAGTCTAAAGTTTGCAGATGCGCTAACAATTCTGTATTGTATATTTTTTAGTAATATTATTTTTAATGTTACTTGTCAAAAGTTTAGTGAATAGTTAGTGTTTAGTAATATTATTTTTAATATCTTACTTGTTAAAGCAGGATTTAAATAGTTCGTTGTGTAATTTAGAAGAATACCCAAACAAAATGAAGTGGAAAACCCTAGACAGATTGAAGCAACAACTAAGTAAACAATATAAGTGTTTTTTAAATGATATTCGTTAAAAGTTAAAACATGCTTTAATGTTATTCAGCCTAAAATTGTTAATGGGCATCACGTGGTTTATTATAACCGTTGTGTACTGTAGTTGAAATATAGAGCAGAATGTTATATGCAACAAATGTCAACGACCAAAAGTTACGCGTAAAGAGAAATCGAGACCAAAATTAATGAGGAAAAGAGTATGAAAGATTTGCCAAACATCTTATTTTTTCTAAAATCATTGCTAGAACCATGTATTGATCAACAGAATGGTTCATAAAAAGAATTTACAGATACAAGAAAGCAACTCTCTCCCTCCGTTTATGAAGATGGTTAGAAAAACTAGCAGTTCCAGAAAAAAATCAGTTTTTAAAAAGTTATACTTTTGGCAATAAAGCCTTCAAGCTAAACTCATATAAAAATATTTCTTCCTACAATTAAAATGGATTTGAATTTTTGATAGAAATGTAAAATCTAAACATAATAACCAGAACTAAAAAAGGACTAAAAATAGATATTAAAAGTAAAGTCATAGTTTTAGATAAAATAAAAAAAGGCTTATAACCAATAAGATAGTCTAAGGATAAAAGAGAAAAAAATAATCATTGATTGTTTTGTTTTTTTGGCTTTGTATCTAGTATAAATATCGATATATCGCATATTCATTAGCAAACGAATATTTGAATTCTCACGATATTGCTTGTAAATCTTTTTTATAAAGGCGTACACATTACAGCAACGAAATTTTACATAATTCATACAAAGAAAAGAAAATGTAATTAACACTTAATTAATAATAATTTGATTGTGCAATTGAAATAGAGGTACGAAACGAAAAAGTGCTAGACATTTATGAATCGATAAATTATTATCAAAGACATCATGACATTTATTACATGGATTGGGTTTTGACGCCGAGCCTTTTTAACGTAAACGAAAAGAAAGAAAAAAGAGAGGTTAATATTACCTATATGATAAAGCATATTGGAAATTGAAACGTACAAGACGAATGAATTCTGAGAATATTTGTCACCATCATTATCGTCAATGAGATGACGGTGATGAATGTTATCAATCTCTGGAGTGTGATGGTATCGATCCACACTCTCGTCAAACGAAGAGAGGCCGAAGGCGAGAGAAGCTTCGTGAAAAGAAGACTCTGAAATGCCTTCGACTCGAATTTGACTACCATAGAAGAAAACTTGGAAATAAGAAAAGAACTTAGATAGTGCACGAGCAGCAGAAATAGACGACATCTCAATGAAAGCAATAGATTTATTCGGATGCAGAGAATACTTAAAAGAGGTATCAAAGGGCTGCATCAGGTGAAGAAGAGAACTTTCATTGAATTCAACGGGAAGTTGCGTTAGACTAACGAATTTAGATGAAGACATTTCTTCTACTGCAATGAAATTACATTTAAGTTAGTAGTAGCACTGAATCGTAAATAGCTAAAGAAAATGAAACAGTTGAATATGGCATGGGCTGAGGTGAACTCAACTCACACAGGATAAACAAGAGCAGAATTTATACGGCTAAATTCGTTGAAGCGATTGCAATCCGTTGAAAATGCGGGGCTTGCAGCTAATCTTATCAAAAACGGTTTACACTGACAATTATATGGCTAATTCTTTAGAAAGTTACTTGAAAGAAAAAACTTTTAGAAAATATAATTTTAAAGTATCTGAAGGCTAAACACGGTCTACTTTTAAAATTACTGAAAATGAAAGTAGTGTGTCAATTAAAAATAATAGGCTCCTTCTTTGCGTTACCTATTGCTAAGCATCGCACCACTACTATTATAATGTAGAATGAAATGTTTCGTGTATCGTTGTATTTTTCACAAAATAACTTAAGCTCCCATTTGAGTGAGTTCAATCGCTTTAACGCTTAAAATTTCCTAATATTTCTATTAGGGAACAAATAATTGAAGAAACATCATTAAAATCCTTCCAATTACTGATAACCTGTTTGAAATGAAGTAAATTGATTGAAAATTTCATTAAATATAATGGCTGTTTCGAAAAAATCATTAGATGACTATATACGAAAAGGAATCGAAAATTAAAATAAGAAAGAATGGATTCTAAAAGGGAAGTTTGAAAGAAAATTTTTAATATATTCATTGATCGAAATTATAAGCTATCTTTCGTTCTAAAACACTTTTAAAACTGAAAATAAAAAAATTGTCTTTGAAAAAATTAATACAAAAATCATAAAACTCACTCATGAAAAAAAATAATCAAATTTTAAATTAAGTAACTAATTAAATAAGAATCCAGCAATAGCTTTTAATATGAAGACAAAAATAGGGTCATTATTCCGGCATATAGCAATAGTAAACTCGGCGTTGATCTCATGGAAAGAGTTTGACAGGAAAGAAAGCCAATAGATGGCTCCTTCTTCTTTTCTCTTCTTGTTCCAGCACATATTACGAGCTTGACAAAGCTCAGAACGCATAAAAACAAGTTTAGGAAACCTACGAAGATACTAGTACTTAAATTTAAAAATTTTCATCTGCAAAATTAATGAACTTAAAAACTGAAAATATGTTCTAAATATCATTGTATTAAAATATCAAGTTATTCGAAGCAAAAAACAAAAAGTATCGAACATTAATTGATAAATCAAAGGATACCTCACATAATTTTACATCACCTCTTTAATTTTTATTTATCATTTTTATGAACTTCAAATTAGTGATATGCGATAATCGAATCGGGAATCGTGCTATTTTCAGGTACCGAAATGCGAAGTGTATTGGAAAAGCATTTGTCTCTGATACACTTACATATTGTTGAATAAATAGTGAATGTGCTAAGTCTGTTTTTTCGAAATTGAAAGTAAATACTTTAAATCAAGAGTCGGATTCAGCGTATTAGGCATAGGAATTGAAAACGATTTTGTTATTGTCGCATCATCAGTTCTAATCAGACTGCATGCATCCTACTTTTATGCACAAGCCGTTGGTTGACCCCTATAAATTAAAATAAAGGCAGGCGCATATGCTTCAACGTGCAATGAATTTTGAATTAAGTACACTGAAACAAAGTGTTGTTTTTTTGGCTGTACTAAGTTACACGAGTCAACATTATGAAAAGGTTTCAAGCTCTTATTCAAAATGACATTATAGTCTTTGATTACAAATTCTCTATAACACTAATATTGACTTCGCTAACAGATACGAATAAAATCAGATATAAAGAGAAATTAAATTGCAGCAAACTAATAAAAAACAAAAAAATTTTTTTTAATTGTTTGCAGAACCGCAATAAAAGTTTGATTTGAAAAATTACAATGTCTGTTAAATGCATCTTAAATGTGAAAACCACTTCCAAAGCGTTACTGTTACCATGGGCTTGCCCAAAACTTTTTAACTATATTATTGAAAATTAATATGTTAAACAAAAAAATAAATTCAATATGTATTTTTGATACTCAAAAAAAAATATCGGTTTATTTATTTTGCATCATTTTTTCAGGTTTCCCGCGCCATCTTTGATTTATCTTAAGCGGCTCGCAAGGTGAAAAGCGCAGTTTGAGAGCTACTGTCATAGAGGCTTGAAAGGTCCCAATAAAAAATTTATTTTGTTGATATTCTCTTGCAAAATTATCAGGAAGAGACATAATTTTAAATGGAATAAGGAAGTAAAAAAAGACTTATTTATCGTGTAATTTCTACTCATACAACAAGAATTGTAATTTTCATTGCAGTGTAGAAAACAATTTAGTTCAAAGTTCTAGTTATCTGAAAACATAATAGTATAATATTTATAAGGAAATATAGGAAGGTCGTTAAAGAGAGTTGAAACCCACCACGATAAAGATATTTAGACAAAACTATAAAGCTTTCAAAAATAATTCAAAATAATAATAAAACTAAAGTAGGCGTTTTGGTATGTAGTGTGTTTCTATACTGCTACTCGTAGAACAAGGTGGCATATTCCTAATTTTCATATTTCAGACATTCCGGCTCTTATATACTAAAACAAATCTAAACCACAAATAAAAGTGTCCATATAAATAATATTTATAGACAACTTGGGGAAATAAAGCGTTAAAGTCATATAGAAAAGCCTCAGGTATTGCTTAGCAAAACTTTGAAGTTTTAAAAAAGAAAAGTAGAAGTGTTAACTTTGTGCTTACTGTGATTTCAAAGTGTATCAAAGGTTTCGCAGTAATAGCCAAAACTAAGACGAATAATGATGAGCGTATGATCGAATTACTATAAAAAACATTTTATTTAAAATGTGAATCTTTTTGGAGTTTCCAGACGACACCAGAAAATTTGAAAGATTTTCACACTCTAATTGCAAAAACAAGTTAAGATATAAAATCAGCAGTGTTGATAATATTATATAAAAAATACATTATATTTAAAATGTGAAAGTTTTTGAAGACAGTTTTTAAATGTAAACCACAAAATTCATTGACGCAAGTATTTTGACACCCCACTTACGCAAACTGAGTCCAGGAACGAAATCAGAGATAATTTTCAAAAACAGCATATATGATTGACACTTTGATATATATTCCCATATTAATTGCGAAAACAAAGTCAAAAATGAAATCAGCAACGGTTAATTTCTTATAAAAAGAATAATATTGTTTTTGTTTTGGAGAATAATTAATCATTTATAAAAAATTTTATTTTACATTAGATACAAAATCTGTTCAAAAACTTAAAAATTTTGGGGGACGTCATTTATGCATGACCCCTAAGTGTTTCAATATATATTTGATTATAAAATTTCAAAAGTTTAAGATAAATACTAAGTTATATTATAGACGTATCGAAATTTTGGGAAAATAAATGTACATTAAATTTTGATAGTTTTGGCGAGATAGCGTGATTCAACTCAAAAGATGAAACTAGAGAGATTTATGAAGGAAGCGTGATTCAACTCAAAAGATGAAACTGGGGAGATTTATGAAGGAAAAAAATTTGATGGAATATAATTGAGTCAATTTTTAGTGGATATTGTAGTTAAGTACGAAGGGGATTAGGATACGCCACCACTACGCTGCCTAACCTGTCATTGATAGAATTAAAATTTGTAATACGTCTCAAAAATATAAAAACTTAATATTTCTATAAAACCAATTTAATTTTTGATTTACATATTTTTTTTTATTTTTAACAAGTTCAAGGGCATAAATTTGAATGATTTTGATAAACTATCACAAAAGATTTCAACATTAAATATAAAATTTTAATAGGTAAAAATATTAATTAAGGAACGTTGTCTAGACTTCTAAAGCAGCAACCACACAAAAGAAATATCTTCGAATATCAGAGATAGACAACGTTACCCTTTTTGAAAAAGATTTATTTACTAAATATTTCAAAAATTGTTAAACAAAACTGAGTTTAATTTTTTTCTAAAAAGTAGAATAAATATATTTTTTTAAACAATAAGGAAGACTAAAACATAAATGATGTCGGACAAACCTTTTAGAACTAAAAAATGTTAAAAATAATAAAAATAAAAAGTCTACAAAAAAAGTCATTTCAGACAAAAGCTATTTTATTGCTCAATAAATACAATTTAATTATAATAATAATATAATATAAGAAGGTTTATTTATAAAATTTATCATAAAAATGTCAGATGGCAATATTGAATAGGAAGAAGAAGAAGAAGAATTTTTTTATTAGTATAGATATAGTAGTTAAAGCTGTCCATTAATTCGACAAAAAACTTAGGTAAATCTTAAAACACGAGGATATTAAAAAGGCCTTAGAGCCGCTGAGAATCCTATAAAGGTTTATAAATTTTACACAAATCTTGATAGAAGCATTAACATAGTAAAAATAAACAAAAAAGAGAAAACACACATGTTACAAAAATTATTTATATAAAATATATGTACAAATATGTAGAACTGTAAAAATGAAACAAAAATTAATTTTATTGATATTCAAAGCACAATAATAATATCAAAGAAAACACAATAAAATATTTCTAGATTTTATTAAAATGGTTATCAACAAAAAAAGAATTCAAATAAGTATTACCTTAAGAAACATTTTCTGGTCAGCCTTCCTAAAATCCCTACAATCAAAACTTTACAATACGGAAATGGAAACCAATACAACATCAGAACTAGAAAAATCAGCATTATTCCTTAACGAAACAATTTCAACTTCTATTATCTCTTCCACTCCTAACAACCCATTTCCGAAACGCAAAAACGCCTATTTCTGGAACCCCTACTTGAACAGCCTAAAACACCAAATCAAACGCTCATCAAAACTTATAAGAAGAATAAACACCCAGGATAACATTCAACATTACTTCCTACTAAAAAACCTGTACAAAAAAGAAATCAATAAAGCTAAAAAACAAGCCTGGAAAAAATTCACCACTCAAACTCCCTCCAACCCCTGGAGCACTATTCATAAAATCACTAATAAAAAATCCTCATCTCCATTGCCTCCCCATATACTCCCAGCAAACAACAATGAAACATCACACTTGAACCCCTCCTTTCTCACCTCACTTTTTCCATCTGATTCACTAATAACCGACAACATTCACAATTCCATCATAAGACTTAAAACTCAAGCATACTTACGCAACACCAACACCTTTGATTTTCCACGAATCCCTATCCCAGAACTCCACAATGCCGTAAACTCCTTCCAACCCCAACCTGGTTTGAGGTTACCCCCCATACCCATAAACCCCTCCCCAAGCATACCTATTTTTTTCCCCCCCCCTTCCTTATTTTACACATTTTCAAAAACAAATTTTCCTCCAATTTAAAAAAAAAAATAATCTTATTTATTCCCCCACCCAAACACACCTCAACATAAAAAAAAACGCCCCCCCCTCTCTCTTCCCACACCAACAAAAAATAAAGATAAAATGAGGAAGAGGAGTTTTTTTTAAAAAAAAAGGTCTCCCCCATTAATTTCTTTCTTCCCCACAAAACCCAACAACCACCCCTCCCCCCCCCCCCCCCCCCCCCCCCCCCCCCCCAAAAAAAAAAAAAACCCCCCTTTTCCTAAAGATTGAAATTTCCCCCCCACTTTTAATTTTCTACCCCCCCCCCAAAATTAAAAATCCATCCCCCCCCCCCCCCTCTCCTCCCACAAAACACCAAACCACCTCTCTCCCCCTCCCCCCGGGCCCTTCCCTTTGTCCCTCCCTTCCCCCTCCCCCCTCTCTTCGCCCCTTTCTCTTTAAGAAATCCCCCCCCCCCCCCCCCCCCCTAAACCGGGGGGCCCCCCCCCTCCCCCCCCCCCCCCCCACCCCCCCCCCCACCCTCCCCCCCCCCCCCCCCCCCCCCCCCCCCCCCCCCCCCCCCCCCCTCCTCCAACCCCCCCCCCCCCCCCCCCCCCCCCCCCCCCCCCCCCCCCCCCCCCCCCCCCCCCCCCCCCCCCCCCCCCCCCCCCCCCCCCCCCCCCCCCCCCCCCCCCCCCCCCCCCCCCCCCCCCCCTCCCCCCCACCCCCACAACTCCCTCCCCCTCCCCCCTCCCCCCCCTCACCCTTCCTCTCCTTTCACAAAATCAAAAATAAAAAAAAAATATACTCAATTAATTCATCCTTCATTCCTTCCTTCTTCTCCCCCCCCCCCCCTCCCCCCCTTCCCCTTTCTAACCCACTTTCCCTACTCCATCCACCCTCCCCCCCCCCCCCCCCCCCCCCCCCCCCCTTTTACACCACTCTCTTAACCCCCTCCCCCTCCCCCCCCCTCTCCCCTCCCCCTTTCCCCTGGCCCTCGTCCTTCCCTTCTTCAACCTCACCTTTTTCTAATTTTTTTTCTTTTTTTTTAATTTTTTTTTTTTTTTTAAAGAATTCCATCCTCTTTACATGATCTTCTACAACATCCACTACTCATCAAACATCTCTCTCTTCTCATAACCACAATCGAACCTATACTCTCTGCAACCCAAACACTCATTCCTCCCTCAAATATCTAATAACAATAAGCCACTATCACCACTAATCCATGCATTCCACAAAACAATCTAATGTCTACACCCATAAAAATCTTCCAAATTTTCTTTTTCTATTTCAGAAAGACCCACAAAACTAAACTTACACTTTGAAGACCAAATTCCAGCAGACTTGCAAGCATATCAGCTCCAGCTGGAAAGTGCTTAGAAATCTCCATACCTACCTACCTACCTTAAGAAATTCATATAAAAACACAAAGAAAAAAAAATTTATAATAAAAAGACTAACTTTGACAAGCATAACAATATAAAAAAGTTTTTGACTTTCGATGTATATAATATGGAATAGCAAATTTTTTGCGGATCTCAAAAAATATTGTGTATGTTGACAGTTGGATGAAAACCAATTTTCAAAGATTGAGGGTATTAGGTATTTATTATTTGAAATGAACAAAACAATAAGTTTATATGTCCTATAATATAATAAATCCTTAAACATTATAAGCTTGCAAATTTGTTAAAAGAGGGGAGTGTTTTATTACTAAATTTATAAAGAAACTTTGACATTTGAATAGAATATATATCTTTTAATTTCAAGAAATTATAATAAATAAAATATGATGTAGTATGACTATTATATTTTAATCTAAAGACAGACACTCTTTTGTAGTTTTTCAAGTTTGGAAATATTTGTATGTCCCCAATTTATTACACTGTAATATAGATGTGGTAAAACTTAAAAGTAAGGACTTATAACAATAATTTATGTCAACATTAAATTCATTCTTAAATCTTCGAGATATTCCATGTATACTATTCAATTTTATTGATAAAAGATTCACATGATCGTCCCGTGACAACTTTTAATTAATAACCAAATTTAAAAAATTTGTTTTGTTCACAAACGCAATACCTATTTTATTCAATTTCAAGTTATGATTAACCTTTCTTTTGTGTGAAAATAACATTGCTTTATACTTTAAAGAATTAACTTTCAGAGAATTAAATTGCACTAATTTATGACTGAAATTATGTTTGAGCATATTTGATCTGATATATTATCAATATCTTTACTAGTGTTTTCAATTTTTGAAAGAGGTAGAATAAGAGTTATGTCATCAGTGAAAAATAAAAGTCAAGCAAATGATTTGAATTAGGGATATCATTGATGTAAAGACAAAACAACTGTGGGCCTAAAATAGACCCATGTGGTACCCCTGAGGAGATTAATGTAATAGAAGATTTCGCATTGTTCACATAAACAAGTTTCTTTCTAGGTGAAAAATACGACTTGAAAAAAGCCATTTCTGAATCAGAAAAACCGGGTGTCTTTGATTTGTGGGGACTAATGGGCACCAGTGGGCACTAGTGAAATAAGAAGAAGAAGAATTTATTATGAAAACTTGTGAAATAGAAATTATAATAATAAAATTGTATATTAGTTTAGGGTTAAATGTTAATCTTCTCACGTCGTTTTAACTCAGGTAGCATCTTTAATATCGCGAAAAGGAATCTTTTGGAAAAAAATAAAAAAATAAGGGGAAGCTCTTCAATATTCTGATTTGAGTCTTGGACATTGAAAATATGAACATTTAAGTATTTAGGATTCATACGAGAAAAGACAAAGGGATAAAATTCTATCCATCGAGATGTCTAATTCCCATTATGTAATAAATATGTAGATATAACAAAAGACATAAAATAAGAAGTAATCAAAAATTATGATTTTTAAAGTGTATGTATTTGACAAAATAATGAAAGAAATATATATATACATTTTATATATGCATTTACATGTAGATAGATAAATAAATAAATAGATATATATATATAGATAGTTATATATACGTAACGGATGTCTTAATATTAATGATGTTCAAAGAAAACATTGGGTAAGTCTAGTTGGAGAAAAAATTTTTGATAGATTTTTTAAAACTAAATAGATTAGAGATATCAAGAATTTTGAAAAAGCTATTAACTCTTTTCAAGGTAAGTAAAAGTATTCTTCTAAAGTTCGATTTCTTGTTCATTCTTGAAATATGTAATTTTTTATATTGACGGGTTAGGTAGTTATGATATGAATAATTAGGTAGAAAAAGATCTTTGTATTGTCCTGTTTTGCCATAGTTTTTATAATAAAATATTAGTGATGACATAACATTTATTTGTTTTAGATTGAAAAATTTGCTTTTGTTTGTTTACCATTTATGAAATCATGAAATTTTTTCAATATATTACATAGTTTTGTAAGCTGTATTCGATGGCTAGACCCCCATAATAAATTAGCATAAATTAAATGTTGATATATATGAGTATCATATAATAGTTTTTTAGTTCTAAAAGGTAGGTAAGCGTTCAGTCTTCTTAGGCAACCAAAAAATCTCGAAATTTTAATACATATGTTGTTAATATGACTTTTAAAGGAAAAATTTTCTGAAAAAGTTACACCAAGATATTTGAACGTTTTCACTCTTTCTAAGACAGAATTGTTTAAACGAAAAATAAGAGTTGGAAGTTTACTAGATCTTTTAGAAATGATCATAAATTTGCTCTTCTCATGATTAATTTTCATTTTGTTAAAATGACACCAATCAGAAATATTAAGCTTGCTGTATGTTATCTAAATCTTGTGGGTTTCTAGTATTAAACATCAGAGTGATATCATCAGCATACATAATAATTTTACCTTTGCTTTCCAGACTTTTATAAATATCATTAATGAAAATCAAAAACAACAGCGGACCCAATATTGAGCCTTGAGGCACACCTACATTATTGCAATATCTGTCAGAAGTTAAATTGTTGAAAGAAATAAAGCTACTTCTGGCTGTTAGATAGTTCTGAATCAAGCTATAAAAGTTTCCTCTAATGCCTATTTTATAGAGCTTATAAAGTAAAATTTTATGATTAACGTTATCAAAAGCCTTAGAGAAGTCTAAGAAAAAACAAATTAAGTGTTTATCTTCTTCATATGCGGAAGCTAATGTTAATGAAAGCTCAAATAGAGCATCATTAGTAGATTTATCAGGGCGAAATCCAAATTGATATTTGTAGAAAAAATTAATTTTTTCAAGATAATCAATTAATTTGGTAAAGATAATTTTTTCAAAAATTTTTGAAAAACTTGATAAAAGAGAAATTGGTCTATATGAATTGAATGAAGTGGGTTGCTTATTAGGTTTCAACATAGGTAAAACTTTGCTAATTTTTAGTTTATCGGGAAAAATACCTTGTTCTACTGACGAGTTAATCATATGAACTATTAACTTATCTATAAATGGTAAACTAAGACTCAGTAGTTTCAAACTTATTTCGTCATGTCCAAAGGATTTTATATTTTTCAGCTTGGTTACAGCAATATATACATCATTAATTGAAACGTCTTCAAAGAAAAAAGAATAAGATTGTGATGTTAGAAAATCATCAATGTACTTGAAAGATGTATCAAGGAATGAATCGTCTGGTTCAAAACAGAAAATTTCAATAAATCCGTCAATGTCAAGCTGGACTTTAGGTGTCAGTGGTTTGTTTTTCAAAAGATTGTTTAAGGTGGGCCATATTGATTTATTGTTGCATGTTGAGAGTTTTGAGAAAAAATATTTTGATTTTGCTTGCTTTATCTTAGTTTTGTAAATTTTTAGGATGGATTTGTAGTTAATTTCATTTTTATGTGTAGGATATTTACGGAAATTTTTATAGTGTTTTATTTTCCATTTATTTAATGCAGCTAATTCTTCAGTATACCAAGGTAAAGTATGTTTTTTTCTTTAATACTAATATATGGAAAAGATTTCTGGAAACAATTTTGAAAAATTTTATGAAAACTTTCATATGTTTCATTGATATTTTCAAAAGTGTAACAATATGAAAAATTAGCTTTAGACAGATAAGTTAAAAACAAAACATATGCTTCCACAGAAAATTTTCTTCTAAATATTCTAGTGTATTTGCTTTTGTTTTTGTAACAAGGTAATATCAGCAAGTTAACACAATGATCAGTAATGTTGGCATCTATATTAAAAGAAATGTTATTTTCTAGCTGATTAGTAAAAATATTATCTATTAAAGTTTTACTTTTGGATAAACGAGTTGGCTTGGATATAGTCGGTAATAATCCATTAGCTAGCATCAGGCAAAGAAAATTTAAAGATTGCTTGTTTGTATGGATTTTCAAAATATCAATATTAAAGTCTCCAGCGATTAAATATTTTTCATTTTTACCAAGTTCGAGATAATTTTCTAGGATTGAAAGAAACTCAGGAACTGAGGTATTAGGTGGTCTATAAACAGCCAATAGAGATATTTTAATTTCAGGATGTATAAATCTAGCGAATAAGAAATCAAAAGGAGATTCGGAGTGATCTTTAGCACTACTATAAGTCAATTTAAATGAATTTCTATAAAATATACAGACTCCCCCTCCAATCTTATTTCTTTCTTTAAAAATGCAACTATAGCCCTTCAGTGTGTAATTCACAGAGTTACTCGAGTTCCAAATTTCAGTAAGCACTACAAAGTCGGGAAGAAAAGAAAGCGACTCAAATAAAAGTAAAAAATTAGAGAAATTGGAAAATAAGCTTCTGATATTTAAATGTATGATTGATAAAGAACCAATAAATATAGGTATCTTAGAAAAAGGTAAGTCATCTTCGTACGAATATTTGGTTTTATTGAATTCAAGATGAAACTCAGAAAATATACTAAAATCATAGAGATCAGTTTCGCTTGTTTCAAACATTTGCATTATTTAAGGATTGTGTATTGGAACAATAACTAGTATGAAACTTAACATAGTCGAGATTACTTTTTCTTATTGGGCAATTTATATCAAAAGCATTGTGTTTGCTATCTTTAATATTCTTTGATACACAATTACAGCATTTTATGAGATCTTCATTTTGATAAACTTTACACAAATCAGATTTATGATTGCCACTACAAAATTTACAAACCGGCTTAGAACTATTTTTACACGATGATGAATTATGTCCATATTGACAACATATAGTGCATTGTTTGTACGAATAAAAGTCATGGACACTGTGGCATTTCATATCGATAAATAAAATATCACCACTTTTTTTTATAAGATTTCTAATGATGGGATCCATAGTGAAGACAATGAAATTTCTACTATTATTATCAGTAAGTTTAGAAAAAAGAATTTTAAAAGTATTTCCGTTTTCTATAGATTTTTTTATATATTCATTTTTAATCATAATTAAATTGAAAATTTCTAGAGCTTTCATACTACTTTCTAAATTTTTAACAATAATTTTCAGATTAATTAATCGATTTTTATTAATATGAATGGATTTACTATCCTTAATTTTTTCCGTAAAAGAATTTTTCGCAATTTCTAAGGATGAAGTCAGGAAAATAATATTTCAAAGTATTCTTATAAGTTATTAAATTATTTACTTTTACATCAGATAAAGTTTTACTGGAGAAATCTTTAAAAGAATTGAGCTCATCCTGATCATCAAACTTTATCTTGAGAAATTGAGGTGATTTATTGACAGCGTCTGAATATGTAAAAGTTTTATTTTTAGCAGATACATATTTTTTTTCTAAAAGATCAGGTTTATCTATGACACTTGTTTTATTTTTAATAGTTTTTATTTCATATTGTATTTTTTCAATATTGGTATTGATTAAAGTGAGTTTTTCATCTATACTATTACTTGAATCATAATCTTCAATTATTTTAGATAGGCAAATCTTTATATTTTTTTTTGAACAATTATCAACTTTATATAGAAGATCTTTCAATTTTGAAATCAGGTCCATATAAAATGTGTAAAATTAAAGGGTTAGAAAACAAATATATAAAGTATTATTACAATGTTAAAAAAAATATATATATATATATGATTGTGAAAAAATATAATATATGAAATGAACTAAAGTGTTGATATTAAAATTAAAGGAAATACAATAATTGAAAATATAAATAAAGTTATCACGAGAGAGTCGAGGTCTTTAGGATCAATAGAAGAAATCCACCGTTTTGCTTTTAGATAGTTTAGGAATTATTTTTTGTGGTTTTGGGAAAAAGAAAATTAAGAGGAAATAGTAAAATAATTTAATAAAACTTCTTATCTTGATATAAAAGTCAAAAATATTTAAAATGAAAAAACAATGAAATGTTTTGTAATTTATTATACCTTTTATACTACAATTGAAAATGGTATCCTTATGTTTTCAAAAAAATCGTTTTATTTATTTTTTTAAAATTCTGTTTTATGAAAAAAAAGAGAAAATCTTTAAATTATAGTTACGCATTTAATTTTATTTTTCCACCTCTATTTATCCTGTACATTTTAGATGTGGGCAAGAGCTTTCTTCATTCAGAAATAAAAAAGTAGTTGAAAGGTAGAGAAACTCATGATTTTTTACTTGAAAAAAATATATATTAAATGGTTTTTTTAGTTTTAAATTTTTGTTCTTTTATTTTTTGCATTCTGTTAGAAATTATAATTTTTATTTTTTTCAATAAATATTGTAAAATTTTTTTTCATTGTTTATTGTTAATGTTGAGCTTTTCATAAGTATGTTCAATGATTCTAAAAGAGATGATTTCTTTAATATTTCATGGACAGAATTATGTAGGTTTGAAAGGAGGGGCCTACTTATAGGAGAAAAACCTCTTAAAAGAGTCATACCCCTTAACTTAAATTAAAACTTATCCCGTTTAGAACCTTGTCTCGGTATTTTTACAATATATGTTCAATAATAATGCCAGTATTTGGCAATGAGCTGAAATTGACACATTTAAAATGTTTTAATCAAGAAGCTATTTAAACTTTTGAATTTATCCCAAACATCTTTTATTCTAAATTCTACTTTATAATTTAAACGGGTGACAATTAAACATTTCTCCTAAGCAATGAAACTCACTTCTTGACCATGAATAACCAACTTTTGATCATCCTGTCTGGTAATCTCGAGCTTATATCATAGAATGTGAAGCAAGGAAGTTTACTATCTAAGTTTTTTGTATTATAAATGCTACTTTTAATGTTTGGGCATCTTTTATGGATTAATTTAGTCACTATTACAGAAACCTAAGCTGCAATTCTCTCTTTGCAAAACCACATAATTTTGTTAGAAAACTAAACACCTTTTTTAGGTCACTATTTTTAATCTTTTTCTTTTTAGTAAAATATCCTTAAGTTAAAATACTGACGTCGATTGTTCTAGCTTTGCTTTTATGCCATCAAGGTAACTACGAACTAAAAAATAATTATTAATTTTTACTATCGATAAAGTTAAAATCTCTTGTTTAAGTGATGCAATAAGCGTACCTCATTGTGCATATCTGGTTAAACATTTTAATCCCTTTCAGCACAAAATTGTATACATACATAATTTTATATTTAAAGCATATATGAACATAACATTTAGGCATAAAAAATAAAATAGGTTTAGCTTTTTAAAATACAATAGGCTATATCAGATATGATCAAAATTGGAGTATTTATTCTATCCAATTTAAAAATATTTTTTTATTCTAACCGGTTAAAAATGATCTGCGTTCATAAATGCTTTCCAAAATCAAAGATACCATTGGTTTGTTAACCAATTAATTTTCAATCCATTTTTCAAACTTATTCTAAAATAATCATCTTTATTATTTATTTTAGAAATTCAAGATTTCTTTTTCCAGTTGTAAAACTTGCTTAAAAATGTTATCATCAAGCTATATTCAATGTAAAACCTGCTATCAAAGTTATCATTTAGGATGTGAAAATTTATGTATCATCGATGCACATATTTTCAGCTTTTTTAACTATATCTGCTTATCTTGTCTTCATGTACATGGGAAAAATAATTTCACTTTAGCCTTGGAAAGAATAAAACAAGAAATTTTTGATGTATATGTATCAGAGGAAAAATTATATTTTTTAAAAGAAAATATATTTTTGAGAAATGATGTTTCACCTTTGAAACTTAAATTCCAAAATGTGAAGTTGAAGCACTCAGAAATCAAAATTGATTATAGTTGTTTATATTTTTATAATGACGAGGAAAGATATTCTGCTTATGTTTCAGGCGATGGAAATTGCTTGTATAATGCACTTTCCATTGCTCTTGTAGGTGATGAATCGTTATCTATAGAGTTACGTTTAAAAACATCATTAGAACTAAATCTTTTCAAAGAATTTTATGTTTCACAGGGAAAAATTTTCGAATTGTTTAAAGTTTCACCTGAAATAGAAGAAGAATGCAAAAGTATTTTATCTCTCGGATCTTGGTCTTCTGCCTACTCTATAATGGCTGCATCTTCTGTTATTGGCATTCCAATTCAGTCTACTTACCCAAAGATAAACGGTAGCAATGATTAAGTTTTTAAAATTTTAAACAAAATATTTATGCCCCGCTGTTATAAGGTTTATCATGGTTCTTTGATTAAGATTTTATGGACCTCCACAAATTTTAAAATCGGTGATTATTTCATTCCAAATCATTTTGTGCCATTACTTGAAAAGGAAAATTTTCCCTTACCTTTAGATAATAATGCTGTGAATATAAAAAAATCAAAAACTTTTGAATTAATTTTATCTAATCAATTAACCTATTCAAATTACAATCTAAAATTAAACAGCTTATCGGAAAATAAAATTTCGAGATTTTTACCTTATATTGTTCTGATCGATTTAATTAAAAAACAGAAAAATTGTTTGCCTTCTGTGCCAACTTCTATTAAAGAAGATGTTTATTATATTGTCAAAAAAATAACAAATGCAAAGCATAATAATTTTTACGATAACTGTGGAATATGGAAAGGAATATCAAGTAAGTCATATTACTTTATTCAAAAAAGTGACCAGTCACTAGAGTTTGTACGTAAAAATAGTTTAAATATTTTTTACAAAACAGTTAGAAACTCCAAAATAAATTTGTCAACTCAGCCTAATTCAAAAAGTATAATCATCCTTCACGTGTATTATTCGTACTTGAAACGCTGCTTAAGTTATAAGAGAAGGATCTCATGGTTAGAACAGCAAAAATAATGAAATTAATGTGTGTGTTCATGAATATTTGGGCAAATATCCTTCTGAGTCTATATCAGTGCATGCAAATTCCTCAAGCATGCATAAAGAATATATTAGAACTCATGCGAACATAAAAAATTTTATAACAGAACAAGTAAAAAATAACTGTTCACCAAAATCGATTTACATAAAAGCCTTGAAAAATGATGAACATGTGCCACGTAATTCTCAATTCATTTATAGTTTAAAACATTCTCTAAAAAAAGAATCGCATATTTCACCTATCACACACAACTTAGCTGATGAGTTTCAATTTCTTTTAAGTACTTGTTCAAGAGATCATCCTTTTATAAAGCGAATTTCTCAAAAAACAGCTAAAAGCCCCACAATTATTTGCCATACAGATTTTCAAATTAAACATATGAAAAGCTGTATTTTTTATCAAAGAAATGCGTGCTGTATACTAGGTATAGATCGCACTTTTAAATTAAGTTCTTGTTTTGTGACCACAACGGTCTTCCGTGATAAAAATATCGTGTCTAGCAAAAGTCAAGCCAATGCTATACTCTCAGGCTCATATTTTCTACATTATGATGCTAATTTCGATACTTATTGCGAATTTTTTTCATATTTGAATCATATTTTGCATTCACAAAATAGATCGAGTAATTTTAATCACTTGATAGTTGGAACAGATGAAGAATTTGCACTAGTTAAAGCTGTTAAATTTTGTTTGCCTAACGCAGAATTAATCTTATGTACGAGACATATTGAAGAAAATATCAAAAGAAATTTATGTAATAAAATTGGGGTAAATAGAACAAAATTAGAAAAATTCATCAGACATTTATTTGGAGAATCTGGACTTACTTCCTCAACTTCAATTTTTGAATATGATTTTAAAGAAAATATTATTTTGCAGGAATATGGAGAAGTTTTTGGGTGTTATTTAAAAAATAAATTATTACCAACAATAAGAAAATATATATTTATGCCTAAGTCCAAATTTCCTTTTATACCTGTTAAATGGAAAAATAACAATTCTGAATCCCTAAATAACCTTTTGAAACAACATATTCAGTGGAAGCCCAAAAAGCTACACGAAATTGTTGATTTACACAATCAAGTTTTTTATGAAGAAAGGATGATTATGGAGTCTCTCCATGGAAATGGTAACTATGAACTTCGTGAGGATGCAATTAGATTGATTACAACTACATCCGCATGTGAGCAAAAAACTAATGAATAAAAAAAATATGTTTATGGACAACTTATAACGTTAAATAAAACTTGTTTTTTTAAACATAATACTATATCAACAGATGGAGCTTTACTCACTTTGAACAAGCCTAGATTAGCTATTAAATCAGGACAGAGAAGACAACAGGTATTTTGTTTGAATCATATTCCCTTCATTAATAACTTTTATTTTTAGATTCAAAAAGTCTAAACGAAACGTTGATTCAATGAAGTTCAAATAAAATAAAAACTCATAATATTCTTTAGATATTAAAATAATAAATTTTTATTCTTTTTTATTTGTAAATTGAAATTATTAATTAAATCTAGGGACATGAAACTTCGTAGAAAATGGCACCAGGAGAATTATGTAGTCAAAATTAGAGAGCTAGAATACTTGTTGTCAAGATCTCCAAAGTTGACATAACTAAAACCTAGAGATGCAATATTTAAAATTATTTTCCAATTTGTATTAAATTGCAATACGTTAAAGCAAAATTTTACACATAAAACAACACTTAAAGAGTTTTGAGTACTAAAAGTTTTATTAATTTAAAAAATCTTTAAAATATTTTTTGTTTAGATATCTTTTGATGTATTTACAAATAAATGAATTTTCAGAAATGCGTTTATACTGAACCCTCTTCAGAAAGATTTAAACTATTGGTTCGAATGCATTCGCAGCAAACAGATTTATCATCCAATCAAAGATAAGCACAAACTCATGGAAAAACTTTTCAATATTTTTAGCTTTTTGAAATTAAAGTTATTTTTTTTTTGTCATTTTTAAGATTTCATTTTTTTATTCTAGTTTCCACGATAATAGTTATTTCCCAAAAGAAAGAAATTTCTCACAAGTCAATATTTTCCATCTTACCCTAGCTTTTTGTTAAAATTAGTAATGAATTACCAATAGATCAAAAATACCAATGAAATAAGTCATTCAAATTATTATTTCTATTTAATACACAGGCAAATTATAAGAAAAATATTTGACAGGGTGATTGAAAAAGACATTGGCTCCTTCAAAATCGCAAATATTTTCGACTCTTGAAAAAATGTATACATTTAAAAGCAAAAACTGAGTCCAGAAATGTAACTAACATGGTTGATTTTGTATAAAAGATATATTTCATCTAAAATTAGAGAGAATAATTTTGGAGATAGTTTTCAGACCTAAACCGCAAATTTGATTGACACTAGCAGATATTTTAAAACCTCTAAATGCAAAAGCTGATTTCAGAAGTAAAACTAGCATGGTTGATTTGGTATAAAAACATATTTCATGTAAAATTAGAGAGAATATTTTTGGACATAGTTTTTTAGAAGTAAACAGCAAATTTGTTTGACACTGACATATATTTTAAAACCTCTAAATGTAAAAACTGAGTTCAGAAATGAAACCAGCATGATCCATTTGGTATAAAAACATATTTTTTGTAAAATTTGAATGAATGTTTTTGGAAAAACCGCAAATTTTATTAACACTTATAGGTATTTTCAAATCCTAAATGTAAAAAATGAAACCGGCTGATTTAGTATAAAAATCTATATTTTATGTAAGATGTGAAGGAATATTTTATTAGATATATTTCTGATCAATCATAATTTTGATTGATATTTTCTAAAAAGTAGCCATGATTATTGAAAAAATTAAATAGTGTTATGCGTTCAAAAATGTATATAATTATAAATTTTCAAAGTAGTATATAATATAGATCCTAAGTTATAAGGTTAAGTACAGATAATGTCAAAATTTTGCTGAAAATTTTTGATCGACAGTTTTTGACTAAAAGGGTCATTCAACTACCATGAAAATGGTTTCAAAAGATGCAGCTAGCGATTTCAGAAAAAGTCACGAAATTTGAAGGGATATGATTCAGCCAATTTTGTACAATTAATTTTTTAGTGAAGAAAATAAAACTAATAGGGTTAAGACTCATTTAGAAAGGAAATCCTTTAATATTTCTAAAGCATAAGGGTTGTAATTTCAAAATGAATCACGAAAAGTATAGTTGTTAAACTCAATAGTACGACAATATTAAAAATGAACAATACAAAAGGCGGATATGTTTAGTAAAATGAACAACACCAAAAGTAATAAATAAGTTTAAATCATAAAATTTTATTATAAAATTAATAGAATTTAAAAAATATCGGAAAAACAAAAGAATAAAATCCATTCATCTGCTATTGATTTTTCAAAGTAAAGTGAATGCAATCAATTCAGACATTGCACCATATGCATGAAACAAAAGGAAATTTCGGAAAAAGATTGAAACACTAAAAAAATAAAAAGCTATTTAATATAAAGAGTGATATCAAGCTTTCAAGAGTTTAAATCCAAATAAAGTCAACATTTCCTTAAATAAATAAAAGAAAGAAATAAAGATTCTAAAAAAAATACTATTGATATAGTAGACATACTTATTCACACGTGTATTAATTCAGAATATTTTATTCTGAATATTCTGTTTTTAGTTTTCAAATAATATAAATGGTGTTTTAGAACCACCACAATGAAATGAGTAGTAATGTATTATAATAACACTGTACGGAACTATTAAAACTTTTTCAGTTGCTAGTTCCTCTTATAAGAAAATCTTTTTTAACCATAAGTGAGCAAAATACTAAATAGTAATAAATATATAACATGTAAAACAAATTCCATCACACTCAGATATTTTTTCTAAGACAAGCTTCTCTTATGAATTCATTCTTTCAAAGCTCAACTTAATTAATTAGAAAAAGGTATTTTACAATTGTTGCGAAAATTAATTAATTTAATTTTTATCATAATCACTTTATTTTTGGTAAATGAAAATTGTGACATAACTAAAGAGAAATGAATTACGCCAATCAGTTTCATTTTCAGTTAGCATATATGAACTATATAAGAAATACTTAATTTATTGACAAGTGAGTTATGGAAAGAATGTGTCAAAATAACGTTAAATTTGGATTTATAGTGCTTATAAGAAATGAAACTATAATAAATGCATAAAAAATAATAAAGTTTTAAAGGTAAAGGTACCTTGGGGTGTTTTCATCGAAAAGGCACAATTGCGCCGTTTGTATCGAACGATGAAAGATAGGCTTGATGTGGGATCGAAACCAAGACTTTGAGTTATTGAAAACCAGCATCTAACCAACCCTACTCACGCCCCTATCATAAAAGCTATTGAAAGGTAAGGAAAATAAGAATTACAATATAAAAAATTTCCTTGAATTGAGATATGAAAATGAAAACTATGGTTAAGGTGGAAATAGTCTTAACTTCATTCTGAACTCTACAAAAAGTTAAGTTTTGCGAGGTTTTCTAAATATTAGACACGGGTTTATGTAAGAAGATCCTCAGGCCTATTCAAGTGTTCAAATGTAAATGATATTTAGAACAAAAATATTTTTCAATTGTAGTATAAAAGGTATAAAAATAAGTGGGATTAACGCAGCTTGTAGATGTAGACATCCGAAAGCTGGCAATAACGCTTAAGAGAGAATATGAGTGATAGTAATGCTAGTGGGAAATGTCGTTGTCACCAATAAGTAGAAATGGAAGGGTCAAGAAAGAGGTAAGGAAAAAGTAAGAGAAAGAAAGTAAAGTAAACATCATTTTGTTTTGAAGAGATGAAATAGGTTTAGGGTGCGTTGCTTATTAAAATTTGTTCAATTGATTCTAAAAAAATAAAATAGTAGTAAATTATGGCTTCTAATGGCAAAACATTTTATTGTTATTTTATTTTACTTTTATATCAAGATAAGAAGTTTTATTAAATTATTTAAATAAGAATTTTATCATGGGAAATTTTGTCAAAAGCCTTTGACAGACCCAAAAATACCGCTAACACATCATTAAATTGTTCTAAATAATGTTGAATATTTTGTATAAACATAGCATGAAGATAATCTGTGTTATAATTCGATCCAAATCAAAACTGGTTTCTAAAAAGTAGGTTATTCTTCTATATATAGAAATATATTTGTTTAAAAAGAATTTTTTCGAAAACTTTCAAAATGGTATCAATCAAACTAATAGATTTATAATTATCAACTAACGATATATTTCCTTTTTAAAAACTGGTATAACTTTTGCTAATTTGAATGCACTTGGATAAATGCTGTATTCAATACATGAAATAAAGCAATTACCAAAATTTTTTATAATATCTCGTATTACTAGGGCAAACAAAAATTGACCTATAAATTATAAAAAAAATAGACTTTTTGGAAAAAAAATTGACCTAAAAAACATATTCTTAATTTCACACAAAAATGATGACGCAATAAAAAAAACTTTATTATACAGTATAAAATTAATATCCTGAAGAATTAAAATAAAATAGAAAATAATGAATGATATTTTGGGGTAAAAAATTACGATCTTTAGCCAAAAATTTTTTTATCATTGAAAAGATCGTTCAACAGAGCATGTTGTTGCAGGGCATTTTTGTAGCTTCAGATATATGCTTGGGATATTTCTTCGTTGGTCATTTCTACTAATCATTTTTTCTATTCTTTTGTTGAGATAATCGCGAATTTCACAATCATCTTCTTCAAATGATAAAGACTTGAAAATATCGTAGGCATTCTGTATTGTGAAGGATGTCGATTCAATTTTTTCAATGATTTCAGCGAGTTTTATGTAATTCTGTTTGATTTTTTTAACTGAATAAAAAGCTTATCGTTTTCAACACTTTTTTTTTTTAGCCTTTTGGACTAGAATGCCATCTTCATCATCAAATTCTTGTACAATTTTTCTGACAGCAGGTAAGTTGTTACAGTAAGCATTTAGCCAACTTGCCCATCTAGTTACAATCGGAACTGAACGAGATCCTATTGTTTTAAAGGAAGCTTTCTTGCTTTTACTTTTGATTGTTGACATTTTGATATTGTTTATTAGCTCGTCAACTTCTTTATAAAAAGATTTGACTCGCATTGCGCTATTGTGGAGAAGGTGAGCAAAGCACGTGACATGAAAATGGTTTGAGTAAATGTGTTTCTAAACATCACCCGCCACCATATTGTAACTGGCTGCATTGGTCAAAAATAAAAAAAAGTGATTTTTTGATACTTGAAAGTTGTTTAGAACATCATCTAAAAATTGAACCAATTTTTTGGAATTGATGTTATCCTCTAATGGTATGCAATTAACTAGCCAACATTTTTCAGGATGATCGACACTGCCAATAACTTTCCTTTCATCAACAACTAGAAAAATTTCCTTATTTTCAATATTGCCTTTGATTTTAGCCATTAATTCAAAAGAGAGATCCGAAACTATGTTGCAGCTGCTAGAAACAGAAGGAAGTGAGTGGCCAAGATCGATAAAATATTTTTCATTGAGGGATGTGAAAGCTTGTGCAGCGGAATATTTGCTTCTAACAATTTTTTTTGAAAATTTTTTGTCTACTGATTCCAAATACTTTTGAATTTCATTATTTGATGATTTAGGTAAAAAATTTTATGTTTTTTAGAACTTCTGTGATTTTCAATAAAAAAATTCTTTCCATGTTTCACAATAACATTACGAATTTTGCAGAGTAATTCATTTAACGGGGAACGAAGAACTCTTGAGGGTATTTTTTTACTATTAATCTTTTTAGCAATTTTAGGCATTAAAAGGGTATTTATTCTGAAAAAAATTAATATAGTGCACTATATTAACATTTGTCGATAGTGTGAAAAAAGATTGAATAAAAAAGTTTTAAAAAATAATGGTAGGTAGAGATGTCAAAGCACTGTCCAAATTTAATTGATGTGCTTGCAAATTGCTTGATGTGGTTAGAAGAAGACTGTGCTCTACTAGTTGTCAGGAATGTTCTAAAAAGATAGGAAGATGAAGTGGAAGATTGTGTGACTTAGTAAGGGATAGTTTAGGGTGAGTGAGGATTTCATTGATGTCAGTGGGAAAATGGTCTGGCGTTGCCACGCATGCATTTATGAAGTTGTGTCGGTGGGAGATAAAATAAGGACAAAGGAAAGCTAGATGATATGGTGTTTCAGAAGGAGCGTTGCAAAAACGACAGATTTTGTTGTCTATGAGTTTTATTTGATAAAGTTAGGACTTGCAGGAGCAGTGACCGGAGAGCCACCTTATGAGAGGTCGGGAGGATGTGAATTTGTGTGTCAGCCAAGATTGATGAACTGCATCCAGATCGGTGATGCTGGATACAAAAGGATTTGTGGAATCGGGAAGAGACTTCTGCCATTGGCTTCGAGTGTGCCGGGTGAGGTAGTGTAAGAAGACATCCAGGTTGAGAGAGGACAGAGATGAGGTGCAAGTTTTTCTTATAGTTTGTTTGGCTAGGTAATCAACGTGTGTGTTTTCGGTGATGTTAGAGTGGGCGGGGCACCAGAGAATAGAGATTTTAAAGTGTGCAGAGAGAAGGCACAGTTTGGAGAAAAGTGTAGAAGCGAAAAAGGGTATGCTTCTGTAGAGGTGCAAGTCGCGTGCAAGGTTTTGGCAGTCTGTGGAGAAGTGGATGTGTGTAAAGTCTTTAAATGCGTTGATGTGTTGTAAGATGTGCTCGCACGAGACAATTATTGCTTGACATTCGGCGTCGTATGTTGTGGTGAGGCGGTTCAAGGAAAAACCTATAGAGATAAAAGGAGATAAAGAGTCGCCCAAGGGAAAAGCAAAGGCGAGTGCGCATTTTTTCTGTGTTTTGGCAGCGTCAGTGAAAATCCTCAAGGCAGCGAGAGTAGAGTGTAGCCTCAGGTGCTTTATGTGCGCAGCTGCAAGCTTTTGGTTGTGAGAATTGTATGTTGAACGGGAGAGGCGAAGAGGGGTGTAATCGTGTGACTTACATGATAAAAAAATGGAATCAAATGAAAAAATAAAAAATTAAATCAAAAAAATTTGACTTTTAGATAAAAAATTGACTTTTACAGAAAAAAAAATCTACTTTATTGACCCGAAAAAAATTTTTTTTGTTCTTTGTATTCTAAAACTTCTATCAAAAGTTTTTTCGTATTTTATTTTCCTAGATTGATTTTATTGACTTTATTCGCCCTACATTACCGAACTAATTTGTATACACGGAAATTGTTACATCAGAGGACTTTTTGTCGTTTAATGCAATAAAAACGTCATTAATAAGGCTACAAAAGGGCCCTAAATTGTGTTACTTATGGATTGATAATTGTACAAGGAAGTAAATATTGAATTTCATTTCTATTTGTGATAAATATTCTATGATGTACAAATAAAATTTGGTATATATGTGAGTTAATATTTATGAAGTACAAATCATTATGAAAAAGAACAAATATAACAATTGTTGTATATTACATAAAGAATATTCATTTGTAAACAGAAATTTTCACCTTCAGAATTTTTCATTCATACTAAAAATTGTTCTAAGCCCTGGTTTAATTTTGAATTGAAACAGCTTAAAACTAAAAAAGAGAAATTATTTAAAAAATATGTTCTTACAAAAAATAAATCAACTTGGAACACATATAAACAAGCAAGAAATATTTATAATATAAAAATACGGGATTTTAAATCTAAATATTTCAATGCTTTACTTGATAAGCACCGCAACAATATCAAAAAAACATGGAATATCATCAATGAAATCACAAGCAAGGGAGTTAAACACACAGTATCCTCCATTAATGAGAATGTTTTTTGTGATTATTTGAATAATAATTTAAGTACAGAAGATAATTTTTCCTATAATCAGTACATCAAATCTAACCCTAATACTTTTTATTTTGACGATATTAATAGTAATGATATTCTAATTGCGTGCAGTCAACTAAAAACTAAACGACTCAATTTTCCCTGAATCTTTTAAATTCACATGCATTTTACCGATTTACAAGTCAGGTGACAAAACAAAAGCGGGAAAATACCGCCCAATCTCTATCTTACCTTTTTTCGGTAAATTATTTGAAAAAATTATCTTCACAAAAATGAATTTCTTTATTTCTAAATATAAATCAATTTGGATTCAAATCAAACATGTCCACTGAGGACACAGTTGCCGCTGTTCTGACAGATATTTACGATTCATATGCCAACAAACTTGAAACATGCTCTATTTTTATTGACTTCAGCAAGGCATTTGACAAAGTTAATCATAAATTGCTTCTTTTTAAACTAGAAAAATTTTGGATTTAGGGGTAAATTTTAAGATTTGATCAAAAATCATTTATCCAATAGAAAATATTTTGTAAAAGTTAATGGTAAAAAATCCGAAATTAAATCTATAACTAGTGGTGTTCCACAAGGCTCTATTTTAGCACCTCTTTTTTCAACCTTTATATAAATGATAAAATTTCTCTTTAAACTTTAAATTCCACTTTTTACTTTCACTTTCTTCTAAATAAATTTTCCAATTGGTGCAATGAAAACTTTCTTCATATTAATTTTGATAAAACTAAATACATGATATACAACTCTCAACACTCCTCTTCTCAATTGAATATCCCTCTTTCTGGTACAAATATTGAAAAAACAGATTCTTATAATTATTTAGGAATTATTTTACAATCTAACCTTTCTTTTTCCTTTCCTTTTTATTAAAATTTTTTAGGTCTCTCCCTCTTTCTAGGCGTTGCATATAGTGTGAGAGATATGTTTACAATTCTTTCAAGACCTTTTTTTCCTTTCTTTTTTTTTTCCACCCCAAAAAAAGAGGGCCCCTTTTTTTTTTTTTTATAATAAAATTATTTTTTTTTTAATAACTGCCCAAAAAAAAACCCCCCCCCCCTTTAAATCGGCAACACCCCCCCCCCCAAAAAAAAAAAAAAAAATAAAATATTAGATAAATAAAAAATATGGGTTTTTTGTTTTTTTTTTTTCAAAAAAATATTTTTTTCTTTCCTTTTCTTTCCTAAATTTTTTTTTAAAAAAAAAATTTCTTCTTTCCAAAAGAAAAAAAAAAAACACTCCTTTTTTCTCCCCAACTCGATATGGTTGTTTTTTTTTTTAATCCAAAAAGGGAAACAAAAAAAATTCAAAAAAAAATTATTTTTTTAAAGAATATAAAACCATTCAAAAAAATACGATCTTTTTTACTTTCTTTTAACATATGAATTTTTTTTTCCTATCATAATGTATATATATTTTTTTTTCTTAGAATCAAATCTGTATTTATACAGATATTAATAATCTCTCTTTTCGCTGCCTTTTTTTGGTTTTATCATTTAGAATTGCCTGCACTCTTCTCCCTTCATGAATGATCAAAGCCACTCTCAATCTCCAAAGTTCAAAACTTACTCCTCAGAAAATATAATCAACAACAATATCATAAAATTTTATATATTCATATATTTATTCGATATGTTTTTGTACTTTTCTTACTCTCATCATGGGTTTCTTTTTAATCTATCATCATTTCACTTCAATTAAATTTGATTCACCATTTCTTTTTTTTCATACTGAAGTATTTTAAAAATTCAAACAATAATTCTCATTGTAGTTGGAAAGATGATAGATTTTTTTCCCATTCGAGCCTATAAGCATATGTTTCTGCTCGAAAAATTTTTCTAATAGACCTAATAAACTTACTTACTTACTTACTTATCAAAATTTTAGATAAAGCTAAATAAATTTAAGATTAAAGGTAAGTGGTAAATTATCTCCACAAAGTTATTCTAGCATGGAGGAATTTATAAGTGACAGCTGGCTTAAACAAGCGTGAGTAAGGTTGGTTAGATACTGGTTTCGATAACTCAAGGATCCACATATAGCCTACATTCGTCATACTTCGATACAAGCGGCGCAATTGTGCCAATCTGATGAAAACACCCCACGGTACTTTTACCTTTATCTTACACCTAACATATTTATCTTCTTCTATGTGCACTTTAAGTGGGTTTCTCAAATTGTGATTACTGTAATGGTAAGAAAAATAAACTAAATCAGCGATATATGGAGGGACATGTCCCGAAAAAGATCTAAAAATTGTGTACTACATCTTAAGTATTAGATCAATCTAATTCAATCTAATGGAAAGCTGTCTCAAATCTTACTGGAAGAGCAATAACTAGGAGAAGATTCTCCCCTATAAACGAAAATTGTCACAAGAGAAATGGCAAGGAAGTAAAATCGAGGACTAAATAGGATTAAACAACGTTCAAAGAACGATGATCCAATCCCAAATTGGAAAGAAAAGCCAATAGTTAAAGCAATAGTCTATCTCTAACGCAAAAGAATAAGACGAAAAGCCAATGGATTATCCGATAGCAAAAAATGGCTCAATTTCCAGAAAAATATTTATAAAGTGTGTATATTTTTTATCATTAATCATGCACATATGGAAAATTCCCATTTTTTTTTATCATAAGTGCATCGAGAGTGTTTTTTATTGATACGTCTCAATAACGTATATAACTACAGTATTATATGTCTTTCAAGGGATTTCTAGTTGTTTCAACTTGCATTTTAAAACTATATTTTATGATATTCACATATCTCGTATGATTTAATGTATGAGGCATTTCTTACATAATTAAATATTCGAGCAGAAAAACTTTCTGGTGTTATGTAACTTTTAGTATTTATACTTTTCTATGGCTCTCGGGTTCAAGGTGGCAGAAATGGAAGTTCTTTTGTCAACTCTCTTTTTTCTTAAATTTTTAACCTCAATTTATCTGCTAATATCAAATTCTTTGATCTCATTGGATGAATTTTCCATTCTAATTTTTTTACGAAAACAATAAAAAAAATTAATTATAATATTGTTTTGGAAAATTCTAGACTTATCTCATTACATCATTTGAGTTTATATGAGTATAACCTATGTTTGTTACAATAAAGCTTTAAAACAAAAAAATTTTATTTCAATATTATTTTCTTGTTTTTACTGATTATAAATTTTAAATATACCAATCTTAATTTGTCTAAACTTTTCTTTTTCAGAAAGATCCAATATGAACGAATGTTTTTTATGTTGTGAAACAATCATCAATTCATTTATTTTCTGTTATCTTTGTAAAGGAAAATACCATTTTAAAAGCAAAAATATAACAACCCAGAATTTTAATTTCATTAAAAGATATAATTTCAATTTTTTGTGTATCAATTGTAATCTTGATCAAAATAGACTTTATTCTTATGAAAAGGCTCTTGTATGGTTAACGAAAAAGTTGACCCATTTAAGAGAGAATTTCTTGATACTATTTTTTTTAATGGAATTGAAAAGAGCTGTTGATTTGGAGTCAATATTTCTCAGAAATGAAAGTTTAGTTTTTCAAAAGAACGTAAAATATTATACAACTAATATTGACGATGTTGCATCATTATTAATCAATTTTTATGGACTTATGGATGAAAATATCCCTCTTACAAGTGGCGATGGAAACTGTCTTTTTAAAGCCGTCTTTGTTTTTTGTTGAAAACGAATCTCTTTCAGCCAAAATTAGAGTTCTAACAGGCACTAAAAAGTCCCAAATAACACATGGCCTTCTTAATTACATCTAAATACTTTAAATCGAGAATATACTATCACGACGATTGTGGAAGTTAGCAATCTAACTGTTCAAAATACACCAATTATTTGCTAGATGAAAGCGAAAATTTGTATGAGTTCAGTGACAAAGGCATTGAGCCAGTGTTAATTTTAAAACGATATTTTTCAAAGCTAAAGTGTAATCCAAGTTGTAAGGCTTATTTCTCATTTTGTAAAAGTACCAGAACATTTCAATCATAACAACAAAATGACCTATGAATATATTGGTACATATCGAGGTGGTTCTCTTCATGGAAACGCAAAACAGCGTTGGAAACAAAAAATAAAATTATACATGAATTAACTAAAGAAGAAACAGTTAGAAAATTCATAGAGTAATTATTGAAGGATTTTGTAATTAGAGACGCTAGATGCATAACAAATATGAAATCTAATAAAGGATTCTACTCCATACCCAAGAAAAAACATGGTTGACGATATACAGAATGTTTTAAATGAAATATCACTTGGTGATGAATCGAGGACTATATATGAATATATTAGAATCTCTGTTAACGTCCAACAATCTCTCTTGCTTCATTTTCTACACAGACTTTCAAACGCAACATCTGATTTCGGCCATGAATAATAAATATATTATAAGTACAGACCGTACAGTTAACTTGTCTTGTTATTTAACAATAATTGTCCTCCAAGAAAAAAAATCAAAAGAAAACATACTCTCCATATTTCAATAATCACAGGTCCCATATTTTTACACTGGAAGGCTACATATGAAACTTACTTCTTGTTTTTCAGCTATTTGGCAATGAAAATAGGCAATAAAAAATAGTCTTTTGTTGCGATGAAGAAAAGGCCTTCATAAAAGCGAGTAAGTCAACTTTTCAAAAGGCAAATATTGTTTTATGTTGAAGACATTTAAAACAAACACTTATAAGGAACAGTATATTTAAATTTTTTTAAATAATGAATTTGATGACCTAGAAAATCTTTTTTTTATAGTGATGGACTAATGGCGTGCAACAATATCACAAACTTTAACTTGAAAGCTAACAATATTTTGAAAAAATATCAAAGCAAGTTTGTGAATATTTAAAACCCTTTATCAGTTAGATTGAAAAAAAAAATCTGAAAGCTAGACTGAACTTTCCAAATATATCTTTGACGGGAAAGTACAAAAATATTTTATGAAGTATAATACTAATTTTATTTCATCTCATTATTCTGCCGATTCGATTGATTCAGTTAGCAAGTAAAAAAGTAATATTAAGAGATGACCATGTGTTCAGTATAGATGCATATGCGGCTTTAATGATAGTGGATAAAGGGAGAGAAGGTAAGATAAAAGAATGCGTGTTTGGAGGTAATGTTTTAGATAGTCTGTCAACACTATTATTTTCAGTGCAAGTAGAGTGTGCAGGAGAGCAATAGATTGTTATGTTAAAATAATTGGAAAGTTGGATAAGTTTGTGGCTAAGCTGTAAGAGAATTGAGGGATTTTGTGATTAAGATTTAGGTCGTTGATGATGTTTTGGGCATCGGTGTAAAAGTGTATTTGATTAAAGTTGAGGCAGTAAATGTGAAGATTGTCTATGAGGTGATTACAGACAGCTAAAATAGCAAGAGTTTCTGTTTCGTATGATGAGGTATTGGAGTCAGTATGTAGGACCAAAGATGTAAAAGGAGTTAGAGAATTGATGTAAAAGGCGTAGGCAGCTGAAGCATGGAATGCAGTTTTGGAACCGACTGTAAAAATAAATAAGTGTTTTGTAAGAGTGGGATCTGAGCGTTGCTTTTTGATTAGGTTGATAGCGATGTTTTTGTGTTTGCATAGGACGAGATTGTAGGGCGTAATTTTAGAAGGATGAATAAGAGAGATAGGGTGGATTTCAGGTGATATAGAGTAGTGGGTAAGATGTGGAATGTATTTGTTGCAGATGGTGGCAAAATATGAAAGCATTTTGGATGAGAAGGCGTGGTGAAGTGATGGATAGAGGGTAATGCTTTGAAAGTTTTGGAGTAATGATTTACAATTGTTGATTGTAGTTTATATAGGATAGGTAGAGTGTGCGTGAGAATTTCGAGCTTAGAAGTTGAGGTAGTGTGATAAGTGTTTGGAATCGTGAGGAGGCAGGTGCGGTGAATTTTGTTTATGAGGGTTCTGCTATTTTGTAGTTTTAGAGTGTGACACCATGACAGAATGCCGTATTGAATAATAGGTAAGACAATATAAGAATATATATATTTGGAAATTTTTGGGTGGAGACCCCATTTGTATGATATGGCTTTTTTGAATAAGAAGATTGTAGATGTAAGTTTGGAGAGTACATTCTTTAGATGTAGAGAGAATTTTAGGTTGGATTGAAAAGTGATGCCAAGATATTTTAGGTGAGTGACAGGTGTGATGAGATTAGATGAATTTGTGTAAAGAGGTTGTGGTGAGATTCTTTTGCGTGTAAAGTGAATTATATTGACCTTGGATGTGTTAAAATGGATTTTGTATTTTGGTGCAAGTGTATCAATTTGGTTTAAGAGGTTAGTAGCATTGGTGATGTTTGTGTTTTGATTTGGGTTGGTAAATGTAAAGAGAATATCATCAGAATAACATTGAGCAAAGTGTGAGTTAGAATTTATGCATGATAAGAGTGGATTGATGAGTATGAGCCATAAGATGTCAGAAAGGCAACCCCCTTGTGGTGTAGAAAGGGAGAGTTGTTTAATGTGGATGTTGTTGTTGTGGAAGAAAATTAAAATGCGTTTGGTTAGGTAGTTTTGTATGAATTTGATTATATAAAGTGGATATTTATTTTCAATAAAATTGTGGAAGATCGCAGGGTGCCATGCAGAGTTAAACGCATCGTCGATGTCTAGAAATGTGGTTGTCGCAATGTTGTTGTGACTGAGGGTGTGTTCTTGAAAGAGTGAAAGGAGAGTCAAGACGAGTTCAGTGTTTCTGTTTGGGAGGTATGCAAATTGATTTGGATAAATCAAGTGGTTTTTGGATATATAGTGTAATAGGCGTTTTCTTAGTAATTTTTCTAAAATTTTGCCAAGAGTTGGAAGGATTGAAATGGGTCGCCAGTTTTTAATTTGGTCATGGTTATGGTTTTGGAATGAGAATTAATTTGCAAATCTTCCAAATGTTAGGGAAAAAGGTATGTTTGAGGCAAGCGTTGTATATGTTAAGGAGGTGAGATTTTTAAATGTGATAAGCTTTTTTTATGTTTTGATGATATGTAATCAAGGCTAGAGGATGATTTAGATGTGAGGTTATTAATAGTATGATTTAACTCTTTGCCTGTGATGGGTGGGAAGAAGGTTACTGTGTTATGTGTAAGATGAACTGTTTTCCTAATCATTGTGTTGAAGATATTATCTAAATCTTGTGTATCAGAATAGAAAAGTGAGTTTAAGAAAGGGGGTTGATGTGTCTAGTGGTGTTAGAGTTTGGAAGAAGGTGCTGTAGTAGAGGTGTCCGAGATTTATTGTTTTTGAGTTTGTTTATTAGATGCCATGGATTTGAGTGGGTTTGGTTGCAGAACTTGATCCAGGATTGTTTTTTAGCTTGTGTGATAGCGCTTTTGAATTTATGTTTGAGGGTGAAGTAAGATTGGATAGAGGAAGGTGTATATGATTTTCTTAATCGTTTTATTGAGGCTCGAAGTTCTTTTTTGAGGGATGTAAGTTGGGAATTCCAAAAGTAGGCGTTTTGCTTTTTGAATTGTTGATTGTTTGGGGTCGATGCTTGGATGCAAGATGTAATTGTTTTATTGTGATTTGTTACAGATGATTCGATTTAGTTGATTCAGTATTGAGAGGGGTATGACTTAGATTAGGTTGAAGATTTTGAAAGTTTGAGGTCCAAAAGATTTGATTTCCAAAATTGAGGACAGAAAGGTTTTGATTGAATAAGTCGCAGATAAAGTTGAAAGGTAATGTAGCAATGGTCAGATGCGGAATGAGTATTGGAGGTGCGCCAGTTGTGAATGAGATTTAGCGAATGATAGGTTGTTATGGTTAGATTGATGTGTGATTTATAGAGTCTGTTTTGATTCAGTTTCATAAAAATTGGGTGTTTGTTATTATCGGCTGTAGTTAAATTGTTGGAGGCAAGAAAGTTTTCAGTGAGAGTGCCACGACTGTTAGTTTTGGTATCCCAAATGAAAGATCTTGCGTTCAGATCAGCAGAGATGATAATATGGTGATTTTTTGGTAGCTCTGATGTGATTTTATTGAAAACTTGTGCAAATTTGTTAGAAATAGGATGATCGGAGGATGGCGGAGAATAGAGTAATGGTTTGGTAGCGGCGTGTCTTTTTACCCCAATCTACCCCAACATATGCCAATCTACCCCTAACTACCTCAATCTACTTCAATTTAATCAGAAAAGATAAATAAAAAAGAAAAAAAGATAAAATAGCAGTTTTAAGAATAGTATACCTACGTTTTTTGATATTTAAAATTTTCTTTTTTCAATCAAAAACTAAAATGGACAAAAATTCAAAATTGAAATTTTTTGATTCGCTTCTGAAAACGTTTACATCAATCGTATTGATTTTTTTGAAATTTTATTTTGTTGTCAAAAACTAAACATTTTGGTTTTGAGTTGCATATTTTTTAATTAACTTTGAAAGTGTTAACATCATTTTTATAAATTTTTTTAAGACTACTCTACTGTAAGGGGTTGAACAATGATATATATGTTTGAAAACTTAAATGATTTTTAGTTGTATATTTATACTTTCCAGATTTCCTGTTTATCTAGGGTTACCAACCCTCCTACTTTAGGAAGAACAGTCCGGCTTTTTTAAGTTTAGTCATTCCTTCGAATTCTTTCTTTTTTAAACTTCTTTGAATAAGCAATTTTTTCGTATTCCTTTTTGAAAACTTTAAAAAATAATTTTAGCCACTTCAAAAAGTATTCATAGTAAATTTAACATTTCTTTGTCATAGTCAAAGCTGAAAACGTAATGAGAGATTATTTGAAATGAAGATATAAAGCGTCTAGGAGTAATATATGAATCAGTGTCATTTATATGCGCTTTCTCATATTTTATGGCTACTACAAGTGATAACCGAAATGTAATTGTACTTTAATCAAAATTAAAGTTTTTCTAAATTAACTTTTAAATAAATATGCTAAATACTATTGAAAAACGTTCTTTCATTTCTGCATGTCAATATAAGTTTCGAAAGTATAACGCTCATCATATCTTTCAATTTTTTTTTTATCAATAAAGTTAACTTATTCTCTTTTTCTGAATTGGAAAATTTGTCTGCCTGTATTTATCACATCTATGTCCTGAAATCAATCATTTTTTCCGCGTCTGCATTAATAATTTTTGGACACCAGTCTCACTTTTTTATTTGCTACAATTTTTAAATCTTTTTTCCATTGTAAATAAGTTAAGAGTATGTGAGATATAATTCATTGCATTAGGGTGATGTAGTATTTTAATCGATAAGGCATTAAGTACCGCTAACATCTAGCTATGAACTTTTAGGGGAGGTGAATTTGAACCCAAACTTGTCAGACTCAGAGCCTACGGTCTAAAGGTTGAAGATGGTGTGGTATTTTTATCTAGGTATTTTTATGAGGTAGAGTGCCTCTGACATAGAGCTATGAACTTTCGGCAGAGGTTGTCTTTAACCTGAGTCGGTCAGATTCGGAGCCTCCGTCTAACTTTTAATATATAATAAAATCGGAATTCCGTCATTTCATTTTTAAGGCAATTAAGGATGGATTCATTTCACTCCAAAGAAAGTGTGAAATATTTCTTCGACTATTCCGATAGGATATAAAAAACTTCCTCTTTTCCAGCCAGTGAGATTCGAATCATTAACTTTAGACACTTATAGTCTAGAAATAGTTAAGTGCTTCACTCAAAACGACAAAATGTTTCCATATCAAGTTTGCGCTGATGGAAATTGTTTCTTTAATGCAATATCCATTGCTTTATACGGTAATGAAGACTTCAAAAATGTTTTGAGGGTTTTAACGTGTATACAGTTATGCTTGAATCCTATCGTATATGACAACAGAAAGGGAGCCGAAATGATTTCATTATTTTCTCCAGATTACGATAAGGCATGTTTAGATTGCGCCAAAGAGGGTGGATTTTCTTCTGCACTCACCATAATGGCTTTGACAGATGTTATTGGGATAAAAGTTTGCTCGATATATCCCCGGGTCAACAAAAACGTTGACATTTATAGCAACATACTATCTACCACTTTTTTTCCTACAATTTTGATTCCAAAAGTGTCTGTGACGATATTATGGACAAGAGCTGATAGAGCTAATTTGGATGAAAACTGGATTCCAAATCATTTTTGTCCAGTTTTTGAAAAGTGCGAGACTGGTGCTGATATTTTTTCACCGCCATCTGATCATGTAGTTTCGAATTCTTTATCTAACCATATTATTGAATTTTCAAAGTTTCTTTCAATACAAGAACTTTATTCAATTATTGACAATGATGACAGAGTTTTTGTAAAACCCTCCGTTCAGACCATACTACAAAATTTGCAACAAAAAAAATATAAATTATATTATTAACCAGAAGAGCTGCTGTTATTTTGATGAATTTGGTATCTAGATAAGCAAAAAAGTACAACAATTAAGTCTTATCACATCATAAAAAAGAATATGATGACGATATACCTTAAAAACAAATTATTTTGCTTGAAAAAAAATTCAGGAAAAAATTTTCTTCCTATGAATCCACAACCATCTTCATCAGAAGTTGTATGTCTTCATAGGTTTTATTCATTCTCCAAGACATCCGAAAACTTGAAAAGAAGGATAAGTTGGTTTAATTCGGTCTCTAATAAGAATTTGAGTGCTGTTGCAGTGTATGAGTATAGGGGAAAGCTTAATTTTGAGTCTGTGCAGAAATCTAAGACCAATCCTGAGTTATTGAATACAGCAAGGGGATCTGTTATCAATAAAAAACCTCAAGAAATATATCTTGAAAATATAGAAAAAAATGAGTTCACTGATTCATTTAAAAACTCAAAACAAATCAGAAATTTGAAATACCGATCAAATAGAAAGGGAAAGACAAATTATGACTTAAGCAATCCAGCAAATGAAATACTTGAAGTTATTGGGCTTTTGAACACCAGTTCCTTCATTAAAGAAATAATACATACACAAACTGGCTTGCCAACAATAATCTGTTATGATCTCAAACAAATCACAGACATAAGAAGTTTGGCTACTAGTAATCAGCTTTTGCTGAGTGTTGACAAAACCTACAACCTTGGCATATACTATGTAACATCTTTTGTTTTCAAAAACAACAAAATATTACGAAAAGAGACAAAAGATTCACCAATTTTTTTGGGCCCATTAATGCTTCACAAAAAATCTGATTTCGAAACTTTCAAGTTTTTTTCCACCCACATAAATTCAAAAATTGGGACAATATCTGGTCAAATTTCCATGAAATATGAAAAAAATTTGATCATAGGAAGCGATGAAGAATTGGCTTTAACAAAGGCTCTTGATTTCTCTTTTCCGAACTCAAAAAGATACCTGTGCACGAGACACTTGAAAGAAAACATCAAATTTTACATGATAAATGCAGGTGTTCCCCAGAAACCTCGAAATGTTTGTTGGAGAATATTTTCGGTGAAGATGGACTAGCCTTTTCTAATGATGAATATGAATTCGAGAGCATGACCCATGAGATCAAGGAGTCCATTAGAAATCAAAAATTTAAGAACTATTTTGAAATGCATGTCATGAACAAGATCAAAAAATATGTTTTAAATGGTTTCTCATCAGATAAAAGAAGACTTTATACTAATAAGAATTCAGAATCAATAAATAATGTTTTTAAAAGTATCTCGGGATGGAAACCACAAAAGTGTAAAGATCTAATTGAAAAATTGGAAAATATAGTTAAGTTGCAATATATGGACATGGAACGATGTATTTACGGTTATGGAAACTTCATTTTGGCACACAACTTTCGACAATTTTCTGTTCCATATTATCAATGGCAAAAACTTACCTATGAAAAGAAACAAGTTGTTTTTGAAAAATTATTGAACTTTACTCAGAAGAATGAAACAGTTATAGTTAGTTCAGATGGTAGTTATCAAGTTGGATGCTCCTCGAAAAAATTAGCCGTGAAACCACATCAACGCAAGAGATCAAGAAATGAGCGCACAAAACGGTATTTTTTTTATATTTTGTTTGAATAAATAAATTACAATTAATTTTTTGTTCAGATAAATCATGTCTCCGTCCACATGTGCAATTCAATTTGCAAAGAATATTTCCAGATGATTTGCAAAAATTGGTAGAAGTCTCCTACTTCGAATGTGCAATACTGAAAATTTTATATTGAATTTTAGTTTTTAAATTTTTCAATAAATGTCCTTTTGGAGTTGAGCTGTTTTTATAGTAAAGTCTTATTGATTCACCAATGAGAGAAATATGTGATAATATTTCTTCAATAAAAAAAGATAGAAATTTATTAGTGGATAATGTTAGTATAAAGATGAACGCTAAATTTTCTTTGATTCAGAAAAACTCACTTAAATTTAAAATTAAAAAAGCTTGTTCACGTTATATAGAAAAAATGATTGACATGTATTTCTTGCCAACATCTTATGATAAAAAAAACTTGTTTAGAAAGAAATCTGGGAGAATTTTTCTATTTTTCCAATATCTAATGCAAAAGAACTCTCATGACATTTATTATATGTAGGCGAAAACAAAATTCGCATGATTTGCTTAACACATGAACATAATAAGTCAACACTTGAGTATGAGTCTTGTGTTAAGAACAACAAACGTGTTGTGTAATAGTTGAATAATGCATATAAGGATAAGGTCATTGATCATTTGGCAGGAAAGTAAAATCAGGGTACGTAAAACGTAGGTTCTACAGAATTTACCCCCAATTTGAGGCAGGACTGAGCTTCTGAACACAAAAATGGGCCTATTTAAAAGTTCAATCTGCATAACTACAAAAATTTAAGTATAGAGTAATAGTTTAAAAAAATGCAAATATGAAAGAAAGAATAATAATAATCAAACAAACATATATGTCTTATAGTTATACAACAGAGAAACACCGAAATTCAACTGATAAGTGTAAATATATAAATCACAAAAACAAACATAGGGGATCCTTGAAAGTTTTATTATAATAGTTAACAAAAATTGAATCTAAAAAATGACCTAGTAAGAATATATTATCGAAATACTACAAATCTAATTACTAATTGAAATGCTATAATATATTCATATTTTTAAAATTACCTCTATATACATATTTTCTTTATATTTGAGTGCAGAAATGTAAAAGCAAAACAAAATCTGAATTCTTACAAAAATACCGGTAATTTGATAGGTACTCGCATTCCAAAAAGGAGTTCAATAAAATTATTTGATTATGTATACTTATGAAAGTAATTTAAATTTTACTAAAATGTTTATTGCTATAGGTTAGGGTAGATTGGCATAGGTTGGGGTATATTGGGATAAAAAGACGCGCCCGTTTGGTAGGGATGAGAATAAAAACGTGTTTAGAGTCAGAATGTTGGAATAGAGGAGTATTGTGGATGGCTGATTTGATGAGTATACATGCAGAGTATTCGTTTAATGGAGGTATATGTATGAGTGTGTAGTTGCATGTGTATTGTGGAATGTGAATATATGGTTCGTTAATAGAAATGATGTCGTATGTAAGTGACATTAATATATTGTAGAGGTTGTTCCATGCAGTTCTGGAGTGGTTAAGATTAATGTGAAGAAAATTCAGCATAAGAAATTTGGTATGGAGAGTTTATGGTTCGAAGTAATGTGGTTTAGATGATTAATGTAGTGGGTGCATTGTGTGGAAGGTGCTAGGTGTGGAAGATGACAATTTAAGCATGATATTTTTGAAGTGTCTGAGGTATGTATGCAAGAAGTGGTAGAGTGGTCACGGTGCCCGCAGTGTGCACAGTTTGGTTGTGTGGAATTGAATTTCAGTGAAGCATGTCCATATTTGAGGCAGTTATTGCATTGTTTGGGTTTGAAAATATGTATGGTGAGAAGGTAGTTGTTGAGAAAGATTTTTGGTTGGTCAGTAAGAAATTTAAAAATTTTGTGGGTTGGATGGTTCTAGTATGGCAGTGTAAGAGTATAGACCTTGTTTTCCTAATTGAATAGGATTGATTAGAGAGCCAATGGAAAGGATATTTGGGTTTTGTTGAGAGATGATATTGGTAAGGTTCAAGAGTGGTATGCTATTTGGAATGCTTCAGATGATGAGTTTAGGTTTTAGAGTAGTAATGTTTTAAGCTATCATTTCTTTTTTGGTAAGTTGTGTTTGTGCATGCTTTTTTTGTTGTGGGTTATTGAATTGAAAATATATGGCGCCAGAGTGTGATGATTGTGTTTTCGTGATGGTGTAGTTATTTTGTGAGGTTTCAAGATTTTTGATTGTAGTTTGTTTATGAGAAGCTTTTTCTTTTCTAGTAGTTATGGAGGTTGGGGCAACTAAATGCAAAATATTGTTAAAAAAGAAAAATAAATATATATAGTAAAGAGGAATAAAAACGTGAAGCAATAAAAATTACAGATGCCTAACTAAATTTATAGGAGGATAAAAAGAATAAAATTAAAAGAGGCCTTCAAAGGAGGAGAGTAGTGGAGCTGATTTGACAAGAAGATAAAAATTTTAAAGTACTTGTTGTTGTTGTTATTTTTTTTATTTGTTGTTTTTATTTGACACAGCTTGTAAAATGCAAGGATTTCGAAAGCTGGCATGAGGCTTTTACAAATTTAAGATGATTAATCACAGTTTTTGTGAATTTGTTTTTTTAGCATTGGAAGCCTTGGGGATCGAACCCCTGACCTTCAACTGTTAAGCTGAGAGGTACACCCTAACAACCATGAGGCTCTTAAAGTACTTAAAAGTATACTTTAAAATTAAAGCAGAGTTTTTAATAACATCAGAGACAACAAGAAAAAATTTCATAATAAAAAACATAATATTCTCTAGTAAATTGGGGACACGTTAATCTTAATATGATATTTATTTTGAAAAAAAAAAAATTGAGATTAGCCTTAAATCTGAAATATAATGCACATACCATCAGTAAATTCTATTTAACTAATATTTTGAAAATACAGGACATCTATAAGATAAATTAATGAATTTTTACCACGATATTATTCATGGTTTCTTTCCAATAGACTACTTGAATAAACTTTCATCAAAGACAAAAAATGCAAACAAGACATAAGGCAGAAAATCATAGATTTAGTAGAAAACACTTAAAAATATTAATATCATAGAACTGGTGCAATTAAATAAAAGCTCTTTTATAAGCTGCGTAAAAAACAAATTATCAGAGCATTACGATAGGCCATGTACTCTAGCAAATTGCTTTTCCTGTTCACTTTTAATGTCATTTAATGCATCACATTCAAAACAAAATTCTCTATATAATATGTCAATGTATCATATATCATTTATAAAAATATGTTTATACAAATTTTTTCCTCTTCGAAGCGTATATAAGTTTTTCTTCAACTAAGACCATAGCCGTCAAATGACCGATATCATCACTTTTTACGACTGCGACAAGGATAAACTTTTCGTCAACAGTAACTGATCCATGAGGAAAGTATCACTTTTGAAAGTTCTCCGTTACGTTGCTCCAAATAAGCAAATCGCTGTGAAAGGATCTTTTTCTTTTCTTAGAGAACGCGAGCTCTTGTTATCAAATCGTAAATAAAGTAAAAAATTTTAAAATCGGTACGAGATATCGTCTCATTGAATATTTTTCTTCCATAATTCGCATTCCAAAAGTTATGAAGAGATTCACTTCGTTCTTTGAGTACACTCTTCATTATGCAAAGTCCAAGAAAAGCAAAGAATTTCGACAAAGGTAAAGAAAAGTTCAAGTTATTCTTTCTTTTAGCCTTTTTTGTGGTAAGTTTGATTATTTCATCTAAATATCTGTGTCCATGCACTTACATAAAGACATTAAAACTGTTCTTTACGCGATTTCTTATGAAAGGTGTAGGACCACCAGACGAAGGAGATTGCGCGAAAGAGTTTTGCTTGATGAAAGCCATTCAGATTGAAAAGTTTGAACATTACATGAAGAAGAATGACAAGACGAAATGGAGTCATCATCATTGGTATCACATGCAAAGATATAAGATAATGAAGAAGAAAACTCACTTGAACTTGAAGATTCATAGGAGTCAGTAGTATACTCTTTATTATCTCAGACATGTTATATTGTGTAAAATAAAAGAAATGAGCGAAACAAAGTACTGCTGGAAGAAATCCACGGACCACAAATTGTAATGATTAGTTATGTGTCATTCAGAAAAATCAATAAACTATAAAACTCTATGTAAGCGCAACCACCGCTTCAAACAATAAAACTGATATCTTTTTTTGTAAACACCTTTTGACATTTTATTTGTTAACGATATGCCTTATTAAAATATCAATGAATGCCTTATTACGATATCAATGAATGCCTTATTACGATATCAATGAATGCCTTATTACGATATCAATGAATGATGTTTGAACATTTACACACAAGAAGTTTAGAGGTTACAGATGATTTTGTTTCCAAAAACTTAGAATGGTACATATCAATAATAATCTAAAAATAAACAACCTCAAACAGAAAAACTGCACGCTATTTTGTAAACATTTTACCCCAAATGTTTTATTGTAAACATTCCGATACAAATGTTTGCCAGCCATAATGCGTATTACACTGATGATGAGTATTTCAACCTAACAAGAAGTTTCACGAATGTGGAGTTGAATTAGCTATGTATCATTTTATAAAAATTAACAAACTGTATATAATTAATAAACATTTTCACGCATATTTTATCTCAATTTTGGATTGCTTTTCACTCTAATAAAAGTTTTTTGGCATATGTTCTTGTTATTAATTCGCGTTATTGCAATTATAAGAGAATTGAAGCCGAAACACTTTACCGGTCAATTGACCGGTATAGTCTTACTTTATATACTATATGTATGGTCTTTCTAGGGTTAATAACAAACATGTGTACAAATTTCTTTCTTTCTTTCTTTCTTTCTTTCTGGGAAACTCTAAGATTGAAAATGGTGTCATCTGTAACTTTTAAATTAATTATTTATATTTAATTATTTAAATCCATTTTCTTAATAACTATAGATTGTTAAATCAAAAATCTCTGTCAATAATAATACCAATATATTTAAATATTTAAAACTTTTTTAAGTCTAAAATAATACTTCATCATATTGTAAACTAGTTTCCTTATGTATACCTTTTAAAACTTCTTAAAAATATTATTTATATTTTTGTTGTTATAAATTCAATCAAAGGATGGGCGAAATTTTTTAGTGTCGTAAATTTTTACTATAATTTGTCACAATTTATTAATCAATGAACTATAATAATTTTTTATATAATTAATGGAAAAAATGATTGCTTTTTAAAATTGAAATAAATGTTGCACTTATTGATTATTTGCCAATCACCTTTTCTTTGTTCTTTTATGATAATCTTGCAATATTAGAATATATTATTAATCTAATTTAAAATTCATTAACGTATCCAAATAGTTTATTACGTAACTTTTTGGGCTATGTAAATTAAAAGGTAGAATTCTAAGGGGTGACCTGAATACTCAAATTGCCACAAAAATATGAAAATGAAATTTGGGTGCGATCCACCTACAGAGTAATGAAAACGTCAAGCGTGAAAAAAATCTAAAACATTCATAAAACCCTTAATTTTCAATCAACCGTGTCACTTGTTTCAAAACACGCCAAACGTCTTCCATTTGAGGCCAATCTCCCTCTATAACAGTTTTGTTTGGAACAGAAAGAATATAAAAAAAGACAAATGTATTGCAAATTTTTTTGAAAAAATTAAAGTGCCTGTTTTTTTATTCCAAGGAAAATTTCCTTCAATATTCAAAAAATTCCTTATAATTGCTTAGTTTACTAACACGCAGTCCCGTCTCTGGACTTCCACAACAAGGAGTGGGGAAAATTATATATCTTAAATTTTCTTTTTATTTAACAAAATAAAATATAAACATTAACCCTTATAGTTATCTATTAGCGTGCCGGGTCAAAACGCCCAATATTTTTGCAATCATATTTAAACATTTTTTACTTTTTCAAAAACAAGCCAGAAATTAACGATCAAGACCTTTGAAGTATTTCTATCTATATATATTATATTTTATGGAGAATGGAAAGAAAATTTTCATAATTTTTGATGTTCAAATATAAATCGAATACGTATTTGAAAAGAGTTTAAGAAAATAAACGAATAAGAAACAGCGATTCTTTCTTTGTCGTTTAAAGTTTTATAGAAGTTGTACACCCGAAAAGTTAACTTCATTTAACATTCAGATATTACGATTCTTATTCACAAAAATTGGAATGTGTAAGATTTGAACCAGTCAAAAAAAGTAAGTTAGTTAATTGTAGATAAGCAACGAAATAAATTAAAATGTTCCAAATATCGAAGAAAAGTTTTTCTAATGGACAGTTCGGCATTGTAACTGTAATGGGAAAATTTTAGAAGTTTAATAAAATAATTTTTAAGATTATTAGTTTTAAGAAAATTTATAATTTTCTGAAACAACAAAAATCTATGTTCAAATAATGGCGTAAAATTTAAAATAAGTCATACCATAAGTTTAATAATTTCAACCCTGTAACCTAAACGCACTAATATTAAAATTTCAAATCAAATACTGAAAGGAGACCTAAATTTACCTTGTAAAAAACTAACTGCAAGTAAGTGTCCAGCCCCGTCGTCAGACTTCAAGTACAGAGGGGGGGGGTCTAAACTGATCCCCTCTCCTCCATTGTCGACAGGCCTGGTAGTGTCAAACCTTGATTTAAATTAGTTCAATATTCAATCATTTCATTATTTAAAATACACCCAAAAATATAGCTCAATACAGATCTGGATCTGACGAATGACGAAAGATTGTTCTCGCTTCGTTTGTAAAATCGACAAATAATAAAAAGGAATGTTGTATGTCAACAGATATCTATTGTCAAATATGACAAAAAGAATTCAAATTGTTCAGAAACAAAAAAAAAATTTTCTTTTGCGCAGATTTTTGAATTACAATAAAAAACAATGTAAGACAAAATATTTGGCATTCTTTTCTAAGTTCAATATGAATTTTGTTTTTTTTGTCGGTAAATTTTTTAATTATTATCAAAATCATATATACAGAATATTTAATTGTAAAAGAAAGACAGACAGAAGTAAGACTTGATATGTTTTGAAAACTTATTGAAATGAAATAATTTGTTGTGCAAATGAAAATTTATTGACTTTATTGCTCTAAAAAGTTTTGAATAGTAGTGAAAAACATAACTCATTTAACCCATTAAGTACTATCGAAATCAGACGATATTTAAAAAAACGCAGACGATCTATATTCAAAGTCATTGAAAAAAGCAGACGAAGATGAAATTATTTATGTTCCCAAATGGGAACATTGGGACTTAATGGGTTAAACATCAATTGGAAGCATTTTAATTAGTTGGAAGCATTTGGTTTCTTTCCAAGTATTGGAATCGTATCAGGAAAATTTAATATCCCTACCCATACTTTTTTCGGATTTCTCGAAAAGGTTGAAAACACATAGCTGATGAGAATTGACCAAAACCAAAACGTTTCAAATTTTACTCTTTATTTTTTTTAAAATTTTTTGTTTAAATTTTTTGCTTGAAAATGAAAAATCAAGTCTGATTTTTAAAGAAATTTATTCAATAAAGTATGGTAGTCAATCACCATACACTCAGTGCGCTCTATCCCTCTATAAAAAATAACCCATGAGCCTCTCGGGCAAGAAAAACATTGCAAATATCATTCCGTGTTCTTCAAAGGTAAACACTCGACCCCATAGATATAAGCGTTCGATCTAAAACGAAATCAGCTTTGGCTAACTGTGAAAATGGGCGAACTATATAAAAACGTATTTAAAATATACTTCTAAAACCTCTCTTGCCTCTGATAAACTTAAATATCCTTAAATGAAAACTGATTTTTCGAAATTGTTAAGAAACCTATAATGAGGGGGTGTGAGTAAAGTTGGTTAGGTACGGGGTTTTGATGACTCAAAGTCTTAGGTTCGATCCCGCATCGCGGCGCAATTGTGGCTTCTCGATGAAAACACCCAATGGTATCTTTACCTATAAATGTTGCTATCTTTTCATCACTAATTTAAATGCACCCGCCCTTCAACGAAAGCAAGTTTCTAACTTATAAGCCCTCTAAAATATTAATATTTATCCTAACAGCGAATGAAAGATTTAGTTGTCTATATCCACTCTTTCTTCTTCCATTCCCAATCTTCACATATCCATTTACGGATGATTCTTTTTAGCTTGAATGTCATATCGATATAAATTAAAGCGTATGCATCAAATGCTATAAGACATTTCTTTTGGAAATTTTCAAGAAATAAAAATTAAAAAAGAAGAATTGAAAATCGTTTTTCTCTTCTTCAATTTGTGCCAGTATTTTGAGTTAATAGTGTGACAATCAAAACCCAGAATCAACACTTGAATTGCATTACGTAATTAGATGATATGGAGCAACTTGCTTCATCATTATATACCACTAAAGATTTGATGAAGTTTGTGAGTTATAGCACGTTTGTGAGTTATATTACGAAGGAACGTAACTTATTTTTCTTCCTATAACAACTAATATTATGAATATCTTCTTTGATTCCTTAGATACTCTAAAACATTTTCAGATAAAGATTGATTGATGTCTTTTGAAGAAATAAGTATAGAGGTTCCTTGGGGTAGAATCGATGCCAAGCTGTGGAAATGTGAAGAAAGTCAAGATAAAAAGATTCTCGCCATTCACGGCTGGCTTGATAATTGTGCCTCATTCGATGCCATATCCCCATTTCTATGCAAGAAGTTCCAAGTTTTAGCAGTTGATCTTCCCGGACATGGAAAATCATCACACAAACCTATTGGTCACATCTACTCTATCCTAGATTACATACTGGATGTAGAAAGAATTGTTTCCTTTATGCAATGGTCTAAATTTACCCTTCTTGGCCATAGTATGGGTAGTTTCATTTGTCTCTTATACGCGTCAACCTTCTCAGAAAAAGTCGAAAAGTTGATTTGTATAGACTGGTTTACTTTAGACCCCAAAAGACTCTCCAAGTATTCATCTATTTTTAAAGAATATGTTAAAAGCATCTTAAAGTTTGAAAATTCTAGTCAAAATGATAAACTTGTTTCTTTCCAAGAAGCTTTGGATTTTTCTCTCGCAAATTCCTTTGATTCCTTAACAGTGGACTCTGCCAAAATTTTGCTAGAGCGGAAGTTGAAAGAGGTTGAAAACGGTGTTTCTGATGTTAAGAAGTTTAAGTTCAGTCGAGATAGTCGCTTAAAGTATATAATATACCCATCCTTAGATGTTTACAACTCCTTCATGGCTAATCTCAAATCCCCGACTTTGCTCGTAGTTGCGGATTCAGGACTAATCAACAGATTCCTTTCTAAAGAATGGATCCAGAAGTACACGAACTTGTTCAAAGAGATTCTCGGTGACAAATTCACCGTTATCAACCTTCCAGGAACGCACCACCTCCATCTCAACTCTCCGAAGGAAGTGGCTGATGAATTGTTTCCATTTCTTACGCGAACAGACTAGTCACTCTGCCCGGTTGTCCTTGTTCCTTATTTTCCTATTTATTTGTCCATGTGTGATACTGTTGTTTTTAAAATCATCAAAGATACATTAAAGTTGGTTTAATTTTTAAATTCTTGGCGAGCAGTAAACATACAAAAAATGTGTTTTGCTTGTGTGGGTGCTCTCTTCATTCTATTCTCCAACACTCCCTTTTTTGGAGTCAAAATATGAAAACCGGTAGATATGTATTTAGATCTGTATCTTTAGCCTATCCGTATATCCTCACGTGTTCAGGGCCCTAAAATTTACATTTTTAATGCTACTTATAGTGATGGATCTGTTTGCAAAATAATTTGTTTCAAGCGATTTGCTTCGTAGGCTGAACAAGCATCGCAAACAATTTAATGGCTAAACATATGTGTTTGAAACTAACTTTATTTTATTAATCCTATACTTCAAAATGCATGAAAACAATTATAAATAGAACAAAATTATGAGTTATAAAAAACAGCTACATTAAATTTCTATAAATATTAATATCATGACTTACAAAGGAGAAACTGCAACTAGAGAAATAAGTATACTATCTTCTATAGTAACTTTTACGGAATCAAAGTTTTCATTTTGTTCTACAACTAATCTTTGTTTTTTCAGCTCAGGTAGGATTTGCTTTGGAGTATCTGTCGTTTTAACTGAAAATTTTTCCAGCGTTTGTTGTTTTTATCGGCTCTTACCCTCGCATGGTCAAATCAGGCCGGAGCGGCAACATTAAATTTTCAAATAGCCATAAAAATAAAAGAAATCAAATTTTTGAAAAAAAGCCAAAACTAAAAATTCAAATTGAAGCTTTTTAACTATTTAATACAAAAAATAAAATCTTCATTTTGAAAAAAATTAAGCTAATTTATTAGAGACACCTCTCAAATTTTTTTTTTTAATATGCTTGTTTACATTTGGCACAGATTTGGAAGATTCTACTCCTACATCCTGGATGATAAGTCATAACTAGGGCGAATAAAGTCAATTTGAAAAAAAAATGCTTTAAAATTTTCAAATCTTTTTATTTAGCAAGTTTGTTCATATATTTCTATTTTTAAATTTTTTTTAGGTCAATAAAGTCATTTTTTTTTCATAAAGTCAATATTTATGAAAAAAAAATCAAAACTATTTTGCTTTTTATATTGTAACTTTTTATATTGTCTGACTTTGTTGGCCTAATTCCTTTAAGTATGATATTAAAAAACATTGTAGTTTTATCATTTTTAGATTTAAAGCGTTGAATTTACTCATACGTTTTAAACAACAGCTCCCAATTATAATCGATTACGTCAAAGCATGCCAAAAGTTGCAAAAAGTAAATCATCTAAAATTGGGATACTGGTCAACAAGTATCCTCATGAATTTACAATTTCTAAATCTGCAAAATTTGCAAGTGATTGTCAATCATGAAAAAAAATTTTTTATTAAAAACCACAGAAAGTTTGAAAAGCACCAGCTTTGGTTTACCAAGTTCATCTAGCACAAGTATAATTCAAAACTACTTAGAACCAGCTGATAAGAAATTTTATCGAAATTTGATAAGATGCTTTTTAGAAGCAAACATCGCTTTACATAAGCTCTCACATCCTTCAATCAAAATGCTTTTCTCAGAATTAGAATACTCAATTCCCTCGATTTCCACTAGTAGAAATTTTGTTTCAGATCTTTCCGCTGACTTGATTGATCAATTAAAAATAAATTGAAAGAAAAAAAAGTTTTTTTAATGCTCGATGAAAGCACTTTTTGCGATGCGAGCTTTGTGAATGTTCTGATTGGCTCAATAGATATTCCATAAAAAACATGGCTTGTCAAGTGTATACGATTTGAAGAGAATGTTGACTCGAAAAGAATGGTTTGTGTTGTTGATGTTAATGGAGTTTAACGTTAAAAGAGAACTTTTTGTTGTTTTAAACCGATGCTGGTAAATATAAATTAGCCGCTGGCCGAATATTGAAAATTGTGCATTCTAATTTGTTTCATATTACATGCTTCGCACATTTAATTCACAATTGTGCAATGAAAGTTAAATCTTTCTATAAAGAAGTAGATGAGCTCATTGGTAACATGAAGCTTGCAACAATTAAAAATAAAAAAGCTGCCTTTAGAGAGATTGGTTTCCCTCCAACACCAATTATAACAAGATGGGCGAGTTGGCTAGAAGCGGCTTCCTCTTACTCTGATAAATTACCAGAAGTCAAAAGAATTGTTAATTCTTTCAAAAGCAAAGATGGTGTCTTGGTTCAAAATGCCAAAAAAAAAAGTGTTAACAATTCGTCACTTTATGAACAACTCATAGAAATTAAGCAAAATTATTACAATTTGACAGAAATTATTCAAAAAATTGAATATTCGTCTTTTAGTGTCAAGGATGCAAAGCCAATTTTTGATTCCATTCACTTTACTGAAGATGAGTGTAAAATCAAAAATTATTTAAAAAAAAGGCTTGAAATTAGTTACTTGTTAAAAGTTTTGGAAATGGATCTTTTTCAATGCTTCTGGCTAAAGACAGAAATTTTACATTATTAACTATTTCATGTTTTATTATAATAGTTCTAAATAATTAAAAAAAAACTTTATTATACCTATATATCAGGGGCGCACAGTCGCCCCCCCCCCCCCCCCCCCCCCCAATATGTTTTTTGGGGGGGGGGGGGGGGGGGCGAAAATGACCTTCGCCCCCCAATAATTTTCTATAAGTAAGAGTTGCTGCTTGTTTATAAAACATGTATGATGATCATGATATCTATGTATGAATCATGAAGAATGGAGACTTTCGAATCAATCAAATATCACATGCCAAGCTGCTCTGAAATTCCTATCGAACATATTTTACAGGCGATGCGTGAGAGCTATATAATAATAATCCATTGCTTCAATATGCACACAATAAGTCAGCAATGTTTATCACAGTGTCTCCTCTTTATAGTTGATGATCCACTAGATTTTCTCATCTTCTGTCACAGTGATTCTATTTCTCTTTCTGTCTCGTTTGTTTTTCTCTTCCGCTTTCTCTGCTAAAACTCAATCATTCACTCAAGCTCTCTTCTTTCATTCAAGCCCTCTTCTCTTGTTAAGCCTTCCTATCTCATTCAGTTCTCTTCTCTCCAGTGACGTAGTTAGGCTGGGGCATGAGGGGCCGTGCCCACACTCCTATGTACCGCATGGTGCCCCATGCAACTTATGCGATATCAGTTTTTGAAAATTTCTCCAATGAAAGGATCAAGAAAGTATACAAAATGTTGCTCACCTTTTTTGTTTTTAAATTGTGCCCCCCTCCCCATTAACTTTTTTCTGGTTACACCACTGCTTCTTTCTAATTTGCATTTAGAGTTAAATTAAAATAGTTTCCAATTGTTACAATTTTTTATCAATGAATATTGTTAGACTCGCGCTTAGAATTTTTTTCAACAAAGGTCATTTAATCTTTATCACTACGTTTGTTACATTTGAAAACTTTTATTTTTTCGAGTGAAGAAATTTTTTTAATAGCTATTTGGGAATGAATATTTTGACTAGCTATTCGGGTTAAAAGCAAGAATACTCTATTTTCTTAATATTTGAGCAGATTAATTATAATCTTTTATAATGTTCGATTGTTAAATTTTATAAGTAACACTGTACATAATCAAATACCTTTTTTAAAGAAAATTTGTTGATTATTATTATAGTAAAAATATAATATCGAAACAAAACGTTTCAGTTGTTAAAAATCTACTTGATCTATTATTTATGACAGCTGTCAGAATTTTATTTGTAAACAAATATTCAAAAAAACGCAATGGTTTTCTTTTCTTGTATACTTTGATTTATGTTAGTTTGGTCCTCGGACATTTCGCCCATTTATTTTCATAAGACAGTTCGTCCCATGGACAATTCGCCCTATTATTTTCATAAGACAGTTCGTCCCATGGACAATTCGCCCCATTATTTTCATAAGACATTTTATTTCATGGACAATTCGCCCCGTTATTTTCATAAGATATTTTGTCTCATGGACAATCTAAAAAATTAAGAGATAAAATTATTAAATGAAACAAATAGCCTATGAATTTCCAGAAACTAATTTTGAAAATTGCAACAAAAAAATTTCGCCCCCCAATAATTTTGAGGATGTGCGCCCCTGCTATATATATCTTTGAAGACTAGAGAAAAAAAGTTATAAAAGAAAGGTCAATTTTTTTACCATAAAGTCAATTTTTTTTCCAAAAAGTTTTTAGGTCAATTTTTGTCTGCCCTAGTGATAACACACTTTTCTTTGCTGGCATAGAGAAGGAAAAGAGCTCTGTTCTTTCTCAGAGCCATAAAATGATAAAATTGATTTTATTTCTTGACGCAACTGATCAGATTGCACTTTTATTTTCATCGAAGTTTCAGCCAATTTTTTCCAAACTTTTTTTCTTCCACCTTCTTTAAAATCGAACTCATCTTGGCAATTGAAGTTCATTATCAGATATGTGTTCAAGCCTGCCATATCTAAATAATTACTAAAAACTGCCATTAGCCACCTGAAATTTTAACGATATGTTGAGTACATATTCATCATCTGATTGGCTTTGTCAACGCTACACTTATACCTATCATAAGTCAGCATAGATTCAGGTTTTTTTACGGCCCAGCAGTTGAAGGTTTGTATAGTGCTGACTTGACAATATATACAACCTTGAAGTTTCGAGCTGCATGACGAGTTGAAACATGGATGAATACAAGCTGTAAGACTCAGATTCTTGCATCCTCTTTCTTTTTAGGCTTTCTTTTTTCATTATAAGAGGTATACATTTTCTTGTACCAATGCAAGTGCTCAAAATGGATAAGTTCTTTGTTTTGGGCCAAACGCATAAATCATGGGACATGAAAAATCTGTCCACTACAATGCCAACACCCTTAGGGAGTTTTACATTTTCACAAATCTTTGAAAAATAGCCTCCCCACTGAAATACTTTTGAGTAGGATGATATATCTGAGGAGAAAGTATATGGAAACTGTTTGCATCATTGGGATGATAAAACTTGATACCGTATTTACCTGGCTTGCTTGGATCGTATACTTACACAGGACAATTACCACGATACTTTAGAAGTTGCTCATTAACACAAACATAGTCCCTAACTTTCCAGTATCTAAAAAGTTGTAGTAAACGGAACTATAAACTTCTATTGTTTTATACAAAATTCAACTTCCAACCTGTATACTACGATGATTCATTTCAAACCTGTATACTACGATGATTTATCTCCAATCTGTATACTACGATGATTCATCTCCAACCTGTATACTACGATGGTTTCTATTCCATGTACAAATGACTAGGGAGACAATGTTCAACTTTCTGTTCACATTCTGCTAGATGTAAGATTTGATATACCTCATTCGGGGAGAGGATGTTAGATAAGTTATTACCTATATTTTTGCAATTTGCAGGATATTAAATAATATATTTGTCAAATAATAATCAATATAAAATACTGTAATCGAAGTTTATCTTTCTTTTCTAAAAGTAACGGGAGCCAACGATATATTTGAAAAGTATAAATATTTTTGGATTTTTTAAAGAACATTTTTCGCAAATATTCTTAAAAAAAGAACCGCCCGGTTAGCAATAAAACCATATCCGATGAATTGAAGAATGTTTTCATTGAAGCTATTAAAACAGTGTATTTCATTAAAGCAAATGCTTCAAATTTTGTTTGTTTTCAGACTTGAAAAACTCTTGCTACCACTCAAACGTGAGGTGGCTTTCCAAAAAAAAAATTTTCAAACGATACTATGGAAAGAAATCCAACAATTTCTGGAAGGCAAAGTAGACATGCATGTAGAATTTTCTGATGTCCGTTTTCTTATATTTCTATCATTTTTAAGGAACATATTTGAATAAGTGAATTCCAACCTTACGATGCAGGGAAAAGAGATCAGAGTACTCTATCTAAAATGAGAGCTTTTGAAATGAAGCTGGAATAATTGCATTCTTTGACAACAAAAATTTTGCTCGATTTTCGAACATATTTGTTGATGAAAATTCTTATTTTCATCGATAAAGATGTCCTGGAGTTAACCCTCGCACTACAGACCATGGCTTTTTACTCCATCGTGTAGCTTCAATAGAGTTTTTCGACTTATAAAAAATATGTAAGCATAGGAAATAATTATATGTACTTTTTAACTAGACGATACAGGATTACTTTTGATAAAAAAAATAAAAATAGATATAAGTCAAAAAGTTTTTTTAATAAGCTTTTATTCTAAAGGATTTTTTTACTAAAAAAAAGGCAAAAATTTTTACAATTTTTTTACCTGACTTTATATTTGTTTTTATATACAATATGGGTAAAAAATAAACAAAAACAAATTTATATGATAAAAAAAAAGATTACAAAAAAAATTAACACCATCTGCTCTAAAATTTTTTTTATATGATACAGACATCAAAAATATACAAAACAAGACTTTTCAAACATGATAAAAGAATAAAAAATATTTGTAGATGAGCTGTTAGCAGTTAGGACAAAGCATTTTATTTTTACATATATATTTATGGCATGCATCACATTTTCTGGCCCCCTTTTTTTGGTTTACAGGATGATATATAACAATTTCTCCTAGAGGTAGAAGAAACCTCTCGTCTTTCTGTAATATTTTCAAAACCATAAAATGACAAAATACTCAAAATTTTATCTGGGGTCAATGAACTTTGCGATCTTAATTTCATAGATGTTCCAGAAAATTTTAGACACAAATCTCTTAAAAAATATTTTCTTCCTCCGGCTCTGGTTGATGGGTATATGTTTGGAGGATTATACTTAGATATTATCCAGGCATACAATATCTAAATAGTTGGTAATAACGGCATAAGTCCATTTTCTATAACGCTTATAGCATGTATAAGCCCTTAACATTTTATTTGGCATATCGACACCACCTTTAAATCTATTATAAGTTAAAATTGTTTCAGGAATATTGTCTGCCCCCTCTGTTTGAATACATCCCAAATGCTGACTGGATAGTATGTAAACTACCTTGAAATTTTTGATAGCATGTTTACGGGGTATGTAGGCAGTTAGAGATGCATGTGTAGTATACAAAAATCTACTTTCACATGCAGCTAATTTCAATTATTTGAGATGATTTGGTCTTAATATGAGGGGCATAAATCTCCTATTTGCTCTTACTGTACCTAGGACTGTGTAATCCTGACTTGTTCCCCATACACATAAATTATGTGATGTAAAGAATCGGTCAATTACAATTCCACAGCCTTTAGGAATATTAGCATCACTGACTAGGCGCTTTACTATATTTTCGCCGCTAAAATACGCTCTATTTTCTAAACCTGAAACATATATTTCTGGTTTAAGTATATAGAAACTTCTAGCGTCATTGCAATGATATACTAAAGAAAATATATTATAAAAATAATTGTGGACATATCTAATAGGAGAAATTTTGTCTTAGCTATTTCTTTCACTTCTAACATCAAATCTAATAAATGTGTGAATGAGATAAAACATATCTCTGGAAATAGCTGCTTTCATGAAAGGTTCTCCGTGGTCTTCAGAAAACAAATAACTGAGCTGGATAGATTGACTTTTTGATTGCTCGATATAAAGTATGCAGCTGAATTAGGCCAAAATATAATGAATTTGAAATTTCTGATATGATTGGGAAAGACTCTGATATTTACGATTACTACTTCTAAAAGTTTTTTATAATACTTATATCTATTCTAATGAAACAAAAATACTAGGGCTTCGAAGCGGGAACCAGATTAGAAGTCCAGAGCAGCTAAAGCCGAAACGTTTTTTTACTAGAAGTCAGAATTATGAACAGAATAGTGCGACCAAGCGAACAAGATTTTATTTGTCAATAAAAATTCATTAAAAACAATAAAATAAAAACCTTATGAAAAAAACTAAAAACTATAATACGTTTTTTCAGAAATTGAAGCAGAAAATTATAAGGCGGCCCCGAAGCCCTGGGAAATACCAGAGATAGTATCACTAAAAATATCAAACTTACGCAAAGTTTTCATCCATTCGCAACTTTGTGCATTTGTAAATATAGTGAATAAGACTTTGAGTCATAAAAAGCTGAAAAATTGAAAGAGATTCATGTAAAACTGCAGCGCCGTTTTTCGGACCAGGAGAAACAGACTGAATATTTCTGGACAGTGTTCTTCCAAAAGAAGCTGAGTTGGCTCTCAAGAATACACAGTTTCATTAGGAGCAGTCAAAGAATCATAATTTTTATACGAAATCGAAGAATCTGAAGAACTTCCAGTTATGGATTCAGAAGAAAAAGAAAAACGATCTTCTAAGTCTGAAGGTTCACCCATTATTAGAAATATGGGAATAAAAACTCAAGAAATCCGATAAAATAAAAAAGAATGGAAACACTTATGATATTACGAAGAATTTTTATACAAATAGCAACATCTGTAAACGTGCGACAAAAGTACACACGCTTATGTGGTCAACCGATTTACGTCTCTACGGTTCAATGTAAATAAGGCTTATATAAAATAGATCACACGTGTGATGTAAATTATATACCATAAAATATCACATTCGTAATAGTGGATGCATGTTTGAGATTGTGTGAGATAACATCTCTTCAATACTTCTTTTATCATATCATATCTCTATAAGAAAATTATCGTGTAACTATAATATTATCCAATCATCTCCACTATCATCATGAGGAGGTACAAAACATGTTTTTCTGAAATATCTCGATTGAAATCGGAGAGTCATAAGCTTGCAAAGATTGCTCTGAAGGCTCTGATCTAAGTTTTTCATGCTACTTACCTTTGAAACGAAATTCTGGAACAGATAGGAAGTGAGTAATGATGAGAAGTGCATTGGCCAAAGCAGAGCCAAATTTAGACAAAGCAGAATTCCATCCAGCCCATAGAGATTTAGATTATTTAGACAATTTTTGAATAAACAATTGTTCGATTCATTAGTACAGTAGTTTATATGTTGATTAATTTTTTTCAAACGAGACCCCGAGCTATTAAAAAATTATAGTTAGACCGCTATGCCGAAAATTTCTAGAAAGTTTGTAAACAACTCTTTAAGCTCAACAATGGAACAAAATCATGATAGATCACTACTCATCAGATGCATTTAAGTCTTTAACCCTCCTTATTGCCATTTACCAATTATTGAAACTAACCAAGTGAAGGTTTTATACCATGACCAAAAATGATCTCTTGTAAATCTTTAGGGAGTTGCATTTTTCGTTGAACCGATTTTATATTCGATGTTCGAAGGTTAAACATGCTTTGTCTTCTAAAGATCATATGGAAAGGGTTGTATTAGAAGACTAATTGGTAATACAGTCAGACCTCATTTATCCGAGAGCAGATTATTCGACAACCCCACTATCCGATGCAATATTGATTAGGAGCTAAAAGATATTTCTCAGCCTCTCATCTCACTAATTGTCAACAAGCCTGGTTCATATCAAATGAATTGGTTAGGTGGATTGATTACTCTGCACTGAAATGCATTGTTGCTTAACATTAAATTTTTAGCAACGAAATGTTACCAAACTTGATTAGTAACACGGAAAAACAAAGAATCATCTTATATAATCTCTTTATTCTACCTACACATATATTCAGTCAGTAAAGGAAATTGTTTGAAAATTTATTTATGATGTGGGTCTATGAATTGACAGATATGTAGTTGTGAATTTAAATTTGTCCATTTTAAACAGAAATTGATGTTTTAAAATTTTTGGAAGAAATTTTGTACTAACTTTAAATTTATATAAATTAGCTATTCCAATCCCTAAGTTATACGCTAAAAATTACATGAAAATGATATTTGTACTAAGTTTTATTAGCAAAAATTTTAAGCAAAGTGTAAAAACATTGGCGAATTTTCCTAGAAATCTTGATAAAAAAAACTAAAATATTAAATAAACGAATATCTAAGGATAAAGATGCTATATATCTGATTTATAGAATTAAAAACTTGATTGTTTAAATTAGCCCCGTTGCCCACTTCAAGTACAGGGGGGGGGGGGGGGGGCAAAAGTAATTTTAATGGGGCCGGGAATATAAGAAAGTGTATACATTTATATCTTTCAAAGGAGTTTCAGATGGGCAAAATAAATCCCAAGGGGCCTAGCTCCTGGGACCTTATCGACGGGCTTGATTACAGTGGATAAACATTTAAAGTTTAAATTATAGAGTTCTTATATAGTTATGTGCTATAAAAAATATCCGCCTTGATATAGCTTAAATGTGCATTACTATAACAAAGAAGTGGACGTTAATGGGAAAATTTTTTTTTTAAATATTCACTCTAAGACTTAACCTTAAAACAAGGTAAGTAATATCGAAAATCTACCCAGAAGACAAAGTCTAATAAATACTATAAAAAAGATATATAATTCCGAAAATTGAAAATTATTCGAGGGGGTGGCAAACACTTTTTCGCTCCCTTGAAATTACATTGGGGGGGGGGGGGAGGGGGGTCGCCCCTATACTCAAGCTATCAGATTGAAACTCTATGACTTTTCATAAATATGTGTTATGAATTCTCTGAATCTTTGAACGTATAGAATTCCAATTTAGTTGTAGCTTTAAATCGTAGGGTGAGAAATGAGCTCGGAGTTTAGAATTTTCTTTCTTCGTAAACATTGAAATTTTTATGAAAATAAACGTTAATCCAGAATGAATGCATTTTTTCTACATATTTCAAGTATGCTGAATTTGATGGCAGTATTCATTTTTCATCATATCAAGATTTTGCAAAGAATTTGTGTTTATCAATCAAAGTTGGCAGAACCTGTCAAGCCCTTCCTCGACGATAGTAAATCATGTCATTTTACTCTTTGAGCTGTCTCCGCCCTGCCAGATCGGGGCTTTGAGCGTAGGCCGCCCTACTCTTCAACTCGCCTATCCCCACTGTGTTACTATTTTCTGTCACTTTTACAATTCAGGTTTTCCCAAAGTGGGTTTCTAGTATTTAATTATGATAGATTTGATATATGTTTGTGTGGGTCTTGTTTTGTGTGTTTTAATTAATGTTTCTTCACTAGTTTTCGCTGAACGAAGTATGGAGTCTTTCTCCCAGCACTTTTTAACTTAAATTTACAATCTGAAATACATAAAAAAATATTATATTATAAAACTATAAGAACTTAAAACTATATTTTATAGAAATATATATTATAGTTTTTATATAAATTTTTTATATATTCTAACAATGAATATATCAAAAACATTTTTATTCAGATCTTAAAGCATATTCTAATTATAACCTGTTCGATTTTTAATGGATAAATGGTTGAAAAAAACTAATAAAGCAAAAACCTCTCTTGGAGAAACAGAATCGATTGAAACTGCAAAAGAACAAGCGTTTAATAGTTCTGAAATTCAGAAAACCGCGTCCTCTTGTTTAGAACAACAGTCTCACCCAACAAAAAAAACGAAAATATGATGCTCAATATTTATTTTATGGTTTTACCTCTATTGGTGATGAAGAAGCTCCAGATGCTATTTGTATACTTTGTCATACAAAATTAGCCAATAGTTCGTTAGTTCCAGCTGAGTTACAACGACATATGGAAATAAAAATAAACCCAAATCCTTTTTTGAAATGAAGTTTGAAAGTTATAAAAAAAACTCAAAGTATGATTTTAAAAACTTGCAAAACATATCATGAAAATGCAACTGAAGCTTCGTATAAAGCAGCCTACCTTATTTCACTTCATGGTGAAGCTCATCTAATTGGCGAATCACTGATAAAACCAATATTGAAGGATGTAGTTTGTTGTCTATTTGGTGAATCATATTCACAAAAAATTGAGTCTGTCTCTTTATCTAATAATCAGTATCTCGCCGTATTTCTGATATTTCCGATTATATTGAATCAAGAGCGCATCTCACGATTGATTTCTTGCCGTGCTTATTTATGCTCTGCAAATGGATGAGTCAACACATGTGGCTGGTCTTGCAATTCTTTGGTTTTTGTTAGATACGATTTTAATAAATCAATTAGGGGTGATTTGCTTTTTTGTGAAAGCTTGAATCTTCATACTAGTCTTTAAATGCGTTAATAATTGCATGATAAGTCACGGTATCGGTTGGGATAAATGCATTTCAGTTTGTTCTGATGGAGCTAAAGCCATGCTAGGAAAATTGAACGGCGCTGTTACTAGAATAAAAAATATTGCAAAAAACTGCAGCAGTATTCACTGCATTCTTCATAGATATGCATTAGTTACGAAAAGAATTCTCCCTAGAAGTCTTGGACGAAGCTGTGCAAATGATCACTTTTATCAAAACGCGACCATTACAATCAAGAATATTCAAAGCTTTATGCGAAGATATGGGCAGCCTTCAAACAACTCTTCTTTTACATACGGAGGTTAGATGGCTTTCGAGAGGAAACGTTCTGGTAAGAATGGTTAAATTGATGAATGAATTGAAATTTTATTTTTGTGAACATAAATTTAGTTTGTCCAGTAGATTGGAAAATAATGTTTGTTGTTCAAAGTTAATGTATTTACCAGATATTTTCTCTAAATTAAATGAAACATGTCTTTTTCTTCAAAAAAAAGAAATGAACATATTTCGGAATCAAGATAGTATAATATCGCTATCTAATAAAATGCATTACTGGATTTCAGAAATAGAATGTAGTTATTTTGATTGTTTTCCCAAATTAACTCGATTTCTTAATGAGTCTAGCATAGAAATAGACAAAGAAACCATACATGAAATAAAATGTCATCTGAACAGTTCATCTACTTCTCTTACTGAATATTTTCCTAATTTAGACAACAAAGAACATTATTGGGTACATAATCCATTTATAAAATTAAAAAAACCAACAGGATTTTCATCATTGGAATAGGAAAAATTAATGGAAATCCAAGCTGATTCTGATGAAGTGCCATTAGATATTTTTTGGGGTAACTTTCTTGAAGAGTATCCAGAAGTATCAGAAAAAGCTATAAGAACTCTTCTACCTTTACAACAAATTGGTGCGAATCTGGTTTTTCAAAATATGCGAATACGAAGACCAAATGCCGTAATAGACTGAATGCTTCGTCAGACCTGAGAATTCAGTTATCGGGTATCGAGCCAAATTTTCAAAAAATTCTGAAGTTGAAAAAACAGTTGCATAAATCTCACTGAGGCTTTATTTGTTGAAAAAAAAATTTGTTTCAAATGTATCTGTGTTTTTTGTTTTTTTCCTCTTATATGTGTTTTTCATTTTTCGTATGTTTAAATACATTTTTTATGTTAAAAAACAGTAATAAAGGGTTCCGTTATTTTGTGTGATAATAATCAAATAGGGTTCCGTGAGAAAAAAAGTTTGGGAAATACTGCTCTACATTCATTACACATAAGAAAGGCATTCGCTCTTTCTCTCATTGCAGTGCAACCATTTTTTCCGCGAAATGCACTGCGTGATCTTGCAACGCAAAGGGTTCAGAATCAATGAATTCGCCCTCAGCAAAACTTTAACTTCTGAAAACTCTTTGAGATTTTTAGTGATATAGTTGATTCGGAATTTTTTAAGTAAAACAACAAACCCATATAATTTCTAATTATATTCTACTTTTTAAATTTTGAAAGTTCCAACCTTCTCTATAGTGAAACTTTTTCAATAAACTGTCGTCGAAATGAAGTCCAAAAAGATGCAAACTATAAACTTTGTATAAAGCTAAATATTTTTGTCATGCGCTCAACAGATGAAAAAGTTTAATAAAAATCAAACATAAGAATGTGAAGAAAGCCACCATTCAAAGTAAAATGAAAAGAAAAGATAATTGATATTGATTTTTATCTGTGGTTAGCTGTGCTCCAAATTTAAATGTTAACGTTTATTTTGAAAAAGCATTGTCAACTTAAAATGATTCTAATAAATAGGAAAAATATCCTAGTTTTTTAGAACAAACACACTAACAAAATAAAGTGATGAGTCTGACTTTATTTCCAAAAATAAAATTTAAAAAACTCTGCAGCATCTAAAAAGATTATAAACAAGGCAAACAAAGAATTGACTTTTAAAAATAAAAATTCACTTAGAAATTTTTATTAACTTTTATATATGAATTAGAATCAGCGGAGAAATTTATTCACAGTTATAAAAATGAATCATATAGTTAAAAATATTGTCTAGACTGAAATTCCCAGCCTTTGAAAAAGATCTTTCGAGCCAGAAGACGGAAAAACCTTGTAAAAGTAAATACGTATTTGGTGATTGGTTTTATCTTTCATTCTTCGCTTCATTTATAAATTCAACCCGCATTCGCCATTGTTAAAATCAATAAAATTCACAACTATGCCTGCCTCTTTTATTGTAAAACTCCCTTTTCCTTATTTTTAGATCAATGCAATAACTTTTTCAGCATTATCTCTAATAGATAAGGAATCTTTACTCAGATTAACTTTATTCAAGCTTTTTTTGCACTATTGATCAAAATACCATTTTCATCATTGATTTTCTCAAATGGTGTTCTCTATTTCCAAGAGGTTTGTTTTTATTTGCTTTCCAATTTCAAGTTATATAAACGTTAAAACTTTTTTGAATTGCCTCCTTAGTTATGCTCTGTATATGCAATAATTTTTTAAGTAAAACAATGATATCTACGTATTGAAATAAGAAATGATTTATGCTATATATTTGGATTATTCAAAAAAACAAATATCAGTTTAATTTTGGATGATATTTTACCTTGTATATTTTTTAATCTTTTATTTTATTTCGACTTTTCAATAATTCCGCTAAACATTTTTGATTTAACTGGTAAAATAACTTTTTTGATTTGATTTTAAAAAATTGAGTTTTATTGATCTAACACAAAAATGAACTTTCATTGACCTAAAAAATTATCTAAAATTATATATATATTATTTAAAATTGAAAAAAATTTGTTTAGGGGTCTTTTTCTTGAGTCTTACGAAAATTAACTTTTGATCGCCCTGATTATAAGACACGTTCGTACCTGTTTAAAAGAAACGACTATAGACATGTTCTGAAACATCTTTACTTTTATATTTGTTATATTGAATAAGTAATTTTTCCAGTTTTACAATCAGTTGGTCAAAACTCAGGACAGATACAACATTTGACTGAATTATGATGCACATACTCTACAAAGAATAAAATAAATGCGGTATTAGCACAAAATATTTTACTACTTCATTTTGAAGTAAAAAGTTGAGGTTAGAATTCGTAAAGAAATTTTCATTTGAAAGTAGTCTTTTTTCATTTTTAACTCATTATTATCTTTTCAAAGAAAGATTCTACACCGTTTAAGGATGGGCGGAAAAGTTTTGTAACTATGCACGTTCCAGTGGCGCTAGGACAATTCGTCTCTGATTAATTCGTCGCGGGACAGTTTGTCCCGTAACAATTCGTCGTCGGACAATTCGTCTCTAAAATTTCATAAATATTTCGATCTAATTATTTTCAACCTTTGAAATTTTAAAATTTAAATAAGTTTCAAAAATATGTTTTATTTTAATTATTGTTTTTTTAGCTTTCAAGTTACTTAATTTTTTAAACTAAGTTGAGAAAGATATATTTTTTTCTAATTTTTTTTCGATACATTAATTTATTTTCAATAAACTTTGTTTTTAATAATTTTTATTGTGACTTTTCTTTTCTTTTTACCTAGAAACCGATTTAAGACTTTTATAGAGGCAGTATGTGTGGGATTAAAAAAATTAAAGTCTGATTTAATTTCAAGCAGCAAAAAGAAGTGCGCACGTAGACTACGCTCTCTTTAAATTTACCTAAATTATTTTAGAAAAAATTGTATTCATTTTATAAGATAATTCTATTGATCAAGTTAAAAATAAAAAAAGCTAAATCAGAAGTAATTTGTTTAATGAGATACTTTTCTAACTCAAAATTAACCAAGAACAATTTGTCCGGAGGCGAATTAAATGGGGACGAGTTGTCCGGGGACAAATTGTCCTGGATACGAATTGTCCGGATGCCCGTTCTGTTATTCAATGTTTTTTAATCTAGGTAATACTAAATGCTAATTAAAGCCACTGATTATATCTCCTAATTATATAGAAAGAGAATTCTTCAATGATTTGCAATTTTGATGATGATTATAAGAATACTTAATGTTCAGGTTGCAAATTGAAAAAAAAACGATTAAATATATATCTATTCTAATTGTACGTGTAGAAACATTTAACGATTAATTATAGATACTACTAATGTAATTTAAGATATTTGTTTACGAGACCTTAGCTGTATTGATATATTGGAAACTACAAGTACCTATTAATTCAGATTCAACCTCTCTTTTAGTTAACACACTTCCGGTATTTTATATGACTATATTTTTTGCAGAAAATCATGAGTTTGTGAACTTTGTTAAAACTCATTTAATTATATATACAAAGAATAGTCGTCACACTCTCTGGAATATAGGACAATTGTCTCTGGATCTTTGGAATATAGGACAAATAGAGTCAAAAAATATGAAGAACAAAAATTTTAAGATAAAAAACTTTTGTTGCTTTACAATTAGAATGAACTGACAGTTATAAGAAGTAATACAATATAAAATTTTAGAATATCTAATCCATGTCATAATTGTAACAACCAATTTGTTGAAGTGTCCTATGCAAACAAATAAATGGATTCATATTTGGGCATCAACATTTGCGTTCAAACGATGGATCTTCAATCATTCAGGGGCGTGAGTAGGGTTGGTTAGATGCTGGATTCGATAACTCAAGGTCTTGGGTTCGATTCCGCATCAAGCCTGCTTTCCTCATAGTTCGATACAAGCGGCGCAATTGTGCCTTCTCGATGAAAACACCCCGGGGTACCTCTACCTCTTCTTTTTTCGTGTAGTTTTCCATACTTTCCAACGGGTACTACACTTCGCACGTATTTTTTTAAAGTGGTTTCGCTATAGATCCACTCAATCCTATAAAATTAGAAGATATAAATATTATGATTTGAAAAATTATATCGAAAGTACCTAAAAATATTTCTTTTATGAATACTTGTGTAGGAGAACCGCCCAACTGACTTCATTCATCTAACTAAAGTCTTAATCTATATCAAGATAACAACAGATTAAGTTAAACTTTACGATAATATTGATCCGTTAAAGTTATGACGTTGGTTCAGGCTTTGCAAGTTGTTGTGATTAGGTATCGAGAATGTCTTATAAGGAAAGAAGTTCGTGAAAGGAAGAAATACAAATGTCGGCTTTCGAGGTAATCCTTGTAGATTTCATCTATGAGCTTTTCTTTTTCTTTCCTTTTCAAGTCATTGCCTCCATTCCAGTTGTACCAAGAATTCAATTCTTCAATCTCAGGCATGTCTTTCAATATTTTTCTTCGTTTTTGATGAAGAAATCCATAATTTCCCATAAACTGATCTTTGATGATTGAAGACTAAAAGACAGAATACAACTTACGGATTATTAAGTTTGTTCAGACTTTCATTCTAAAAACACACTATAGTTTCATTTTGTCCTCAACTAACCAAATACTTTCAAAGTATTCCAGGAGAGGAGTAACTGCAAAAGGTTACATCAACCTTTTTAACTTTCGCTATGTCACTTTTATCTAGAGGTAATCAAAAATAAAAAAAAATTAATTTATTTATATTTGTTATGCTATACTTCTATTTGAGGCAAAAGGCTATAGACAGTAGCATTTTGATGCAAGTTCTGTAACTCAGACTCCTGGAATACAACGAACTAAATCCAAAGTTTATGAGTTTTCTGCTTGACAGAAATGGAAGTAACAACCATGATAGTGCTTCAGGAAAAGACTAAAAAAAATTCAGAAGTAAAAACTTAACTTTTTGCTGCGGATATTATGGAAGTTTCAAAGTCTCCAGTTATGCTTCTGATTCTATTTCTATCAATAGCATTTTTCAAGGATTCAAATACGTGTCTTTATAATTGAATTGAATTTTTATGTGAGAAATTTGTTGTTAGCCTTAACATACCTTTAGGTTTCTTCTCTTTTGTCGCATACAATCGCGTAAAGTATTTGAATCTGGATTTGATTATGAAAAGAGTGTACTGCAATAATTTGATGGAATAGTTCTGAAGCTTTTTTGAATGTTTCGTCAACAAAAATGGAACTTATTTGCGACATTTGGTTGACGTGCTGCAAAGTTCTTCCATGAAAAACGAGAATTATTTTATCTTCATATTGCAGAATCATCTGCAAAAATCCCGAAACATTTGCTGAAAAGTACTTTTCTGGAATGAAAACTGAATATTTCTTGGGAAAGGGATCCTTTTTCTAATAAATCCTAAGACATTTCTTTTTTTGAATGAAGGCCTTTCATCAGCGTTGAGGAGATAATAGTCAAAATTAGGTTAGATATTGTCCGAAAAAAATACTTGTATATTTTATTGGAAGCATTGAAAGTGTTCTTTGCTTCCTGCTTTAATTTGACCTGAATGCTTCTTTACCTTTTTCAATTTCTTCGTGGTTGTGCGCCACTCTGATCAAGACTGTCTCCTCTGTATTCTTCTTTACAAACAATTTTCGTATTCAAAAGAATTATGGTTTTTTTTTTAAAAAGTATTCGGTGAAAACATATTAAACTTTTAGTAAAGGGTTGGGCGCGATTTTAAATACAAAACGAGCTTTGTCACAATCTAATTGGAACAATGTTTGTTTTCTAAACGCTTCATTAAAAAGTCTAGTTGTGCGATGAAAGGCTCAGATCGTAAACATTTTTAAACTCAGAGAAAGCTAAAATGTTTCTAAACTCTAAACAGACTTTCCACAGTTTAAACAGTTATAAAATCTGTCAAAGGTACGATTAAAATATTTGTCAAAGAATAAACAAATTATATCAATTTTATTATTTTTTATTGAGTTTTCCCAGCATTTTATCTATATGAACGTATCCATTAGTATGGCATATCTACCCTTAAGTACAGTGCTACGTCAAAATTATGCTTATGTGCTTCTTCCCCTCATTTGGTACTCAAAAAAAAATTAATTAAAAAATATTATTAGTTTTGCGTTGCTTTGGTTTGGGTTCATTTTGAATAAGACCGTTAAAAAAGATTGTGAGATCATTGAATAAAAAAAAAGTCTAACATTAATTCGCCTTTGTTTGCTAGAGTAAAAATAGTGTTTTATTTATTTTTTTATTTTTAGATAGTCACTATCGGGCTTCGAACCCAGACCATCTGAATCAAGACACTACGTTTCCACCATTAGGCCATCTGCCGAGAAATACCTTTAAAAATACTCGATATGTTTTTTCTTCTCATGTTGTATCTGAATCCTTCGTAGATCATCGTGAAATGCGAGGCCTGAAAAAAGAATAAAATAAATGTTACGATAGTTAGTTTTGTGGTAGATCAATTTGGTGTCATTAAGAAGGACGCTTTTACACCCCCTGCAATGATGTCTAGCAGCTCCAGCAGGGGGGAGAGCACCCTGGGTTGGGAACCCCTAGCTAAGAATTTATTTTAGCAAATATTCAAAATTCAGCCATATGAAGTATTATTTTTTAAATTGTGTACAATTGCATCGTAGTATAAGGAATGAAAAATTAATTTTTGTTAAGTCAAAGAAAAAGCAATTTATCAGCTATGCCATTCCCCTTCTACTTCATAGAGTAGAGCGATGCTAAATTAATTGACAGATAAAAATTCATTATCAAGCATTTATCAAGGGTGGCATTCACAAACAAAAAGTTTTTCTCATTGTTGATGAGTTAGTTCATTCAAAATAGTCTCTTAACATTCTTATCGCTGCTTCAATTGAAAAATCTGAAAAAGCATCGCTTGCAAAGTCTTTTACTTGTGATGAGCACTTGAATTCGTCTAAACTTTTACAAATAAAAATAATCGATGACAATAATTTTAGAGGATTCAAGGTTAGTCTTCAACTTGGTGGTGACAGACGCTGCACAATACAATATATCCGCTGAAACCACTTTGGAATAATTTTTCCCAAATTTGATGCATTAATTCAATGAAAATTGGGGTTTACTTCAAGGAATTGGTGATGATTGAAGCAAAAAATTTGCTAGAAAGGAAAAACAATAACTTTTTAGGTACAGGGGACGTCCTACATTTCACATCATTACAAGATGACTTAGCTAAAAGCGAGTTCACTAGTAAGAGCGTCTTAATGTGATAAAAAAATTGTAATTAAATGCCATTCAACTTGTGAATCCTTTCTCAAACTAATTCAAAAACTATTTTGCCATGAAATTTAATATTTTGACCCTCAAAATTAATAAAAGTTCCTCAAGATTAATTTATTTATTAAAGACTTTAATAAATAAATCACTTTGATCATTACTCTTTTATATTTAAATTCACAAAGCTGATGTGCATGATATCGTATTTTTTAATTTTTCCATGTTTTTGAAATTTCCCTGATTTGGGGTAACTACGATAAATTTAAAATTTATTCTAACTCTAGTATTTATTGTCTAAATGTCTTGTGACATATGTGACAAAAATTATCCTTATTACAAGATTAACAGATAACATGGACCGGACCCTTCAAAGCTTGAGCACACAACATAATCATTTCACCGGCTTAAAGTATATTTTCAAAAATTGGAACTTTTTAATTTTCTGGTCCGCAGCATAAGTTACCTGCAATAAATTCAAATTTGCTAGATTCGAATATAGCGCTTCTTCGCCTTCACTAAATTGTCGCAACCAACAAAGTTAAAATTGTGAAAATACATTTTTAAAATGGCATTATATCTTACCCTAAAAATCTCTTATTCTTAATAGGATTTCTGATACAATTTTTTTCTCTGGATCCTAATGAAAAAAAATACCCCAAGAGTTTACCCTGGCTAAGAAACAAATGTGAACATTTATAAAACTCAATTTCATTAAAAATCTCCATCTGAGATAGCTTACTTTTAGTCAAATTTGTGATAAAGTTGAGTACCCAAAATTTAGATATGCAGAAAATGGTGTAATTATATTTTTAGTCAAACTTGATGAGGTGACGTTGAAGACTTCATAACTTCGTTATATTAGCGCTATAACATAAATGGATATATTCTTTAGAAATCGATTTTTCCATCCCTTTTCAAATACACGATGATTTTTACACCCTTGTCTCGGAGGTTGATATTTTATAATGCAATTGATCATACTGTATAAAATTTTGAGGGATGTCTTGATCATTTTCAGGTTTTGGAAGATTGTGACTAAAAATTAAGGGAAGATTTTAAAACAGAAAAAAATTATTTGAGCTTACATCACGTGTGAAAGTTAATTTACTGATGCATTTTGAATCAATTAAACCAAAAGTTGGTTTATTAAGTAAATTAATGCAATATTTAGCGTGAAGAATTTATTTAAAGTACCAATATTTGATATTGATTGACAGGTTCGATTGATTTTCATTTAAAAAATGGCATGCTCATATTAGCAATAAATTATTTTTTATTTCGCGCTACAATTTTTAAAAATATTTAATATTTTGAATGACTGCGGAATCAAAAGCATCTCATCACTAATCGCGTTAATAAAATGTTTTATTTCCAGCACTAAAACAAGGTCGTAATATTTTCTGACAACTTAACTATATATAATCTACAGAAATGAATTGGTATCAAAAATTTCTTTCTTTTGAAGGCTGTATACATTATAACGCAAAAGTTAACTAAACAAATCGTTGCCACTAAAATTCCGTTTCTTTATTGTTATGTTCAAACAATTTTAATTCGTTTCGCCAAGATTATTGCGATTAATCAGCGCAAAATTTCCGTTATTTTATCAACTCTAAAATGAAAATACTTCCAAATTTTAGTACCATGCTAAATTTAAAATGCTGTTAATTATAATTTGCATTTTTAAACCAACCTATTATTAAAAGTGTTTCATATATAAATACAAAATTCTTGAGAAAGCTTTAAAAAGACTAAAAACAAAAACAAGATTTTTCTTTCAATTATAATGAATATATACGTCTGAACTGTTGAGCACATAATTTAACATGCTACTCTAATCTTTTAGCATTCCAATATTGGGTATCTACAGTCACCATTGTTTTCGGCGTTAGCATGAGAGGCCCACACAACACACATGTAATCTTATGTCAACAACTGGACCAGATTATTTGATTTTTGGCGAGATATTAGAAGGCAATCTGTTGTATTTTCCAAGGTGAAGGAATGATATAGTGATTTTGGCATCTCTCAGTCCTTATACTCAAGGATAGGGATGAAATTTTACAAAACATGTACTGTAATTAATTTCAAAATAGCTATTACAGATTGCATTTTCAAAAAAACTTTGAATTAATATTCCACTCAGGTTATTTTTCAATGCAAAAATCAATACAAAAAATGCAAAAACTGAACACATTGCTCTTGAGATAAAGAATGCTTTGCTCTATCACTAAAGACAGATTCTCAAGATTTTCAACCTTCGTGCTTACAACTTAGTACAAGTTCCAAGCAAAAATGCTATTTGTGAAGGAGGAAAAATATTTAACACGAGAAAACTATTCTGGCACAAAATGTTCAACGCAACGGAGGAACTTAGCCCAAAATCCCATTTTTGGCGTTGACATATCCTGTTTTCACATTTCCTACAAACATGAACGTCCACCGATTCCATTCAATCAACCACCCTCAATTCAAATAAAAAATGTTTTTAAGCTTTTTTTTTAGAAAAAATATGGACCATAAAATTTTTAATAAAATAACGCAAATAATAATGTACACTAAAATCAACACATTCCAAAGGTTAATTTAATGCAGGTTATAAAATTCGCATTTCTTTATTTAAAATGTCTGCATACCGTACTTTGAATATGCTGCACAGTTTCATGGCAAACGTTTACACCCAGAGAGTAAAAAAGGTTTTCTGCAAAGTATAAAGAAGTGTAATTTTAAAAATTCAATACACATTTATTTCTATAATATAAAATATAGGTAGATATGTATGTATGTATATACTATGTACATATAAAATACGATGGTATATATGTGAAAGTTTATCGTTAAAAATAAGAGAACATGATAGGAGTAAATTTTAGTGTGAGCCTTTTATTAATTAAGCATTTTGTCTTTCTCTGATAAAACACCACATATACAAAGATTGAGAAAAAAGCAATAGTGTCTTGATAGTATAAAATGGAATATCTTCTTCAATACACTCGTGCTCCTGCACCCATCGTTTAAATTGCGCACGACTAGAAGAAAAATAAGCTGCGAGTTGCGTAGGTTTATCGTCACCAAGTTTGTATTTTGCCGGTATCACTATCAAGCACGAAGGCGTTATTCAGAGTCAACTTGGATAGGAGGCGGGCCTACGCCAGGACATTTGGTTGAGGAAGTGGGAGTATCTTGAGAGATGTTATCATCCGGTGAAGTATTGTTGATGTGACGAGTGGCATTGAATGAAGGAGAAAGTGATGACAATAAAATGTCATTTCTGTTGTTGTTGTTGCTACTACAGTTATTATTATTACTGTTCAGAAGAATGGGAAAATTGTCGGAGTTACGTTTGTGTTCTGGGATTAACATGGGCAATAAATTTTCGTGCTTTTTCAGTTCTAAATGATAAAATATTATTTCATAATAGCTGTGCACCAAATGATAAACTTTAGGATCCATTTTCATCAATAACTCACCTATTGATCACGAACATTTTAAAATATCATCACAATCAAATTACCGTAATCATAAGTATCAGAGGTCTGGCAAGACCTCCGGGGAGACAACACGCAAAACTTGCCAGCCTTATTATATATTTAAATGTGTAAATCGTAAAATGCTTAAAAAATATACTTAAAATAAAAATTTTCAAAAAATATTTTACATACATATTGAAAGCCACATTTCAAAAATTCTACCTAAAAGTTCAAAAAATTTAACTTTGAAATTGCAGTTTTATTTCATAAAAACTATATGATTGGTTGAAATGTTTATGTAATATATAATAATAATACTAATACTACCAATACTACTTTTTGAAAATTTTTACTTGTTTGATTTGAAGAAAGAATTCAACTGTTTTTCAATATTTCTTTTTCATTATATATATATCATTAGAAAGCTTATCGTTTGCTACATACTCTAGAATAATTTATTTTTGCAAAAGTTTTAACAAATTTTAATAAATGGTCTTTACTTCGAAAAATTTTGTCTAAATTTTTGAAAAAATTACGGACCACCTTTTTGTTTACGCATAATGTGAAGATTTTTAAAAAAAATTGAATGAAAATGATATCATTGGAAAGATATACTCTTTGTGGTTAACATAGGCTAGGTTATACAAATAAATATATTTTCATTTTTCCAAAATCTGCTTTTATGTGAGGTCAGTCAAGTTTTATCTAGTTTCAAAAAATACCAATAATAATTAACGTTCTTAATTTATATAATATTTTTTCAATATTTTATATTCACAAAGGTAAAATATGATTTTTTACATTTTAAAATTTCATAGTTGAAGAAAACTGTCGAAAATTAATATATATTTTTTACTTTTTATGGGTCAGTAGTACAGGTCAGTATAATGTTTTTCTAATAAATTTAAAATTATTTTTAAAGTGAAAAATGTTGATCGAATGTACAAGATTTGAAGCTATACTCTTTGTGGGTAAAATAGGCTAGGTTTTACAAATAAATATATTTTTATTTTTCCAAAATCCGCTTTTATGTGAGGTCAGTCAACTTTTATCTAGTTTCAAAAAATACCAATAATTAACGTGATGAGTTTATATATTATTTCTTCAAAATTTTATATTCACAAAGGCAGAATATGGTTTTTAACATTTTAAAATGTCATAGTTAAATAAAACTGTCGAAAATTAATATTTATTTTTTACTTTTTATGGGTCAGTAGTATAGGTCAGTATAATATTTTTCTAATAAATTTTAAATTAATTTTCAGGTGAAAAATGTCGATTAAATGTACGAGTTTTGTTTGATAATCGTAGTCTACTTTTATTTAGTTTAGATACAACCTTTCTAATTTTTAACGAAGGGCATTCGTTATATTTATACCGACAGTGTGCGAGGAATAAATCACATTATTGATTGATTTTAGAGCATAATTATGCGAAGAAAGATGAACACATGTTGCATTACGCGTTTGTGAGCGCAGTGAATTCTTATCTCGCATACGCTTCACCACATCTTTAGCACGCGTGTGTGGTTTATTAATGTCGATTGAATGTACGAATTTTGTTTGATAATCGTAGCCTACTTTTATTTAGTTTAGATACAACCTTTCTAATTTTTAACGAAGGGCATTCGTTATATTTATACCGACAGTGTGCGAATAATAAATCACATTATTGATTGATTTTAGAGCATAACTATGCGAAGAAAGATGAACACATGTTGCATTACGCGTTTGTGAGCGCAGTGAATTCTTATCTCGCATACGCTTCACCACATCTTTAGCACGCGTGTGTGGTTTATTAATGTCGATTGAATGTACGAATTTTGTTTGATAATCGTAGTCTACTTTTATTTAGTTTAGATACAACCTTTCTAATTTTTAACGAAGGGCATTCGTTATATTTATACCGACAGTGTGCGAATAATAAATCACATTATTGATTGATTTTAGAGCATAACTATGCGAAGAAAGATGAACACATGTTGCATTACGCGTTTGTGAGCGCAGTGAATTCTTATCTCGCATACGCTTCACCACATCTTTAGCACGCGTGTGTGGTTTATTAATGTCGATTGAATGTACGAATTTTGTTTGATAATCGTAGTCTACTTTTATTTAGTTTAGATACAACCTTTCTAATTTTTAACGAAGGGCATTCGTTATATTTATACCGACAGTGTGCGAATAATAAATCACATTATTGATTGATTTTAGAGCATAACTATGCGAAGAAAGATGAACACATGTTGCATTACGCGTTTGTGAGCGCAGTGAATTCTTATCTCGCATACGCTTCACCACATCTTTAGCACGCGTGTGTGGTTTATTAATGTCGATTGAATGTACGAATTTTGTTTGATAATCGTAGCCTACTTTTATTTAGTTTAGATACAACCTTTCTAATTTTTAACGAAGGGCATTCGTTATATTTATACCGACAGTGTGCGAATAATAAATCACATTATTGATTGATTTTAGAGCATAACTATGCGAAGAAAGATGAACACATGTTGCATTACGCGTTTGTGAGCGCAGTGAATTCTTATCTCGCATACGCTTCACCACATCTTTAGCACGCGTGTGTGGTTTATTAATGTCGATTGAATGTACGAATTTTGTTTGATAATCGTAGTCTACTTTTATTTAGTTTAGATACAACCTTTCTAATTTTTAACGAAGGGCATTCGTTATATTTATACCGACAGTGTGCGAATAATAAATCACATTATTGATTGATTTTAGAGCATAACTATGCGAAGAAAGATGAACACATGTTGCATTACGCGTTTGTGAGCGCAGTGAATTCTTATCTCGCATACGCTTCACCACATCTTTAGCACGCGTGTGTGGTTTATTTTATCGGGCTAGTGTACGCTTAGTTTATTTGTAGTGTTCCTAGCTTAAATCTTAGTCAAATATTAAAACGCTTATAACTTTCACATTTCTCAACAGAATGCATCATGCGATATACCAAATTAAAGCATTTTTTAGGTGGGCTTTCAGAATACATTACTTATATCATAAGTACTTAAGAAATACCATTTTACTGTTTTTATTTTCCATGGGCTTCATACCATTAATTAGCAGATAAGGGATGCATTTTAAACTAAAGCTCCTTTCATTAGGACAAATTTTTACCTATATTATGTGACAATTTCCAGCACAATTATAAAGCGACTCTACTCTCAGAATCTAAATTTATTTGTAGATTTTTATAAAATAGTATTAGTTTTTCCATTTTTTTTATAAATTAACCTTCGTTTTTTTTATTGGTCAGTATAATGTTTTTCTAATAAATTTAAAAGCATTTTTTATGGGCTTTCAGAATACATTACTTATATCACAAGTACTTAAGAAATACCTTTTACTGTTTTTATTTTCCATGGGCTTCATACCATTAATTAGCAGATAAGGGATGCATTTTAAACTAAAGCTCCTTTCATTAGGACAAATTTTTACCTATATTATGTGACAATTTCCAGCACAATTATAAAGCGACTCTACTCTCAGAATCTAAATTTATTTGTAGATTTTTATAAAATAGTATTAGTTTTTCCATTTTTTTTATAAATTAACCTTCGTTTTTTTTATTGGTCAGTATAATGTTTTTCTAATAAATTTAAAATTATTTTTGAAGTTAAAAATGTAGATCGAATGTACAAGTTTTGTTGGATAATCGTAGTCCACTATTTATTTTTAGATTTTTATAAAATCATTTTAGTTTTTGGTTTTTTATAAATTAACATTAGTTTTTTACTTCTTTTGAATAATCATCCAAAATTTAAGTGCGGGTTTGATTTACACTTTGATTCGAAAAAAATATGTTTTGGATAAATATTTTTTTTATTATTGTTTACTGCATATAAATTTCTAAAGAGAAGATAAATAGATCAAAATATGTGTTTTAATCAATTTTTCTCAATAAGTATTGAAGCTATGAGGTAGCAAAATATGAACAGAAAGTTTGATATTTTTTGATTTTTTAAAGAATATTTTTCGATTCTTTGATCACAGAATTTTATTTTGATTATTTGACAAATATAATATTTAAAATCGTGCAAATTGCAAAGTATAGGTAATAACTTTTGTAACATCGTATGAGGTAGCAAAATATGAACAGAAAGTTTGATATTTTTTTATTTTTTAAAGAATATTTTTCGATTCTTTGATATGAATTATCGCGGTATACAGGTTGGAGATGAACCATCGTAGTATACAGGTATAATGTATATAGGTAATAACTTGTGTAGCATCGTCTCCCCGAATGAGGTATATCAAATCTTACATCTAGCAGAATGTGAACAGAAAGTTGAACATTGTCTCCCTAGTTATTTGTACATGGAATAGAAACCATCGTAGTATACAGGTTGAAGATGAATCATCGTAGTATACAGGTTAGAGATGAATCATCGTAGTATACAGGTTGGAGATGAATCATTGTAGTATATAGTTTGGAGATGAATCATCGTAGAATACAGGTTGGAGAAGAATCATCGTAATATACGGGTTGGAGATAAAACGCAAGTTGTCTACCCGCGTTCAACCGTACAGGTTATGAGATATATATATACAGTAAAAATTCATTATAAGCACAAACCCGATATAAGCACACATATATGAAGTCCCGTTTATTTTTAGGGTATCTTACATAGAAATTGATCGGTAAAAGCACTGATCGTTATAAGCACGTAGTGTTTAAAGCAAGTTTCACAACTATTCTATTGGATTTTCATCGAATATGACTTTTTATAGTGACACATGTAAAAACATTCAATCATTCATAATGCTTCAAGCATTCACCAAAAAGTTATCTTGTGTGATTGATAATATCGCTTAGTAGATGTGTTTTACGCGATTGTTTATAGACAGGATACGCGTTATTATGCAATTATGATTGCACAAATTTTTGGCAGTCATTTTCATTCAATATTGATTTTACTTTGCTTAAGCATAAGTTTGTTTTTGTTGTTACATCCGTTTTTTTATTTCATTTGCTTTCTTGTAAACTTAGATTGTCCAATAAAAATTTAGCTTTGAATTTAAACTTGCTGCTAAGGAAGTTGATGATGGACAAAAAATTAGCGACATAGCTAAGAAGTATCAAATACGCCACACTTTAATTAGTAGATGGATTAAAAATAAAGAAGAACTTTCTAGAATTAAAATGGAAAATAAAGATTTCAAAAGAAAAAGAACAGGAGTGTTGCCTGAATTTGAAAATTCTTTATATGAATGGTTTTGTTCAATGAGAGAGAAAAATGTGCAAATTTCAGGTCCTCTTTTGATTGAAAAGGCTAAATTACTTCATAATGAATTAGCTCAAACTTCTGAAGCAAATCCCATGAATTTTTCAACTGGTTGGTTTCAAAGATCTCAGAAAGAATTCAATATTGTTTACAAACGTCAACACGGAGAAAAAGAAATTGCAGATGTAAACAATGCGGAAGAGTGTAAAAAGTTTTTTATTGATGAAATTTTGAAATACTCTGAAAGTTGTATATTCAATGCAGATGAAACTGGCATATATTTCTTGATAGAAAAAATGAAGTTGTCAGTGGGAGTAAAAAAAGCAATGAACAGACTCTCTTTATTATTATGAGCAAACATGTCTGGCACCGAGAAATTACCCCAGCTTGTGATAGGTAAATTTTAAAATTCAAGATGCTTTAAAAACAGAAAAAATAATTTATATATATACGCGCAATAAAGCCTCTTAGATATCTAAAGATATTTTGTGATTGGCTTTTAAATTTAAATAATAAAATGCAGAGAAAAACGAAAGATTTCTTTGATAATTGATCGATGCCCTGCACATCCAAAAGATTTCGAATATTGAAATTTATTTTTTACCTCCCACTACGACTTCAATTATACAGCCTATGGATGCTGGTATAATACGGAGAGTTAAAGCGCATTACAGAAAGAACTTTATGAAAGGCATCATAGATCATATGATGATCATAGATAGTGGGCAAGATGAAAACATGGAGAAGGCGGTAAAGGTAACAGCGTTTCTACTGAGGTAATTAAAAATTGTTTTGGTTCAAATTTACAAGACATGGCGTTAATTGAACACCCTGAAAGAACAGATAAGGCAGTGGAAGAAAGTTTTTTAACTTCTGAATATATTGATTGCGATGAATATTTGGAGTGCCTCGAAACAACGAATGAACTACAGCTGACTTAGAAAAGATGAGGAGCAACCTAAAGTATCTCCTAGGAAGCCTTACAAATGATGGATGAAATAAAAAAAGTCTATGAACGATGTGGAGTTACAACTATTGATTTGAAAAAAGCTCAAAAGTCACTTCAAAACCACGTAATTGAGAGCAGAAAATTGGGCCAGTCTTCAATTGATGAATATAATTTTGAGTAATAAGCATAACTTTGTTTTAATTTTTTAAAACTCAGCATTTTTTCTACTTATTAACTTAATTATGAATCAACTTTAATTTAATAGTTTTCGATATAAGCACATACTCGGTATAAGCACCTATTCAGCTGGTCCGGTGTAAGTGTTTATATCGAATATTGACTGTATATATATATGTATATCAGAGGTGCACATCCTCAAAACATTGGGAGGGTAGGGAAAATTGTAAAAAAAACTTCTTTTTTTTACAATTTTCAAAATTTATTATAAAAGAATATTTGTCCAATGAACACACCACCATTATATTTGCACTGTAAGCTCTCAATCCCATCATAACTTCGGATAACTAACGGATTTTATCAAGCCAATATACCTTATTTGTAATTCTGATGGCACCACTACCTTGATCTCTAGTTTTAAACATAGAACTCATTTCAAAAAATGGGCACCTTATAGACAAAAAATAGAAACTTTTCTATCTTGAAATATAATTATAACAATAAATCTTTGTTCATTTTGCATGCCAGTGTATATTTGTCTCCATGCCATAAGTAGCCGACCCCTGTCCTAGCGAATGGCGAAGCAGTTCCATGGGGACCGAGAAGGGGCAACTAAGTAGATCGTTTTACGCAACATATTGGACCCGTATTGGGTCATTTGCGATTTTTGCCAATAAGTCACATTTAAAAAGAGTAAATAACTTAGCCTTTGAATTGAGTTCAAGAACCATTTATCGGTTTGATTAATGATTGAGGAGGTTCAAAACAAATTTTTTGAGAAACGTCTTATAGCAATTTTTCGATCGAAATGGGACAGTCCTGTGAGCATGTTGCAAAGATGGCTCACAAAGTTCTCATTTGATTTGCCACTACATATGAGTGTAAGCAAGCGTTTTCCATGCTACTTGCCGTTGAAACCTAATCCCAAAACAGATTGGAAGTGAGTAATGATATCAGAGTTGCATTAATCAAAACAAAGCTAAACTTCCACAAACTGGTTTAGACATAGTACATGCATCCATTCCATTGACTGGATTATTCAGACAATTTATGAACAAATGTCAATTGCTATTAAAAATTATAGTTAGGCAGCCACGCCGAAAATTTTTACAAAGTTTGTGAACTACTTTTCAAGCTCAACAAGAGAACAAAATCATCATATATGATAGATCCTACCCATCGAATATAAGTAAGCCTTTATCCCTCCTTATTGCTATTTACAAGTTATTGAAACTGATGCTCACAGTTGCATTTTTTATGGCCAGATATGCTATACTTTAGCCAAGTGAAGGTTTTACACCATCACTCTAAAAATGATCTCTTTTAAATCTCTAGGAAGGAGAATTTTGGTTGGGACCATTCTATATTTGGTGTTCGAAGGTTAAAAATGGCTTTGTCTTCTTAGAAGACTAATGGTAATACAGCTAGATCTTATTAATTTGACAGTAGATTATTCGGCAAACCCGCTATCCGATGCAATATCGATTAGGAGCTAAAAGATTATTCTCAGCCTCCCATCTCACTAATTGTCAAGAAGCGAATTGGTTAGGTGCATTGATTACTCTGTACTGAGATGCATTGTTGCTTAAAATTAAAATTTAAATTTTTTAGCAACAAAATGTTATCAAACTAGATTAGTAACACAGAAAAATAAAGAATGATCTAATATAACCTTCATATTCTACCTACACTTAGGACATGGGTCTATGAATTGACAGGTATGTAGCCGTGAATTGATATTTGGCACTTTTAAATATAAATTCAAGGTTTAAAATTTTTGGAATATCTCAATTAGCTATTCCATTCCCTAAGTTATATGTTATAAATCACATGTAAATGGACTAAGTTTTATTAACAAAAATTTTAGGAAAAGTGTTGTAAAAATACATTGCCAACTATTTTAAGCAATCTTGATAGAAAAAACTAAAACATTAAATAAAACGAATATTTAAGGATGAAGGCACTATATATTTGATTTTGGGAATAAAAGACTTGATTGTTTAAATTATATTTAGGAAATGTAATAAGGCCATTTTTCCTAACTTGTGTCTATTACATTAATATAACTCTTTCAGTTAGTCAGCCCCGTCTTCGAACGGGAGGGGGCAAGACTGATTTTAATGGGGCTGGGACTATAAGAAAGTGCATGCGTTTATATATTTCTAAGGAGTTTCAAAGGGCCAAAATAAATCCCAGAAGGGTAAGCCCCCTTGCCCTTCATTATCGACGGGCCTGGTTACAGTAATTAATAGGGATAAACCTTTTAAGCTATAAATTATAGAGTTCTTATATAGTTAAAAAAATTCTTGCCAACTGAAAAATTTCTCCACCTTATTCAAAGTATTGGCTACATTACTTCCTTTGATCAAATATAGCTCAAATCCGCATTATTATATCAATAACGTGAGAAATAATGGAAAAAGAGATTTTATATATTCACTCTAAGACTTTGCTTTAAAACAAGAGCCTACTCACAAGCACCTAGTGAAGAAGATCCTTATGTGTGTGTGAATTATACTTTCTTTCTTTTAGCTAGCCTGTATTCTATACTATGCACGTATAGGCAGGCGTTCAATCTACTATTGGCATTGATAAGTAATGCTCTCTTCAAAGCTCCCACCCATTCAAAATTGCATTGGAGGAAGTTTTTCAATGAATCTTTCAATGAATGTATCGAGTGAATCTTATCAGGGCACACTTATTAAAATATATATTAGAGTAGAATGTTGTTGTAGAAGGACATCCTTACCCTACACGTTTTTAATTAATGCAGTAACACCCAAAACACACCGATTTTCTCCTTTCTTTATATAAATCTCTTATTAATGCTGGAGGATACTGCTTCTATCAAGAATTACACGTAGAGTAAAATTTGTCCATGCAGGAATGAATGTATATGAGGAAGAGAAACCTTGATAAGTGAAGTGAAAGAGATCTGGTGGAAGAGGTTGATTGTTGGGTAACGTTGCGTTAGGCTGTCTCAACTGATCAAAGAAGGAGTCTGTGAGTGCCTGCACAGCGGTCAGTCGATTGGAAGGGGAATATTCCAAAACTTTAGATATCAAGTGAACCGCTTCTACTGCGTTATTGCGATTTTTAAACAGCTAAAAATGAGTGAAACAGAAGGTGAATACTAAATATCAAGATTTTCTAACTTTATGCCAAGGCTGGGGTTTGATTAACGGGAATTTGAATTCTTTGTAATTACTATTCATTTCTAAAATTTGTTCCTTGGATGGCGAGCCAAGTATTTTGATGATTTCAACTAGTTGATCTATTCCACTTTCACCAGGAAACAACGGAGTGCCGAGTAATAACTCAACTAAAACGCACCCTGAAGACCAAATATCTAAAAGCAACGATGATATAAGACACCTCATTTAAAATCAAACAGCAAGAGACGCTTTATTAAACGATTATGCTGAAGTTGACGTTTTAAAAAGACCAATAATACAAACAATATAAAATTTAAAATCTAAAGATCCCCAACTCAAATTTTTTTAAATCCATAACCAAAAACTTCATAGTATCATTTAATAGGAAAAAAGCTTGCTCTACTGGTAGGTTATTATCGATCTTCAAATTTTTAAATATCTTTAGTTCTCTATTGGTGTTCACGCACCTGACTCAAAACAAAGAAAGAAAAAATAACATATTTATTTTTAAAAAGAAAGAAATTTTTTGAGCAGTATTATTCCGAGTTATATTTTTATAGCTTTCTTTTCAAAAGAAGGAAACTTTTTGCCCGAACATCAAGAATTTTAAAATAAATAATAATAATTCAGGAAAATATCCTAGAACTTATAAAAATTCGCCCGACTAAAAGTACTTACTCCAAATGAGAAATTTAAAGCCAATTCTTCATTTACAACTTCGACTAAAGAAGGCCGATTTCATACGCTTTCAAAAATAATAGTGCTTTTTCATTAATCCTAGATTTTCTTGCCATCCCTTTAAAATCTCAAACTCCACAATGCTCGGCATAGCAAAATCTTTCAATTTTTAAAAACATCATCTTTCTATAGGTGATAATACGAAAAGAAGTAAATGTATAGCTTGGTTCATTTTTTGAGCTTCAAGAGCAAAAAAGATAAACTTAGAGAACTCAAAGAAAAAATGTGCCGTGAAAAAGGAAAACTGGGTTGTTGCTTGATCTCTTCTTGATCTCACCCATCCAAAACACAACATTCCTACTTCATAAAACAAAGCCTAGTGAATATAACTCGTAAATGATTGCAATTGAATGCAGATTTGTACATCACGTTTTTCAAAAAACATTTCCCTTACTTAGTATAGGATAAATAAACATTTACAAACGCAATTTAGTTCATACATACAAAACATAGGACAAAGATATAAGGTTGTCAAAATTTAGTCTTCAAAAAATTAAAGATACCGTATATAAATTGCATACCTATTTTTGTATTATAGGAGTATTAGAAGGATTATATAAGAAAAAGTGAAGTGTTATTGATAACATGTAACTTCAATTTAATCAGACATTGAAACCCTCAAATATTTTTCAGCCTGAACTGAAGCGCCTAGAAGCGATAAATTGAATTCAAAGAAATTAACTATTTTGCAAACCATATATTATTTATTCTTTAATATGTTTGAAATGTAGGAACTAAGGAATCACAAAAAAGTAAATCGAATTGGGGATCTTAGGAATTTGCTCTAAAAGATTAAATACAGGTTTGTGATGTGTCGCTTATAGGAATAATAAGGAAAGATACCAATAGAGCAAGAGTAGTCCACAGCTCCAAAAATGAGTTCAGGAGCGCGATAATATCGGGAACAGATGTAGGATACGTTGGGCTCACCAACAACAAGTTGTTTAGCTGAGCCAAAATCACATAACTTCAAGTGACCGGTGAAGGTGTCGAGAAGTAGGTTTTGAGGCTTGATGTCGCGATGACAGATGTTTTTAGAATGGATGTATGCGAGTGCTCTAAACACCTGGTACATGTAGAGTTTCACGCTAATCGGGTTAAAAGACTGGCGAGTTCGAGCATTGTATCTGGCGACACGATGAATTGTGTCTGGCACAAATTCTAACACCAAATTTAAAAACACGTCTGACTAAAAAAGTATGTGTTATCAGTTTTTAGGTTAGGAACGGTAGGAATGCTTGTGCATACATTTTCACCCGTTGACATGAAATAGTACTTCATCTTGACGATGTTGCAATGCTCCAGCTCCTTCATAATATTCAATTCTCGATTCTACAAAAAATACACATTACTCGAATACGAGAGAAAGCCTGCGACTTACACAATCACATAATGAATAAATGGAAAACAAATATAAAGAAAGACACGTATGTTCTTGTTCACCAGTAGTATATTCCTGTCAAAACAATAGTAATTATTTTTTAAACATTTGGCAAAGTGTTTCTTTACTTCATAATTATGTACACTACTATCGTTTTCTTTTTAAGATTTCTGATCGCCAATAAAAAATCAATTATATTTAAGCAATTATAATCAAAAAATAAGCCAAAGAGGAGAGAAAAAAAAAGTTACAAACATGTGTGTCCATGATTCAAATGGGTAAAGTAATGGTAAAATTATACTTATAATAATTTATTAGGCAGGTAGTAAATATCAAAATCAACAGCATTGGTATATGAAGAACTGAGATGAGGAAAATGTATAAGAAAAGACATAAGGATGCCAAACTCTTAGAGGGGAAGAGTCACAAAATAAACACCCTTAAAGAGAAATGCCTGAAAATATTGATTCATCAACAGTTAAAAGATAATTCTTGAAGTTGACATACCATAAGAGACTTTTACTAGCAAGGAAAGTGAATGTGCTGGACATATGATGATCAAAGATGAAGGACAGATCAGACGTGGGTACACATCAATGTATGAATGTTAGACTTTGGAAAGAGTAAAACTTTATACAGTAAAACTTCTTCCAACGGACACTTTATTAATAAAGTATAAAATTAAAATCGTTCATTTCTTCAATAAAGTCATTGATGTTAGTTCCAATCATGTCCGTATTATTGAAGTTTTTATGGCTTGCATACAGCTATGGAAAGAGATCTTAAGAAGGAGAACTTTTTGTATATTGCAATGAAGACTAAGAAAGTGATTGAGTGTTCGTTGAAGTTTCTTTCCTGCAATACTTACTACTCAGTATAGAGTAAAAAATACATCATCAAAGAAATAATAACTAAAATATCGATTGCAAAAGTTGCTTTGAATTTCGAAACCATCATTTTGCTTATTATAAAGTTTTTATAGCATATTTTCACTAAAATATCGGTTTTATGTAAATCAACATCTTCACAGTATATAAGTTTTAAAACAACTTCAAAAGGACGCAATGCATCTGTGAGCTTTTCAAAAAAATCATTCTTTATCAAAAATGTTCTCAGTTGAAGCAGTTACACACGCAACAATTTTAAGCAATAAAAAACGGTAAGCCATTCTATGAGATCAAATTCGGATTTCACAAAATCTTTAGGCATGCTATTTTATATAGGAGTCTTTTGGAATATTCGTTTTAAGATAATGTCTGCCTGTTCGGTTCTGCAACCAATGATATCACTATCAAAATTCCTCCAATCTTTTACGAATCATTTATCTCATCTCGATGTGAATAACACTAAGATGACAATACTGTAATTTTTAGCGCATTTAAAAGTATACACGTCTGAAAAATAATGTTTCTATGCATTAAACTCTGGTATTTTATGACTTTTACCTGATTAATTTTGGACAAGTGGGTTTTTAATTAAATTTCCTTTGCTTTGCACATATTTTTATTACTTGTTGCTCTATTGATAAATTCCTGATTGCCTTTTTAATGAGTTTTAAGAAGCCAAATCAACTTACAGCATCTAAGGCTTCCCTTTATATAAAAGAAAGGGTGCACATCAGGGGGCGGGGGAAGATATCGCCGAAGGAGCAGACACTCATGATAAGGAAAACGAAGTGGCTTTTTTTGGATCTAAAAGTACAAAGCCGTATGCAAAAGCCTACACCTGAAACCAGCAGCACCGAACCATGGCTTTTATGTAAGTTGGCTGATTGTACACTTATCGCTGCTGCTACGAAAGTGTAGCATAAATTTTAGACATTTTCTGTGATCACTTCTTTGAAGAGGAAATACACACTCAGTCTCTTTTATTTGAAACAATGACAAAGTTATGTCGAATGTGTCTGAAGATGAAAACTTATCCGAATATAGCATGGTGTCTAACAATGAAAATGATAAAGACTTTGAAGTTATTTCAAAAAATGACGACGGATTTTTGATCTTAAATTGTAATAATGAAAAACATGTTTTATTCAAAGAGAAAAATTCTTTTGAATCAAAGATGTTATCAATTGGTGTTCAGAATATCATTACAAAAGTTTTCAATGCTTTTTCAGGTAAAATAACTTTTCGTCCAATTTTTGATAAGAATTTTTAGCATATTCAAAAGTGCACAGTTGCTGAAAAAGTTGGGGTGAAAATTGACTGAAAAACAGGGTTACACAGTGATTTTACGATCAATGTTTAAAAAAGAATAATTTTTTAAGTACATTAAATAATGAAAAGTTTTCTTTTTTAAACCTTTCTTTAGTCAAAGTTGGAAGGAAAAGAAAGAAGTTAATTACATCTCTAAGTATATAAGTGGGAATCGAACTTTCTAAGTACTGGGAATGGGAGTTTAATATTTCGCCTTTGACTGCGCAACCCCTTTAGAAACTCTCTCTCGAAGAACTTAAGGGTTCTTTAAGTTCTTCTACTTAAAGGAACTACCTGGAGTAATTAAAGCCATAAATTCTTTTAGAAAGTTTCTGGAGTAAAACTATCATTACTCTTAAATACTTGAAAAATCCGACTCAGACTCCTAAATTGTATTGGATTTCGAATCTGATTCCTATCTTTATAAATCTCCAACTCCCGATTGCAAAACTCTGAATCATATAATCAATAAATGTATCTCAGACCGATTATTATATAAAACTCTATACAGAGAGAGTTTACTGAGCTACACTTGCGCTTAAAAATAAATGTTTGATTATTTGGATATTTCATATACGTATCATTCAATTTTGCGTCAAAAGCAAAATCGCAGTGTTTAGGGGCTGCACCTCTCTAATATTTGGCCTCCATTGACCTTTTAAAGTTTGGCTACGTCTGTCGCGAAAATAAGCATAAGATTGATGCAATTATGTGCAATATTTTTTAATTTTATGCTCTCTCGTGATAATGTTATTTCGGAAGAAACAAATGTTCTTTAACTGGAAAAATGTAGTTTTTGTTAGTTATTTAAGCATAATAATTCTCTGTATAATTTCAAATATAACTTGAGTTGATAGGTAGTTAGTAGATGTATTAATGTCCCAAATTGGTAATCTAAGTGGGGCGAGTTAGTAGGATGGAGTCCGGACAAAATCCGCCCCCCCCCTGGACAAAATCCCTTCTCTCAAAATGAGAAAGAGGACAGAACCCCCCTCTCTTTTAAAGACAAAAACTTGATTTTAATATTAGAGTTAGTATTAACACAAACCATAAATTTAATTTTAATATTAGAGTAATACAAAAACTTGATTTAAATATTAGAATCAGTGTTAACAAAACACAAAAAGGACGTGTACAGACAAAAGTCCTACCTGACAAAATCCCTCCCTTCAGAATGAGATAGAGAACAACACCCCCCCCCCCCCAGTTCCGCAAAATCATAGCATAATTGAGCATGTATATTACATAACTTTGTTTTTTAGTACATATTAAAAAAATATTGACTTTAATTCTAGCAATACAATGTTAAGCAAAATTCACTTTATTGAATTTAAAGGTAAGAATTAACATACAGTTTTAAACAAACATTATAATTACTTGCTTATTTGAACCGAATACAGTGGCTCACAGCACTCAGTGTTTCGGGAATGGTTTTAAGCCCATCACCGTGGTTCAGACGTTCTTTCAAATTCTTCGTTGTTCTTTTGACTCTTTTCGTTTGTGTACGTCCATGAGCATCTTGAAGGCAGTCGACACAAGTGCAAAATCGTTGCGCAAACAATCTATCAAAATCCACAGCGAAGGGTGAATGTGTCCAACCAAGTGTGAAAATTGCTGATTCCAACTTTGACACAAGTTATTTGTTCAGTCTTCTCCTGCTATAGTTATGTCATTGACATTCCAGATTGTTGGTGGAAACAGAGGTGGTCTGTGTCTAATTCATACAGGTTGGATCTGTCCATCGGCAAAAGGAGATGGTTTAATGCGATAGAAAGATCCAGTTACATATGTTGAATCAAAAGATTCTACGAGAGCTTCTGTTCCTAGGGGAATATTTTCCCGTAAGAGCTCCATGCCAGCAGGAACCTCGTTTACAGGAAGGAAAGCTAGGGCGTCTAACATTTCGCAGAACAGTCTAACATCACCATCATCTTTGTAAAGTCTAGTAAGCCCCAATTGCTGAATTTTACGCCAAGTGTTTTGTGTTAAGTGGAAGAAGCATCCTTAACTACTGACACGTGGAACCAACTTGAATAACAGATTGTTCAAAATTAGTTACAGCAAGTGGCGTGTCTGCATTGAATCCTAATTGATTACATTTGTTCAAAACAGCCTGAAGCATTTCCTCATATGTTGACTGCATTATATTTGGAAGCAATGAATAAACACAAGAGACTGCTGTTTCATCTAATGATGCACCAATCACATAAGCTTGTTGAAATACTGGAGGTGACAAGGAAAAGTTACCACCCATGAAATATTTACTGCTGCGAGCTAGCACCTCCATCGTCGTAGATAGGAAAGTTGTCCACTCATCAGGGATAGCAAGATAACGTAATGGCGCAGGTTCCTTTGGAAGGGCTCCTCTCCTCTGACGTCGAAGGCTTCGCTTCATTGCTTCGCTGCTGTCGAGGCGCACACGAAGTTGATCTTTGGCCTGCATAATCGCACTGCTCAAAATCGGGGAAGGCCTTTCTCTAGTTGCCGGTCTCTACTACCTAACCAAAAATATAAACTTTTTTTAACATGTAAATTATATAAATAACGTTTTATATCTCATAACCTGTAAGGTTGAACGCGGGTAGACAAATTGGTTTTGTCATTCCCAACCTGTACAGTATACTACGGTGGAATAATGTATTTGTCAATTCATGGAATAATCAAAATTATAAAGAAAATTTTTATTTTATTGACAACTAGAAATTTTTTTTTCAAAGTATAAATGTCAACTTAAAATAAAATAATAAAATTCAATGAAAATCGTATTTACTCAAAGCCAATTGATTGACATATTTATTATGATTTGTCAAAGAAAGACAAAATAAATCTTAATAATTTGTCAAAATGGGCTTTACAAAATATATAATAGTATAACTTTTGATCAGGTTTACATGGATAAAATTGAAGAAACGTATACGATTGAATTTTGAATAAATTTTTTGTAAAACAAGCTTACACTTAAATATCTCAAACATAGTCTTCTCCTAACGCGTTGAAGAAATATTTTTAATTCAGTTGTAAAAATAAAGTTAAATTAAACAATTTTTCATTTGAATTTAATTATTACAAGTTTGTAAAACAAAGAATTTGTGAAATTATTTACCAAATTGCTTATGAAGCGTATGCGAAAGCAAAAGAGAAGAGACAACTTAATTTGCGTGACATCCATTTTAATGTTATTTTAAAAAAGGAGTGAAAGAAGAAAGTACTTTAAATCTTCTGTCCTGCAAAACTTTCTTAATCGCAACAATTTCTCCATCTGAGCATAATTTTGCTTGAAAGACCACTCCAAAGGAGCCATTACCGATGACTTTGGTATCTGTGTATGAAATGACTTCTTGAATAATGGAGTCATTCTCTACTTTGTTAGCCAGCACACTAACCACATGTGCTTGATTATGTGACATGGATGATGCGTTATGATCTAAAAAATATTAAATACAGACTAAAAACTCTGTCAGGTGAAAGATTATTTTTGAGGTTAGGAGTTTACGCAAAATTTAATATCACATTTTCAAAACTGGAATATTCCGAGGAAACGCTATATAACAATTTTCTCGGTGAACTATCATACTAGAATCCTCTATATTAATAAAGGTACCGAAAAGAAAAAGTCAGATGTGATGTAAAAACATTTTCTTCTTCAATTAAGTGTAATATTAGAGTTAACAATTGGCTAAGATAAGAAACATTTAATTGCTATTGATTATAAACAAACAAAATAAAAAAAGTGCACAGAATGGTTTATTATGATAAAATAAAATTGAAATGTTAACTAATGGATGATTAAAAATTAGACATTCCAAGGCTAGGTTCTTATTATATTCGAATTTCATTTGTAAAATTTAAGCAAAACTTCACACTTTTAATTTTTTACACTATTTAGTAGTTAACTTTTCTTTCAGTCTTAAATGTTTTCTTACACTTAAAAAGTTGGGTCAAAAAGCCCACCTAACTACATATGAAGTCTTTTTTCAATACATTATAAATTGTTATAATATTAAGCATAAAATATATCGAAAAATAATCAGTATTATTAGATCATATTGAGATTCATATGAAAAATTTGATCTATAAAGAAAAAAGTATAAACTAAATGAGCTACATGTTCAGTAAAATGATAGAAGGTTTAAAATTTACAGGTTCCTCTCTGTCAATAAAATATATCTCCCAGCCACATAAATATTTCATGCACAGGAAGGAGGTCATCAATAATTAATTTTGAAATGAAAAGTATCTATTTTCAATCATGCATTATGTATAACACAAATTACACAATTTATTCTATATTTGTAGTTTTCAATAAGATTCATCATCTCCAATAATTTTGATAGAAGAATGTTCGATTAGCATGATTTTCTAGGCGGTGTCAGTGAAGTTGGTTCTCCTCATAGTTCAATACAAGCGGTGCAACTGTGCTCTTTCTACAATGGCCAAAAACTCGGTCTCAAGCCTCGGTATGGTAAATTTAGATAACGAGACTACAGGCTAATCCTGAAAGAAGACGTGATTTTTAAATATGCCTGCCATCCAGAGCAGTAAAATCTAAATACGCCAGCGTAATTATCGTATAAAAGTTCAAATAAATTTTTTTTATTTTTAAAAACAGCACTTTTTGACTGTTTTTATCCGAAAATTCATTTTGCTCATTTATACATCAGCAAAAATCGAAACATCTTGGAAAAGATGATAATAAATCAAAAGATTATTTATTAGTTTGTTTAACTTTAGCAACCTTATAGAAGAAAATTTGTTTTCAAAGCCTACATTTTACTTTCATCCAAGACGTGAAAAAATATTTCATTTCAAAAGGTACAAATTATTATTATTCTAAAAATACCTGAATTAGAAGAAATATTGAAATGCATTGAATTGGTTGTTGGAGAGGGCATTTTCATTGGAAGTTGCCCAAGAATAAAGAGTGATGAAGTGTAAAATATTAGAAATAAAAATCTTCATTCATAACAACTCTAATAATAAAAATAATAAAAATAATGATATTAATAGATTATATGTGATGCACATAATCCTTCATTTTACTGTATTTATTATAAATATAAAGTCTTAAAATTAAAAAATCATATCTACATTTTATGGCTGTAGGATAATTGCCCCCTCAGGACAATTGACGACAAATCTGATTATTCTTAAAGAATGGAAAAAATGTTTAACTATAGTATAGATGCTTTAAAAACATTTAAAATAAGAAAATTTGTATCACACAGGATTTCTTACAGAATTAGCACGAAAAGATGAGGTTAGTTGTTTCTTTTTTAAATAAAATTTAACAAACAATATAAGAGGGAGATTATTTTAAAAAATGGAAGAAATAAATGATGCTTTAATAAAGTATCATAATTCAAAGGATAAAATAAAACCCTAAATGAATTGAATACAATAGGAGAACGCAACTTTGATTGAATCAAGAATAAAATATAGTGAGTATTATACTTGAACGAAATTTAAGTTGGTAATGAATTGGCTGATATAATAACACATTCTTGGCATATAACCTCATTAGTGATTCCTAGTGATGAAATTTTAGCGTACCTTCCTTAAATGAGGTAAAATGCTTTCATATTTTAGAGTTTAGACTAAAGTTTGTTGAAGTTGAGGAGTTTTAGAAAATATACATAGTATTAATAATCAGTCACCCCATTAATTTCCATTATAGATTGTTCTTTTCCAGATTATGAAGATACGAACGAGCAAAGGAAAAGAAATATTCGATCTTCATTTTTTTATTTTTATTGCCAAAGTTTATTAGTAACCGGTATATAAGTGGATTCGGTGTATGAGTCGACCTTCAAATTAAAGCAAAAATTCAAAGTTTGATTAATATAAGTAGGATTTTTGTGTATAAGTCGAATGTCATTTTGAAAGCATTAATGCACTCAGAGCTCGGATTAAAAAGCAGTATATACGGTATTTGGAGTCAGGGTGGAATTTTTGAAAGTACAAGGAAGATATTGATATACGGGAAAAGACATTTTAAATTAAATATACTATTGTTTTTTTAAGGAATTGATATTAAGTTTTAATTAAATATACAATCATGGCTTTTAAAAAACTGAAATTGCTAAACGGGGAGATGGTGATAATAAAGAGACAAAGAAAACATTGGTACAGCAAGTTTTTAACCTATATATGCTATATGAGAACAATAATCATTCGTAAATTAACGAAATGAAAAGATGTATCTATCTATAAACTACCATTCTAAAACATCATCTTTCAAAGATAAAAAATTTAGATGTTTTTAAGAATTTTTTTCAAATAAAAGTTTTCAACATTTACATATATAAGTAGGCTGATAAGCTTTTTCTGTGCATTTTTTGTCTCCACGTTGGCTTGCCAGCCAACAATTTGCGATAGATTTTCGTTGAAAAGTGAGGGAAGGATTGAGAACTCTTGGCTTAAGGACTGAGAAAACGAATAGCAACATTTTAAACGAAGAAAAATGTTGAACATATTGCCAAGTACACAAATAGGAAGGAGTAGGATGAAAAACAGTAGCACTATTTGTTAAACCTGTTATTTTCGTGTATTGATTGTTCATAAACATACGCTATTTTATGCCAAATTTTGGCATTATATGGAACGCAAAAGCATGCGTTGCAAAAAATAAGTCTTAGTCAATGACAGTAGCGCATAAAAAATTATTGCATCTCCTATTACCATATAAGTTTGTCTATCAATTTTACGACTGTTGCAAAAACGCAACGCAAGTTTACGCTTATGGAAATAATGTTTATTGAGTATATGACATGCAAATTAAAATATAGATACAATGAAACATCTCTATGTTGAAGGTCGTAGGGACACTCAGTAAGCGTATTCAATATAAAGAGGGAGGGCTACATCAATTTGCTAAAATAAATGGAGGTTTTTTTCTGTATTCTTTTACTATTATTTTTCTAAAATCGCCATTCATAAAAAAAATAATTGTATGTAAACTTGTCGGTGATGGGCGCTTCCAAAATGTTGGCCTATTTACAGAATAGTATGGCATAGATCAAGGAGAGTCTAGCAGCGAAAAGTGTTGCAGCATTTCACATGGGCTTCAAAGTTAGATAGGATTGGCGATCGAGCAGGCTAGCCAAAGCTGCTTCTACTTTAGAAATTACGCATTTTCCTAAAATAGGTTAAAGCCTTTACCTATGGAAGCCTCATTCTCACGTTGCCTATTGCAAAAGACGGCCATGAAATGTATAAAAATATTTTGTGTATATTTACACCTTCCCTACCCGTATTATATTACTTGTCTATAAACTAGCAAAAAGATTTATTTGTTATAATTTTGTAAAAAATTGGATGTGGTATTTAAATTTTGGAATTAACAGTCTATCTATTATAATTTTAACTGGTTGTTATGCTATATCTGTCAATTTAGAAAGCAAAGGAGATACAAATAATCAAGCCATTTGAAACATATGTCAAGAAATACATTTACTCAGATTTTGAGGCATATTTATTTTTGCCATAAAACAAGTTTCACCGTTAATGAAGTAAGTTGACAAAAGGCGTCTTTACCAAAGTATGAATCGTCTGCGTTTATAAATGCTTTTTAATAAAAAATCATCTGCTTTACGTTAGATAGTGTCTGATTAATCTGGTCGTTAACCGGTTAAAGCAAAGATACAGGCATGTCGCCAAGGGCAGAGAGCAACCCCCACTAAAATTGAAGATAGAATAAATAAATCAGAGGCCCACCTCCTCAAAATTCATTTTTGGGGGCGAGAGAAGGTCGAAATTTTTCTAATATAATTTTTCAAAATTTATTATAAAAGAATCTTTGTTCAATAAACATACCACCATTATATCCGACATTATACTTGCACTGTAAGCTCTCAATCCCACCCCAACTACATAGATTTTATGAAGTTAAATTACCTTGTTTGTAATTCTGATTACATTAACTTTCTAGCTCAGTGGTTTTGAAACTGGAGTTCCATGGCGATCAAGTAGGGGTCACTGAGTGGATCGTTTTGCGCAAAATAGTGCATCCATATTGTGTCATTTGGGATCTTTGCCAAAAATTCAAATTTAAAAGAATGAAAATAAATGAGCTAAACTATTTATACTTTTTTATTTTTTTCAAACCTGATTTTATATATGTAAATGTGCATTTTTAGTGGTTTAAAAATGAAATATGACAACTCATATTTGACATTTGGTCTTACTGATTTAACGTCTGGTGGGGAAGAGGAACATAAGAGTTTTGTTCTGAAGTGTTAGCATCCACTTTTCTAGAGCCAGTCAAGTAAAGCTCGCAATGGAGGTGAAGCATTAGAATGCGGTAAACAAAACTATTGACTATTTGAAACGTCAAGCTGAACGATTGCACAAATCCAGATTTGATAACATAGGAATGTTTTTTTGCTAGGAATGTTTCAAAAAATATCTGTTGTCAAAAAAATCCAACAACATAGGAGAACAGTTGATATTACCTTGTTGCAAAGATATCATATTGAATGTGCTAAGAAATTCTGAACTTCCAAACGATACCGTTAGAAGGATAATAGGAGATTTCTGATGACATATCAGAGGTGGTTTTATTGATTCCGAATTCAATTTTCAACTTTTTTGCAATTCAGATTGATGAAACGATGGATGGCACGTACAATATGTATATGACAAGCACCTGGTAGACAATTTTTTGTTTTACAAAACTTTTAGCGATAGAACCACTTTAAGAGAAATATTTGGCAAGGTGAATTTTTTTTACAAAACATGTTAAGCCAGAAGATCCATCTGGAGTGTGTACTGGCCGTGCTCTAGAAATTTCTTATTGTTTGAGTTTTCAGACTGATTAAGCAAAAATCTCCAGATGTAAGGGTTAACTACTGCGCCATTCAATCATTTTTAGTAAACATATTTGAATCTATGAATTGCTTTAACCTTGGACCAAGTACTTTATTGTCATAAAAAATTGAAAGCTTTTCAAAATGAGGGTAGAATGCTGGAGTGAACTCTCCTGAAGGCCATAAAACACCGTGTAGCATATATTAGCCAAGAAATTAACCTACAAACATTTGAAAAATACTATCAATTTATCTATCTATAGTATCGGTCTCAGAAGATTTTTTCGAGAATAGTATATTGTTTTGGTTAATGATTGAATTCGATTTGCCACTACATATGATTGTGAGCAAGCGTTTTCCATGCTACTTGCTATTGAAACAAAATTCCGAAACAGATTGGAAGTGAGTAATGATATTGGAGTTGCATTGGCAAAACTGGCTTAAATGAAGCAGATGCATCCTTCCCATTAACTTATTGATTGAGTTATTCAGACAATTTAAATAAACAATTGACAATTTTTTTGTACAGTAGTTTATATGTTGTTTTATTTTTTTAAATAAGATCCCGAGCAAATAAAAAATTATAGAAACAGCTACGCCGAAAATTTTTAGGTTTGTAAACCACACTTCAAGCTCAACAAGAGAACTAAGAAAAAAGGTACCTGGGCCATTATAATGAAAAAATGATGCGGGACTATATTTAGGATTTAGTGAGAGAATGTGATCTGGACTACAACAGAAAATCAAGGAAATCCAGCCATTTTTAAAACCTGTATTTATTATGCAAGTGCAAATTAAGTTTAAATTTACTTCATTGGTTTTACTATGAAATACATTTATTTACATTATTAATTTAATTTAATAAACTGATAAAAAGCGAGTTTTTCCTTGAAAAATACCAAAAATCATAAATATCGACCACAAACCAAAACTTAAAATTAAATAATAGTGTTTTTTAAATACAGCCTCTCTACTGATTAATTGTCAACAAGCGAATTGGTAAGCTAGATCTTCATATTCTGCCTATACTTAGAACATGGGTCTATGAGTTGACAGGTATGTAGCCGTGAATTGATATTTGACACTTTTAAATATAAACTCAAGGTTTAAAATTTTTGGAAGAAAATATGCTACAAACCCTAAATTTTTTTAAATGAGCTAAGATATATGTTATAAATTACATGTAAATGAACTTATTTGTACTAAGTTTTATTAACAAAAATTTTAGAGAAAGTGTAAAAACATTGCCAACTATTCTAAGCAATCTTAATAATAAACTAAAACTTTAAATAAAATAATTATCTAAGAATAAAGATGCTATATATTTCATTTTTGGAGTCATGGGGCAAAACTGATTTTAATGGGGCCGGGACTATAAAAACTGTATAGAAGCTTTAGAGGGGCAAAGCTCCCTTGCTCTCCTCTTGTCGACAGGCCTGGTTACAGTAATTAATAAGGATAAACCTTTTAAGCTTTAGGCTATAAAAAATATTTGACACAATCTTATAAATGCTATAAAGAATTTTTGTTTACATTTCTTGCAATTTCTTCCTTTCAGGCGTATTTCATAAGGATATTAAGCTTTCTTATTTGAAACTTTTACTCTTTTAATTATAAAATTTCCTAAATTTCTTTTTCTGGACAATATTCTTAAGTCTAATTTTTCGAAGTTTTATCCCTGAATTATAATGTCAGATAGAGGAATCTTGATATTAGAAATGATGAAATTTTTTGAATTGATAATATAATTTCTAACTTTTGTTAGTGTTATAAATTTTTAATATAGAGTTTCACATTTTTTATATGCAATATTAGAGTAAAGTTTTCGAAAATTAAAAAAAAAGAAGGCTCATTAAAGCAATAGCAATTTTTTCAATGACAGTTATCCAACAATAACAATTTTCCGAAAGGTAATATTCACAAAGGCAACTTTCTGGTCCCTTTACACTGCATCACATTCCTTAATTGCTAGTGCAGGAGATTCAGGCCGCATATTTATTAGATATCCAATGAATAATTTTTCCAAATTTGATTCACATCTTTTACCAATAAAATACTTAGAACGAGACCCAATAAAAAAGTGAAATCATTTCGAATAGAGAAGAGATTATGATACTGTGTACTACGATTACTGCCATCCCAATCAGCAAAGCTAGTACCATACTTATCAACATTGCGTCTATAATCTATCATTTATAAAGTTTTAACGTTATATAAAAAAAACTTGTAGAAGTGTTGATATGTGTTGTCTTTCTGCAAGGGAGTTTAATAGTACCACTTCATCTTAGATTATCTAAGTACCGCCAATTACGTTACGCATATTATCGGACACTTCTATAAATTTTTTAGATTGAAAGAAATACTAAATGACAATATAATCTGTTAGTTTATTTTTTACAAATTAATAATTAGATTCTTTAGTCTATTTTTTACAAATTAATAATTAGATTCTTAGAATAAGTTAAAAAATTAATGATTAAAAAGAAGTGAAAGATAAGTGATACTAAATTAATGATTTTAAAAAACTACTAGAATAAATTAAATGATACTATTTAAATTTATTAGAATAATATATTCAAATATAAAACATAATGAAAATTTTAAATATATAAATATAGAGAATTAATATAAAATTTAATAGAGAATGATTTAACATTATGAATTTTAAAAAGGATAAAAAAAAATAATGAACTCATTCATGATTAATAAAATTGATAAGTTAGAAAAAAACTTAACGTAGAAAAAAGTTACGCTGAAACAAAATTAATGTATTTCAAGAAAGAAATCCGACTTTTCATCCATAAAACAATAATAAAAAATGTCCAACCGAGATTTGGAAAAGATAAAAATAAAAAATTAAAAAATTAAAATATAATTTTGATAATTTTGTGCTTATAAGAAGAAGAATTAATATTATTTATCAAGAACAGAATAAAAAACTTATATAGGAGTACCTCAGGGTTCTGTTTTGGGTCCCTTCCTTTTTTTAATTTATATTAATGACATATTTCAATCAAACGCTTCGTTAGAGTTTTTAGCTTTTGCTGATGATTTGACTATTCTTATACCTTATTATTTTTTCTCCTAAATATTTCTCTCGCTCAGAATAAAACATTTGAGTCTGTTTATAGAGAAAATGTCAATAAAGTTTTTGGTTGGTGTACAGTGAATGAACTTGGAATTAATAACTCTAAAACTGTTCATATGTTTTTTTCTAAGAAAAATGCTCAGCCTACCTTCTTGAAAAATCTCAATTTGCATTTATCAGTATCTCATAATTATTTAGGTTTAATCTTGAGTAAAAAATTGAATTGGAATCTACACATTAAACACATTTGCACTAACGTTAGTATTGTAATTGGTATTTTATATCGATTCAGATCACTTCCATCGAAAATTAAACTGGATATATATAGATCACTAGTTTTGCCTCATCTTTCCTATAGTTTGGTCAATTGGGGCTTTGTGGACCTCTCAAGTTTGCATACTCTTCAAAAAAAATGCATAAGATTGGTATCCAATCTGACATTCCGAGCGCATACTCTTTCAATTTTTAAAAGTAACAACTTGCTCAATATAAAAGAAATTTATATCCAACAACTTTGTATTGTGGCTTGGAAATTTTTTAATGGATATTTGCCTGTGGCCATAAGCAATTTTTTCACATTCAGTCACGATTCAGAACGTTTTTCCCCAAGATATATGTATAATTTGCAGATACCATCATATCGCTTGAAATCCACGCAGTCAAGTTTGAAGTTTCGTATAACTAAAATCTAGAATGAATATTTGCAAGATTTTCAAATTATGAATATTTCACTTTCAATATTGAAAAGACGCCTGAATGAATATTTATTGAAACAAGATTGAATCAATTTTGTGATGATTTAATATAATTTGATCTTTTTATTTAATTTTTTTCAATATCAATTTCATTTTTAACTATGTTTAATTGTTGATTTAACATTTATTTAACATTTATGAACAATTAAAAAAATATTTTAATGTTTTTTTTACTATTTCTGTTACGGTCTTCTGACCCTTGAAATACAAGCATATTCTCAAATGTGAAATTTTTTTTTTATGAGATTATTTTATGCTAATAAATTCTTCTTCTTCTTCTTACTAGATGTAACTTTTTCCAATGAACTAGAAGATGGTTCAAAAATCTGGAATTTGAAAAAACATCTTGATCGTGAAGAAGAACATCCTCTCTTGTGAATCATAAATATTTAAACCTCTATCTTGTTAGTCAATATTTAATCATCAATTCACTAAAAAAGTAATATGAAATTTTTCAAACCGTAAGAGGTTACAATATCTATGTGGTACCATTATGTGAACATATATCAATTCTCTAAAATTTTTTATAAATCTTAATATAATTTGACAAATTTTTTCTTTCGTTGTGAAAGAGAGAATCATTTAGATACTAAAGATGGAAAACCTTTTGTAAAATAGGATTATTAATGGTTTCATAAAGAAAACAAAAATTGAAAAAAGATTAGTTAGCAAATATCCAGAGTGACATCTGTTCATGTCACCTGGTATTACAATACAGGTTATTGATTAAAAAACCTAAAATAATTCTGAGTTCTCTGAAAAATGGTTTTTAGAACATACATTGCACAAAATAAATTTCTGAAGAAAGGACCAGTTTAGAATGAAGAGTAAAATTAGATATCATATAAATTATAGGAGAAATGAAGTACAGACTCCTAGCTGATAGCGAAATTGTAAACAAAACAATAGAGGTGCTATTGGAATATATAGTTTAAAGCTATCTCTTTAATTAGTAAATAAAAGAAAGATAAACCTAAAACCAAAGAGGGCAAAAGCTTTTTAGTTTAGTTAGAGTAGCACAGAGTAATATTTTTCACCATAAATTTTTATAAAAATTTAATTGCCGAATTAATTAATTGTCATTAAATATATTATTATAATATATAACCCATCTATAACACAATGTTACAAAAATTCAAAAAATTTTTCCTTTAAAAAAGTTTTTTTGTGTTTTTTTTATAAACTAATATATGCTGATTTCAGAAATAATATGATTTTTTACATTGCTATAACTTTTTGGAAAATTTTTGCATATTTGTGTTAACCATATAAGTACTGCGGTCGTAAAACGCACTTCCCACCTTCACTCAAAAATTAATTGTACAAAATTGGCTGAATCATATCCCTTCAAATTTCGCGAATTTCCCTAAAATCGCTAGCTGCATCTTTTGATAGCATTTTCATGGTAGTTGAATGACACTTTCATGTCCAAAACTGTAAAAATCAAAAATTAAAATTTTTAATCAAAATTTTGACATAATCTTATAACTTAAGGTTTATATCATATATTAACTTAAAAATTTATGATTATATAGAGTTTTAAACTCATACGCAATGCTAAAAAAAACAAATTCACAAAAACTGTGATTAATCATCTTAAATTTGTAAAAGCCTCATGCCAGCTTTCGAAATCCTTGCATTTTACAAGCTGTGTCAAATAAAACAACAACAACAACAACTATTTATATATTTATTTTTTTCAATAATCAAGGCTACTTTTTAGAAAATGTCAATAAAAAATTCTGATTGATCAGAAATATATCTAATAAAATATTCAAATTTTACATAAATTATATATTTTATACTAAATTATTTATACTTACAGACTACCTAAAACATAACCTTCAAACACGCATTCTTTTATCTTACTATCTCTTCCTTTATCCACTACCATTAAAGCCGCATATGCATTTATACTGAACACATGGTCATCTCTTAACATTGCACCACCCTTGATTAATTTTGCCATTCACAGCAAAAATATCACTTTCTCCCGCAACTCCATCAAGTGGTTCTCATCACACTACCCAACCTATTCCTACTTCTATAGATTCAAACTGCCTAGCAATCCATTATGTAGATTTGGTTGCCCCTACATCGAAACACCACTATACATAATTCTCTACTGCCCAATTTTTCACGATTTAATTGTTAAACTACTTAACTTCTGTAATCTACACTTTAACGAACCTCCTACTTCTCTATATGATTTTTTTACAATATACAATCATAATTCAATAAATCTCGATTTTAAATAACAAAATTGAACCAATCCTTATCGCACACCAAAATCTTATTCCACCCAAACCTCTTAATTAATTATACTCTTATCATCCTTCACTTTATATACCGAACACAAATACTACATACAATTTTTTTCTCCTAGTATACTAGAATTCCACAATTTTCTTCAACTAAACTCCACGCAATCATCAAATCCCTTCGATTTTAGGATCTTAAATTTTGTAATTCCGAATTAAAACGAAGGAGCTTTTAAATTTTAGTTGAATTGTTCAATTTGTATAAAAATTGCTGAAAAAATCAAAAAACATTATTAATTGAAATAAAAAAATTCATGAAATATACTTGTATATATCATGAATATATATATTGTATATGTAAATATTTTGAAAGAAATATTACTTAAAGTATTATTGAAACCATAAGATAAAAAGTATGTCTTTATAAAAAAATTTTCTTGAGGTTGGCACAAATTAGTCACGCCTGTTTTTATACCAAAGTAATCCATTTTGACTAATACGGTTAAAAAATATCTGGAAGTGGCAATTTAATTAGTAATGTGCCTTCACCCTATTAGTGCTATGGGAGGGGGTGAGTAAAACGCCCCCCTTTACAAAAAAATTAATTGTAGAAAATTGGCTAAATCAAATACCTTCAAATTTTGTGACTTTTCCTAAAATCGCTACCTGCATCTTTTGAAACCATTTTCATGGTCGTTGAATGACCTTTTCATGTCCAAAATTGTCAATTAAAAATTAAAATTTTTCAGCAAAATTTTGATATTATCTATACTTAACCTTATAAATTAGAATCTATATTATATAATACCTTAAAAATTTATAATTATTTACATTTTGGAACGCATAATACTTTATATATTTAATTTTTTCAATAATCATGGCTACTTTTTAGAAAATATCAAGCAAAATTTTGATTGATCAAAAATATATCTAATAAAATATGCCTTGAAATTTTACATAAAATATATTTTTATACTAAATCGGTCATGCTGTTTTCATTTCTGGACTCAATTTTTACATTTAGGATTTGAAAATAACTATAAGTGTTAATCAAATTTGCGGTCTACTTCTGAAAATTCTTTCCAAAAACATTTCTTCAAATTTTACATAAAATATATGTGTTATACTAAATCGGCAATGCTGGTTTTATTTCTGGACTCATTTTTACATGCTTCAAAAAAGATTTTGACCATTGAAAAGAAGTTATTAGTTCTTTTACAAATGAAAAATATTTAAATCTTATGCTTATCATCTAGGACAGGGGTCGATATCGACCCCTAAGTGTCAATAAGATAGACAAACTTACCAAATTGTGCTATGCTTTTTTACTTTATGGTAGTAATAAATTTCTTTTTCTTTTAAAACATAGCTTAGGAGATTATATAGTATAGGCCACGCCGGCCTTAGGCCACTGCAAACTATGCGGCCGCAGTGAGCCCCGCGCTTCTCATTTTGATGATATATTGTATGATTTCGCTAAGGGGTCGTTCACAATTGACGTCAACCTTTTTTTTTGATAAATTTCAACTTTTAGATATCATCACTTAACAAAATCGACTTATGTCAACTTTGGATACCCCCCCCCCTCCCCAGTTTTAGTTGACGACAATTGTGAACGACCTCTAAATGCAAGGTTCGTAAAGTAAAGTTACTTTGATCGTCATTTTGTGTTAATAAAACTAATCCCTTCTTTTTTTCAAAATCTTATTTCCTACCCACACTGGGCTCAGCAAACAGCAGGGCCGGCCCTGGTATAGACAGTAATGGGATTCAGCCGCTTCGTTAGAACCGTTTCACTAAATTTTCTGAGTTCGGCGAACCGACTAGTCGCTGTCAGTCGTTAGTCTTTTGTTAATTTATTTGTCTATAGAGTACAGGCTGTAAAGTAAAATAAGCACCCACAACATCATAACGATGCTTGTTTAACCATTATTTTAAAATTTTATTGTGAAATAATCAAAATTGATCAGTTTATTTGATGACAAATTTGACTTTTTTTGTAACAGAACCGGCCGACAAAAAATTAAATCCCACTACTGAGTATAGATGCCATGTTTTGTATAACATTTTCGGTTTATATTTTTTCTCTTAATTGTTGGACATTGATTAATGTTTTTATGAACGCTTTCTATGTAAGGTGGGAGTCGATGTGAAGACAAATGTTCTATGAAGGGATCGACGGGTAATAAAGTTTGCCGATCCCTGATCTATAATTAAAATTATGATTTAACTAAGATCGGTAGGAAATCTGAAAATTTAAAATAGTTCTGATTTATCAAAAATGGCAGAGATGACATTTTTGTGAGAATTTAGTCACTATCAAGATATTTTTTAATTTAAATTGAATTTGCCCATATTTTTCCTTTTTGCGTGTGAGAATCTTTTAGATTAAGAATGCGGACAAGTTTTTGTAATTGAATAATGAACAACACAAATGATTCATCAGAAAAAAACCCTTGAGCTGAGAATTGGTTGACAAATATAATACACAATACTGATAAAAAAGTCTGAGATCATCAAGAAGATTCCAAAAAAATAATTTTATCCTTATAAAAAATTTTTCGAAAACACATCGAAGAATATAAATTTCTAATGAAAAAAGAGCTACCAAGAAAGGGTCATCATAGAATGAATAGCAAAATTACATACTGTACATTATAATATGACGTAGAGACTATGAGCCGATAACGAATTTGTAGCCAAGAAGATGGAGGTCCTATTGAGTTACATAAGTTACTGTAGAATGAAATATTTTGAGTGAATTAAACACCTAAAGTTGGTTTATTAAATATTAAGAAAATAATTAAGTAGAAGTTATTTTTGTTTATATATTTGACATTGATTTCATAAAAAATGAGCATCACCATTAAATTCTACATACTTGAAATGTATAAAAAACTTTTTATAAGAATAAAAATTTTAATTATGACATGGGCTGTCATATTTAAATTATTTTGTTAGGTTTGACTAATTTAAAAAAAGGAATATAACAAATAAACACAGCCTACTTGAAAATGGGTATATATGTGTAAAAAACTTTATATAATTATTCGGATAAGATGTTTCTTTTTGGGATAAATCAATTTTTTGACAGTTTTGATTGATTTTCATAAAAAAATGAATATCACCACTGAATTACGAATGCTTAACCCTAAGACGGAATATAGTAATAAATTTTTTTTGAAAAAAATTAAATAGAATAAACTTAATGTATATAGTATTACTAAAATTTAAAATCAAATTTTTTTTAAACTTTTGGGTTAGATAGTTAATATGTTTTTTAAAAAAATTCAATTAAAACCAAAATTATCAACGAAAACTTTATTTATACAAATAAAATTAATAAAGAGAAGTATCACTTGACGTGATAGGCGTCAAAACATTTTTTATGCAGTATTTTTTCACATTTCAAAAAGCCCCGTATTTTTCATGCAAACTACACATCTTCTTTTGTTTATATCACCTAAATAGTGATTTATTCCATCATATCTTACTGATTTTGGGACTGGGGCATTATGGCCACCTTTTCTTTTTCTTTCAGTTTCAGCTTTCAAAAGATAACTAATGATTTCTTTTCTGAATTCTAAATGAGATATCGTAGAATTTTGATTTATTATCTTAAAAAATTTAAAAGAAGCCACAACGGATAAGTTTATTGTGTGTGAAAATAAATTCTACCGCCATTTTTTAAATCTCAATTTAGGTCTATATGATGAAAGAAAACGATCACACTGATCTACTCCACCCATACCAGTATTGTACATTTTTACAATATATGGTTGTAGAATCGTTGTTCTTTTTTCGGATTTTGATCCTTTCAGCTTTGCCTATAGGAGATAACGCGTAATAGTTGCTTGCAAAAGTAACGACTGAGCTATCCTTCCATTTCACACAAAAAACAACACCGTCTGAACGATAATCAAACTGCCCACATTCATTCTTCTTCAATTCTTTAGAGTCCAACAAAGGACATTTTACTGTTCGATTTTCCCTTATTGTACCACACGCTCTTATGTTTTTTGAAGCTAAATCCGATAAAAGAGAATAGCTTGTAAAAAAAATAGTCAAAAAAGACCACATGTCTATTTGGTTCTTTTATATATAGGCTCAATCATTTTCTGAACAACGTCGAAAGCAAGAGGCCTACTTCTTTTATTTTCTTTTTCGCAATATATTGAAAAATTATATGGAAATCCGTCACTACTGCACATCATCCATATTTTGTATCCAAAATTGATGGGCCTGTTTTTTATAAATTATTTTACACTGTGCAGATGCCTTCATCGACGCTTAAAAACTCGTGGAAAATTCCAAATTGTTGGCATGATTTTTCAACATATCTAAAAAAGGTTTCACCTTGGCGAGTTTTGAATTGCCTAAGTTTTGATTGTCAGCAAGATGAATGTATTTTTTAATTTTTTTAAATTATCTCTGGACATTGTGAGAAAATTGGAGCTGATAACAAATCATTGGTGGACCAACAATCTTAAGGAAGCACGTGAATACTACTTAGAAGAATCAACCCTAAAAACTTACGAATTTTATTTTCATTTATCTTGAAATTTGGCTCATTTTTGTCTCTTTTGCATACAAATTTGTTTGTTCAACAATGTGATCAAGCATTTCATGTGTAAAAAAAGTTAAAAGATTTCATGAGCATCTTTTCCCATGTGGTATTGTCCAATTTTATCAGCAACAAAACAATGAGCTTGTAGTGATAAATCTTCTTTTTTATCCCAATTATTCTTCATAAAAAAAATACTCCTATTTTCTTCGTCTTTCATTACCTCTAATTCACCACAAACTTCCTTTGGCATCGTTTCTTCTAACAAAATATCATCATCATATTCTTCTTCACTTTCCTTTGCTTTTTCATTTTCAGGAGGAACAATGACAAGAGATAGACCTTCATCTTTTGTGTCTTCAATATACTCCAGAGCACTATCAAGAAATTTAAATTTTTCGTTTGCAAAACTAATTTCAATCTAAAACTGTTTAATTTGTAAAAGTATAAAATAGTTTAATATATAAAAATATAATAAATATTTCACAAAAAAAGACTATAAAAAATTTTAGTCAGTGGATACTGAAGTGACTAACGTTCCCATTTTGGGAACATAAAACTTATATAAAAAAATGCTTTATGTAAATTTAATTTTAAATACTATTGATATATTAAGTCTTAAAGTTTATACAATAATTACTTTTAAATATGAAGTCAAATTTTTTGCACAACTAACTCTTGATAATTTCCAGTTCAGAAGTAAAAAACGTTTATTTCAAATCTAAAAAAAATATTTCAGGCATTTTATTTTTTAGATTGTTGTACTCCTTTTCTTTTATTAGATTTATGTCAAAAAAAGTAATAAAAATTAAAATATTTGTTTTTAAATTAAATTTATGTTCCCAAAAAGGGAACGTTAATCTTTAAAGGGTTAAAATGGGTATATATGTGTAAAAAACTTTATATTATTACTTAGATAAAAAGTTTCTTTTTAAGATGAGCTGTCAAATATAAATCAATGCTTTTATAACTTTAATTGATTTTTATAAAAAAAATGAATATCACAGCTGAATTCAGCATGCTTGAAAATGGGTGTATATGTGTAAAAAACATCATATAATTATTTTGATAAAAAGTTTCTTTTTTGAGATGAGCTGTAATATGTAAATCACTTTTGACAGGTTTGAATGATTTTCATAAAAAATAAATATCACCACTGAATTCAGCATGCTTGATGATGGGTATATATGTGTAAAAAAAACATTATATAATTATTTAGATAAAAAGCTTCTTTTTGAGAAGAACAGATTATGGAAAGAGGGCAGCGGCGCCAAGAATGTGTAAAGAGAGAGGTAGCCGGAAAATATTTTCATTTAAAAATAAAGTGCTTTCTATTTGCGCATCAAAGTGTTATATTTTTTATTAATAATATTATTGCATTACTATCATTATAATAAAAAAAAGTATATACAACAAAGTAAAGGATGGAAAAGAAAGACAGATTATTATTTGATTTCTGATTGTAAGGGAAGCGTTCGCATGTGGTGAAATATTATTAGTGAGTGATTAACAAACTAAAAGGTATAAAATTGAGCAAATCTCCATTCCACACACAGGTATAATACTATTTGTATAGCAATTTTGCTAAATAATCACTTGGATGGGACTAAAAATGTGGTAATTTTATTTTGTGTTGCATTTTTTATTGTTGTCTTTGATATCTTTTTAGGAAGAGAATCTTGAGTGGATTCTGTTTCTTTTTTAACTTCTTCCTTATGTGCTGTCTTAAACTTTTTGTATAATTTTTTACCGTCATAATCTTGTGCAAATTTTGAAACAAACTTCCAGAAGTGTGCCCTCCAGGTTTTAATGTTCCCAGCTTCTTGATTTTCCAGAGAAGAAAGGCATTGTTGGATGTGATTTCCAATAGTGAGTAAGGATTTAGAAAAGTTTTCTCGTATTAAATCACAGCTATTGGATTCACAGTTAGCAACAGAAGTATTCAATTTTTTCAAAACCTTTTTAATACTTCGCATTTGTTCTTTGCAATATAAGAAAGCAGGCTGGGGCAATTCTTCACTATCAATGCCACCGTCTGGTTTTTCATCTTCTACTATGTTCTTTATTTTAAGACGTTCTTTTTTCAACATTCGGATGAGTTGTTCGAAACGCGTTGCTAAGTGATTTCCTTGAGGCTTTTCTCCATTGACTAATAATATTTTGTCGTGCAAATTTAAAGTGTTGTCCATTTTAATTATATTCCAGTTATTAAAGCCATGCTTGTAAACACCTTCTAACAACATTTTATCATCATCCCATGTCCACTCGACAGCCCACGCAGGATGCCTAGGCTTTTGTCTCAAGTCTACATTTTTTATAGGGATATTTTGAGCGAGTTCATCCATCTCATTCAGAGATTTTTCAACAGGACCTAGTGGAACCACAACGTTATATAACCGTAAGCCAACAGCCATAGAGGAGTCTTGTCTTTTTCTCATACCTTCCTCAAAAGCTTTAAGTAAACTTCTTGCAAGCTGCATAAGCTCATTCTTTGATTTATCCACGATTTCTGCATCACAACCCACTATTTCAATTCTGTCCAAAGGGTTGCAAAACTTTCTGAAACTTTTGATGAATTTTCTGATTTGAGTTGGTGTAAAGTTTACTTGACCTTTTTTCTTTGTCCTTTTATTTCTTGATTTATTTGAAGTACTTTTATCTGAATACTCTCCATCATCCTCAAAAGATGAAACATCACTACGAATTTTCTTCCGAACTCGGGGACCAAGAACTAATTCTTCTTGGTTTTCTTTTTCATCAATTAACATCTAAGGGAATAATAGTTTAAGATACATCTCTAGCAATATAATCAAGGGTGCTACTTTTTCTCTATATGATTTTGGAATGATTGAATCCCATTCTCCTCCAGAGTCATCATCATATTCAAAGTTCTGTTTGTTCCCATACTTTTCAGCTTCCACTTTCTTTAAATGATCAATGCTTTCAGCTTCCATAGCTCCAATTTCTGTAACCTAGATGTATAAAAATAGATTTTATGATTTGTACAATTCCAAGGAACTACATTATTATTTGCTTTTATATTATAAAAATAACAAAAAATGACGAACAAGTGCAAACATTTGAATCTATTAGAGAAGGGTCGCTCTTTGGTACTCTATTTTTTTAAGATATAAAGTATATTTATAAGATCCTCATGTGAACCTTCTAAATAATTGATTGAGAATTTTTTCAATTAAAACCAATGCCAAATATTTAATCTTCAAGCAATGTCATCTAAAAAAACATTAGAAAAAATGTTTAAAATCATATCTGCTCAAATGAAAGAGTTATTAAGAAGCTGATGTAATGGTTATTACTTTGAGATGATCCATTATTCAAAAATATACTAGTTGAATAAAACTATAAATGACACTAAACTTATAGAGGAGAGCACAATAAAATATAATAAACGTACTTTTTAAAAAGTTTAACAAGCCAGCACGTATAGCAATATTTCAAGGCAAAACCATACTATAAAATACTGTGCTCCATAATTAATTTAATATTAAATATATAAAACATTGAAATGAAGACCATCTTCCTCTGGCGCATGTGGAGGTTACTTAAATTATTAAAATTTAAGGATTTATAGAGCCCCTTTAACCCGTTAAGTTAGCTAAAACAAAAATTACGTACTTTGAATTGGGACAAAAAATCTTCAGCTACATTTGTTTCAGTTTCTTCTTGTTTCGTCTCGGCTCTATTCAGAATTTCATCAATGTCAACATGTAGGTCGTCATTAGTTTTAGGATTTGTACTATTTGAATTTGAAACGGTGTCTTTTTCTTTAAACAATTCTGAAGCTCCAAACTTTAAAATACTCGCAAGGTCTTTTTTGTTGAAAGGATTGTTAGCTCCCTTTTGCGCATTAGATACTAGTTGCCCAGTAGTGTTCATTCTTTGAATTACTAAATGATCTAAAATCATCTTTTTCTTTGCTCTCTCTATGATTTCTTCTTCAACACTATTTTTTGTGACCTAAATTAAAAACATTTTGGTTGTAACTCTACCCTCTATCATTTAGCTATTATTATTATGAATAAATCATCTACAATTATTAAATGGGTTACAGTGAAATTTTGCTTTTCCACGGTTCTGATTATACTTGGCAATCAATTTTTACACCATTATATTAGTGATAGAAAAACGTCAATAATTAAATAATGAAATGAAAAGTCACTAACCTTATTATTGTCCACTTAATCGTTACTATTTCAAGATCTACGACGTGGTTTGCTTAAAGGATCACTAACTACCGCACAAGTATTGAGTTAACGGCATCTATCATTTATTTTTGCACATATTAAAGACTGAATTTAAATCAAAAATATTCATTAGATATGGTGAACGCAACAACATCAACTCTTGTATTTGAGATCAAGCAATTTAGATAAACAATGTGCATTCTCATTCAAAGAAAAATATTCTCTTTCTCCCTACAAACACAACTTCCCTTAGGATTGCAGACGATTACTGGGTACCGAAATTGATATTTGCTGTGGAGAATAAAACGGATTCAATTTAAAATAGTATCCTTGAGTAATGGACTCTTGATTAACATACATGCGCAATTTAAAAATGCGTGAATGAGATTATATAGGATTGACCCAAGTTGCTGATAATTAACAAAGCTACAAAATATAAGGTTAGAGTTGTTATAAGAAAAAGATTAAAGTCTTACAAATCTATAAATATTGACTCTTTTCGTTTGACCAATCCTATGAGCTCGTGATTGGGCTTGGAGATCATTTTGAGGATTCCAATCACTATCAAAAATTATTACAGTATCTGCTGAAGCTAGATTGATACCTATATAAAAAAGCAAACGAATAAGAAAACAACATGTTTTTAATTAAAGAAAAACCTAGGCCGCCAGCTTTTGTAGAAAGAAGAAAACAAAAATCCTCAGAGTTGGGAGCATTAAAGTGAGCAAGACTCTGTTTCCTAATTTCAGAAGAAACTGTCCCATCCAAACGTTGAAACGTAAAAGACCGAAGTATAAGGTAGCGAGCTAAAAAATAATATAAATTACTAGGTAATATATAGGTGAGTATACCTTTCTTAAATTTTAACTCACTGAAAGTCAGATAGAAAAAAAACTTTGGATATTAACTTAAGCTGAGAATACACTTCAAAAAAAAAGCAAAATTGGCTTTATAGAAAAAATTAAATTAAATATATTTTGTCAATACAAATTATATTGCTAGTTTTGACTTTTAGTCTCATGGGACACATTAAATAAAAATTAATGTTTATTTTCTTATGCGGTAAGTTATTATCAAGTAATGAAGATTATTAGGAACATGAAAAATACTGTTTTTGGTCAACAAAAAGCTTTACCCCGTTTCCTCATTTTAAAACTCGTTTTTTTCTTCGTTTTTTTTTGCGAAATTTATCTTTTGTCTTTGAAATGTCTAAATTCTCAAAACTTTTTCAATTTTTTGAAACCTTTTTTTGCTAAACTTAGTGGCTAAATTTTTAAGAAAAATCTTTTGGGTTTTTTTATTGCTAAATTTATCTTTTTTTTTTTTGAAAGTCAAATTCGAAAATTTTTCATTTTTTAAACTTTTTTGCTAAACTTAGTGGCGAAATTTTTAAAGAAAAAATATTTTGGACAGAAAAAAATTATTAAGAGAAAAAATCTATCTTTTCGCGTTATTTCGGGTTTTTCCGTTTTTTTGCTTTGGGCCAAATCAACCCTCTGTTTGCCACCGGGAACTAAAATAATTTTTTGCTTCGTTCCTTGGGGGTTTGGGTCGTTTTCGCCCTCACTCAATGCTGCCTTGTTTTATAAATTTTTTCTTCCCTACTTTTTTGGGGGCTCGCAGCAATGGAAGCTTAGGCCCATCAGGTTTGCATCCCCCTCTCAGGTTTATACCCGTTGCTTACCATTCATTGCCCGCCCGTTTGTTTGTGTTCTTTAGGTTCGTTTCAACTCTGAGAATTTCGTTTTTCGGTGGAGAAAGATGTAAACAACTTTAAAATGTTGCGTTTACAGGAAAGGCAAGAGAGCGACAGAATAAACTTTCTTCTTTAGTGAGGTTTTAAATAGGGGCGTTCTTGGAATAAACTTCAGAACAACACCCAATTATTTTAAAGTCCCCCTCTGCACGGGAAAAAATCTATCTATATAACCCCGAGTTTGCTCTGTTACAAACTTTGGTGTTCAGGGAAATTCCGTTGGGTAACCAGGTGTAATTTCGGTTTGAGAAAATAAAATTCGCTTTAGGTAATTTAGCCTTCTTTTGGGTCTATTCTTTATATTACGCCTCCTCTAAAGTCCCTTCTCTTTGTATTTTTTGGAGTCCAAAAGTTGGAAAAGTGTGATAAAAATGTCTGATCTTTCTATAGAGATATTTTATATTAGGTAATAATTTGATCTGGGCAAATTAAATTGTCATCAATGTCTTCTTCATATTCGAACTTTGAGAGCTTTCATCAGAAAAAAGTTAAAAAGAAGATCTTTCAGAAAGAGAAGTAGAGGCATCGATTCCATTATAAAATTGATAAATCTGTTGTAAATAAAAAAAATAAGAGAATGAAAGAAAAAAGTATGGTGTGGTATTTCTAATATTGTCAGTATGTACGAATGTAATTACGAGTGATTGTGTGCAAGTGAATGTATAATTATGATCGTGTGCAAGTGTGATTCCATACCAGTGCTTGTGTGAGAGTGTGTTTGTAAAATCTATTCATATACGATCGGTCATTTATGTATACATCATTTATTTCGAGTATTGATTTTTGTTTTATATAGTTTTTAATATAAAAGATATGGAGTAAATTGATATGTGTAATGAAAGGATATTCGTGGAAAAGGTTAAGTGTATACAGATTCAATTTAAAGGTATTAAACATGAAATAATAATCTTTCTGTGTTAAGCTTCAAAAAACAAGATTTAGATATTTAACATCGCATTAATTTAATTTTGATTCGCGAAGGACAGACTATTTTAAAGAAAAATCCAAGTTTTTTTTAAATAGCACATCTTATACCAAATTGCAATGCTTTACCTTAGACGTGAAAAAATAGAAAACTTTTTGAATTGTGGTAAGGGGAAAAGTAGTAGAAATCTAGAGATTATTTTTGAGAGCTAGATTACGCGTGTGCATTACTTTCTATTTGAACATACAATATTCGGCAAGCATATATCAGCTGAGTTAAAACATACATACATTATAGCTCATATTGAAAACTCATCAGACTCATGTTATAGATTGAACAAGAGTCCTCCGCATAGCAGATCATGGAATAAAATTCCATTTTGTCCTAGAAAATGCGATGATAAATAAATAGAACACACAATAAAAAAGGATTAAAAATGGAAAGAAAAGATACCTATGATGTTAAGCATTTTTACCATTTGAGAGAAAATCAAAACTCTATGTCCACTTTCTTTCAAACGGCATAATAATTTATCCAATAAAATTAACTTTCCAGAACCACGTAGGAGGCTGTATAGAAGCTAAAAATGATAATATTTCGACGTGATTAGTTAAAAAGAAAGGGATATAATTCGAATACACTAGCTGTATCTTTATTTCTTCCATTCATATTGTCACTATCATTCATTTCATCATCCTCTTCTTCTTTAATGAGAAAGGCGTGGTTGCAACACTTTTTCAACTCCATAACAATATTGATTAAGGATGGAGATGTGCCCTTTGAACCTTTGGAAAGGGCTTTATAGTTCCGAGTTAAAATCCACTTATAATACTGCTCTTGGAGAGAGGTCATTTCAACACGAAGGATTTGTTCAACCTAGACATTAAAGTTAAAATATAAAAAAGGAAATTCCTTCTTGAACTCTATATGTTTTGACTTGCATAGTTATAAAACAGTTGCTATCAATTTTTCAAACCTTGGGTGAATCTTGTTATTTTGATTAAATGAAATGAAGCAATCAAGACTAATATACCTCTTTTATACAAATATCAATATAGAATTCGCTTATTAAAATTATTTCCACGCCATTTTATTTGGGTAAAAACCTACGAGATTAAATTATTTGATATAAAAGTATCTTAAAAGCAAGAAATCATATGCGCCAGGAACCCATCAAAGACTGCAATTCTCATCTCAGAATCTTTTTTTATGAAAATATTTTCTAGTATGTTTAATCCAGACCTTTTTGATGGAATCAAAAATAAATAATTAGTCTCTCCCCTTCAAAATCTTTTGCGATTGGATGACGTAACTTTTGGAATGAGAGTTAAGGTAATTCTCGTTTTCAGTAAAGTTATTTGGTATTCTACATTCACAAGAGTGTTTAGTTTCCAGCGATATCGAGCAGTTCTATGAAAATAGAAAACCACCATTTTTCCTCTAATTCTTGTTCTATATAAAGAAACTTGCTTATCAAGCAAATCAACGCCTCCCATGTATGTATTATACTCGGATACAACTTTCAGAATTTAAGACTTATGTCATTTTTCAATTACCGTGAGTATCGATTTGAAAAATAGAAACAGATATAGGTAATTCAGTGTTTTTTGTCAGACGTGTATTAATACACATAAATACGAAAATTTGTGTCAAGAATGTCAAAAAATGTATATGTAAATGTATGTATAGTGTAACGATTGCACTAACACTAAACCTAACATCAACCCTAACACTAATGCTGATTCTACACTAAACCTAACAATAGTCTTCTAAAATTTTACAAATTACGCTGGATTTGGAAATTGGATGAGCACTTGTCAACTATTATGCAAATTGAGGAAAAACTTTGAATAGTAAAAATCAGCGCTAGAGTATGTTTGTATGATCAAAATCAAAAAATCTGTTTTCCTTCATTTCTTTAGAAAAAAGTGACGTTTATAGTACAATTTCTCATAATTGTACATGTTATTTTGGTATTTCTATGGCTCAAAATTTTTTAGAATTTCAATCCTTGTAAAAAAATATTTCATAATTTGTAGATGCATCTTTATGTATGACAGATGTCAAATGTTTTATAACTCTTACTTCAAAGATCGAAAACATTTTCTTTTTCTTTACCAAGATAACGTTAAAAAGTGTATAAAAGTATCCTCCAGAACTTGTAAAGACGTCAAAATTGGAAACTAAATTTTATTAGTTTACCCCTCATATGTTCTGTTCATGATTTCAAAAATACCTAACTAATCTGAATAAAAAATAAGAAATGTTAAAAATTCTAAAAAGGCTATCATTTAGTTCGAGTGTAGAAATTTGAGTTTAAAATAAAAATGTTTTTATATAAATATAATAATATAAGAAAAAAGGTGTATTAAATATAAAAATTAACTTCACTAGATATTGAGAAAAATATAATATATTTTTTCAGGTTTTTGGGACACAAAATTGAAGTGGTATCATCTTATATCGATAAAAATATTTTTCTTAATATCAGTAATCTTTTCAATTTTTAATAATTATTGAGGATAATTTTGAAGGATAGGAAATATTGTTTTTTCAAAACTTCAATTAATAAAAAAGAATGAACTGTAGTATTTTTTATATTTTTTTTCTCAATGCATTTTTGTTATATAAATGAATAAAATTATGTAGATTACGTTAATTTATCATTTTAGGTTATATATACAATAGTTGATACAAGTTGCCTTTGAATGTTTAAGCTGACGCTCTCGTTCTTGTGAGGGTTAACAAAATAAGATATAAAAAATTAGATCAAAACACTACTCTTTGCTTATTGGTATAGAAAAAGGCGCATTGAAATCTAGAAAGGATTACTTTATAGGCTTTAAAAAAATGAAAAGTTAACCTTTTGTGGTAAAGATTTTTCAACATCCTTCTTAATTCTTCTTAATAAAAATCGATGCAATTCTCTATGCAAAGAAACATAATCAAAATCAGTTTGGGAGGATGTTGATTTGTGCTTTTCTTCAAAGATTTGCCAATCTTGAAATAAATACGGTTCAATGAAATGCAAAAGTGCCCATAATTCTTTAAGCGAATTCTGTAAAGGTGTTCCTATTCAATGCAAAGATGATAACATTCAAAGAAAGAATATATGACGTGTAAAAGTAAATTATTTTTAATATATAGAGGTTTTATTTCAAATCGCATTTCATTGTAAGTAAATTTTTAATATTTTTACACCTAGTTGAAAATACATTTGCTTAATTTTATTTAAAATTGCACTAAAATATTTCTCGAATTGAATGTACTCCTGAAGGCCACTCTAAATTTAACACTAGAAAAGACGACTTTTTTGTAAGTGAAATTAGATAAGGCTGTACACGATGATACTATGAACGTTAAAAGAGAAAAATAAAGCAATTCTCAGGGGTTTTATAGAACCCCCGGACCATAGTGGAAAAATTGAATCATCTTAAATTTTTTTATTAAACTCAACATAAAACTAAAAATATTCCTAAGGTTAGGGGGCCTCTATGCGGCCCGATTGCTTTTCTAGTGTAAATTGAAAAAAATCTATTATGATGAAAGCAAACTATCAAACACGTTTGTCATTGAATAAAAAAAAAAGTGGACTAACCAGTTATTAGAATTCTGTGATTTGTTCTAAATTCACTCAAAACCCTATACAGCAAGGATTCATCATTTTTAAGGCGGTGTGCCTCGTCCACCACAAGCAGGGCCCAGTAAATTTGCTCTAAGGCATCACGATCTTTCAAAAGTATTTCATAAGTTGTTAGAAGAACATTAAATTTGATTTGCTGTGTCCCTGGGTGATACCTAAAAAATATAAATTTAGATTAAGTTAAAAATATAAAGTTACAGTGACATACCATTCATATTGTTGAATGAGGTACCTAGAGTTACAATCGCCAATGTACATTATGAGATTTATGTAAGGCGCCCAAATACTAAATTCTTTTTGCCAGGAAGTTATTGTAGAAAGAGGCACCACGTACAAGAATGGCCCATAGACATGATACCTGTTATATAAAGTTGCTGCAAAAGAAGATGTCTGAATTGTTTTGCCTGAAATTAAAGATTATAAAATAAATAGTTTTCTATATATAGAAAAAGATTAACCCAGAAAAGCACTACTAAATTATACACTCGTTTAATTTTATTTTTGCATATTGGATAAATTGTTTTTTTTGTATAATACAATATATGAAATAGATTTATTTCACTCATACGATGCTTCTATAAATGACCATATCTAAAATTGTTATAATAATGGCGTCAATGAGGGAGGCAGTGAAAATAAATAATAAAAAATAGAGCTGTAGTGCCAGGCTGAAATGATTGAGGCTCATTCAACTGAAATGAGCTCCTGGATTGAGATAACAATGTATATAAATTTAGCTTTCAATCTCTATGCAAGATAAAACTATTCTGCACAACTTTTGTATCTCCTAACCATTCACAATTAAACATGACTAAAATGTGAATTAAAAGCGCTACCTAGTCCCATTTCATCAGCTAAGATAACGCTATTTTTTTTGCACCAGGAACGAATAAGCCAATTTAATCCGTCTAATTGATAATCACGCAGCGTTAGCTCAAACTGACCTCCAATATAAGAGGGCTGTGAAGGAAGAGGTTGAAATGGTGGTCTTCTTTGAAGAACCTAAGTAAAAAATACTTATAGTTTTAACAAGTTTAGGAATCATATTAAAATTTAGAAGAATATAAAGATTGGTAACCTAAATTATAACATTAAAATAGGAATTCATAACCAATGTTAACGTACCCTTTGAATTAATGAATTTCAGCACAAATCAAATAATCGTATGACAAGATGTATTTTGGCAAAATTATAATGACTATACCTAAAAATAATATTTCTCATTTTGTAAAAATATTTTCTTCCTACTACTAAAATTATATACTGAAATAAAATTCGATTACCCTTGTACAAAGGTTACCGATGGCCTCCAAAGCACATGCTATCCATGCATGTGCTTTCTGCTCGCAAGTACGCTCAAATGGCTGTGGAGAGTCAATAGAGGTGTCTACACAACTCAAGTAGCGTCTCACCTCATTGGAAGAATATTATTCTTACCCAATCACATATAAAATTAAATAAATTTATTGTACCCTATTTCTATAGATATCTGTTAGAAAATGAAAAGACATCAGTTAACAAAATCAGTTCAGTTTAGTAAGAAAAGGTAAAGGTACCGTGGGATGTTTTCATCGAGAAGGCACAATTGCACCACTTGTATAGAACTATGAGGAAATAGGCTTGATACGAAATCGAACCCAAGACCTTGAGTTATGGAAACCTAGTATCTAACCAATCTTACTCACGCCCCCAAGTAGTAAGAACGTTTTTGCGAATTGTGTTGTGAAAATTATACCAATAAATGGGAGCCAAGGGCAGGGCTCCCATTTATTAACGGTATCTTTAAATATTTTTAACGGTATCTTTAAATATTTTTGAAGACATTCATTGAACTTCATTAGATATAGAAGTCTATGACAGAAAAGAAAAAAAAGCTACTACTTTAGAATTAAGAAAGCATAATACAATCGAGTCAAACTATGTTTCTTTGTACATTGTATTGCACGTATTATTGAGTCTTAATAAACTAATAATATATTGTATCATAAATTAATAAATATAGTTAGCCAGTTCGCCAGACTCTAAGCATAAGAGGGACAGGGCTGATTCTAAGGGGGGTCAACGGGACTGCATACATGCTAAAAGAAAGCTTTATAGTTTAAAATTTTGGTATATCTACAAAATATCGTAATGAATAGATATTGAAACTAGTGATCTTAGAAAACTACTCACATTAATTATAATTATGATTATACTAAAATGATCATTTTATATTAATTATACTTAAAAATATTCCATTTAGAAAAGTACGAAAAAAGAGAATTTAGTGACAATATTTGTTAAGGGAACCAAGAAAACGTATTCATGAGTAATTTGACATTTCTAAAATTCTTTTCTAGTTTTGCTAATAATTCTGTTTTATGAAAACAAAACTCAAAACCAAACTCTTAGTATTATTTCGAGGCTTTTCCATAAAAATATAGGAAACTTACCAAACAGGATTTTTGTGGAGTTTTTTTAGTAGCGCAGAATTCATGGTATTTATCCAAAACATTTTGAAATCTGGAGAGAACAATTTTTTCATTCTCCCATGTGATCTGAGAATGAGGAAGGCCAAGCCATTTTATAAGATATTCTTTTTTAAGGCGATTTTCTTGCTCCTCTTCTTCATCCTTTTCATTGAGAGAATCATTATCTTCACCTTCTTCGCTTATTAAACGTTCCCCGATTATTTTCTCGGCCTAAAATAAAATGGCAAGGATTAGAAAAAGGAAATGCTTTCCTAAACATACATTCTTTTTGACTTTTTTGAAACGGTGGAAACTTTAATACCAAAAAATTGAAAAAATTAATTCATGAGGAAAAATAAAACTTTATCTTGATATACTAAATAACAGTTAAGTTAGAATAATTTCTTTCGAGATATTTTTAACTATTCTTTCTTTTAAGGATTCCTTTTTATTTGACCATTTTTCAGAGATCTTACTACTCAAAACAATTTAAAAAACTTTGCCGTAATAAATATCAATCACTAGAAGCAAAATTATTTTTTGGAAGGTTTTTTCTCATTTTAATAATTCATATTTTCATGGTCAAAAGTAAATTAAAATAAAGTTTTGTTGACTAGTACGTAGTTTCTTGTGATACGTGCAACTGTTAGTCATGTGACTTTTCAGATAGCTGAAAACAGGCCTTTCTTTAAATTATAGAACAGGGTATTTCGACAAAGTGGCTTTCTCGTCTTATGGAATATCCTCTAAATATTTTGAAATAGATATACATCAATTTAACTAATGTGTGTGTTTTTTATTATTCTCATTTCTTGCTTAATAAATTGACATAAATCTTGTAGTTAATACGTGATTAAAAGTTTTCTTTTATAATAATTTATGTGATACACGGCAATAAAGTGAAATCCTCATAATTATATTTATGTGTTGGTTCACAGCAAAAGTTGCAATTTAACAAAAAATTACTGACATCGTTATTTTATGAATTTCTAACGAACAAACTTTCAAAAAACCGTGTTACACTTTCTACATAAGTTTTATATTCATGTTTCATCGAGAAGACCTTCTTTGAGTTCATGTAATGATTACTTTCATTGACCGTTCCCTTAAAGTTAAAAATGAATATATCCTTTCCAAAATGAAAACGAGAGACGATATCTTAGTTGAGTTTTTGATTAAAAAGCAGCAAAAATTCGATCATTAAGATTTTTCATGTCAGACAATTATTTAAATTAATTAATTTAGCTAAAGTTTATTCTCAGAATATTTAAATATTCATCATAAGACTTATAAATTTTCACTTTTGGGGAGTGAAAATTAGCAATTCTTCCAATCGTTTCACATTTGCTTGAAAATAAATTTTTGATTTAGGCAATAACAATTAGAATTCCAAGATATTGAATGTGCGTAAAAATTATTAAAATGCGTATATGTTATATTGAATACATCTGTAAGAGTGCAATAACATAGTTGCATGCTCGTATGCTTATAAATTATCTGGCTAAGAATAAAAAATAAATAAACTAATTTATATACCTGAAGATACTGTTCAACAATTTCTCTGTCTAAATCTCTTTTACACAACTGATATTCTAAATCTTCAGCAGAAGCTTTATCCTTCCACTTTCTGAATTCCTTTTCATTTTTATAAAAATTTTCGACTTTTTTTAATCCATTTGCATTAAAGGACTTCAGAGACGCGAAGCTCTCCCATGTATTGTGGAGGTGCGATTTTCCTTTAAAAATATAAATAAAGTATATGCACATCTTTCAAAAAACCATGGAAAACAAAAATAACAGCTATAAATCTGTTTTATATTCATTTTTTTAATTTTATTTGAGCACAGTTATCAAGTAATGTGCCTCATACATTATTTAATTTAGCGATGCATTGCAATATTAACTGAAGAGGCAAACCGGGTCAAGTAGTTGGCGATCTTCATAATATTGTTGAATATACCTAAAGATTTAGAATTCAGACATTTTAACTAAAAACCGTTTAAAATGTTTTCCCAGTCATTGATTGAATTTATCTCATACTAGGAACCGATATACACAAAACATTCATCTTAATGTTAACATATTTTACAAGTTGTTCTTCTTTTGTCTCCATACAAATAGATGAATTCGTTGTCTTTTTGAAGCACTATTTATTTATTTTTAGGATGCTTTCCTTCTTGAAACAGAGGTTTACAGATTTTAATCAAAACTTCATTTTTTATCTTGATTGGAATGTCAAATTTAGATTTATATTACCTGAAACAGGACAAATTGAGTATATAAGGAGTAATTATTATTATCGAATAAAGATTCAATTGAATTAGAGAATTACATTGAAAAAAGAGTTAGTAGATAATAATAATAACGATAGAATTGAATGTAAAATGAATGAAAATAATAAGCGAGAGAAGACAAAAGACTGTAAAAAAATATTCTAGATGATGAAAGAAAAAATAAATTACAAGACAATGATGGATCATGTTACGTGGATAAAAATCAATATTTTACATATGGTTATTTTGCACTTATTATCTCAAATCAAATATTCATGGAAATGAACCAAATATATTTTATTCTATCTATGTATATATATGTATTAGGGGCGGCCATTCTTAAAATTATTGGCCGAGGGAGGCAAATTTTTTGTATAATCTTAAAAGTTTAATTTGCAAGAATTTGCGTCTAAAAGTGAACCGTAAAAGAAGTAAAGTATTGTGGAAAGTGTACTAATACGGCAATAGAACTAAAAAATTAAAAATTTTGATTGAGCAAAAGGCTTTTTACCAGCCTTAAAACCAGATTGGGGCATCCCTGACACGCACATGTAAATTATTTATGTAGATAGAGCTAAAAAATGCCTTACAATTCAAATGACAGGTACAGTCCTACACGATAAAATTTCAAAACTATGTGAGAATAATTATGATCATTAGGACTAAAAACTCAATATTATATATATAATGGATTAATAATTCTTACATGGCATATTCTCCCTAATGAACTGTACTATTTAGACCATAAGCTTATAATTTTTTATGAAAAGAACGTACTAATAGTTGAATCTTATAATCAAAAAATAACATACCGAGCCATTTTACCAAAAATTGTATTTCAATAGGCGAGTAATCTTCAAAATCACACGTTTCTTCTTCTTTAGAATTTTCGAAAGAATTCTTCATGAATACGAGCTCACCACAAAAGCGCTTTTCGCCCTCTCTGATATCAAGTACACGATCAACAGTCGGCACTGAAACTTCTACCAAGCCATACTTATTTGCTTTTGAAGTTTGTTGGGTAAGTGAATCCTATTGAAAAAAAGTATTGTAAAGATTAGACAACATAAATACTCAGCATTAAGCTATGCTATATTGTTCCTTATATTTTAGTTTAACTGGAATTTCGTTTCTTTTTTTTTGCATTTTTATAACAGATATATTGATTTTATTTTATTTTTCGAACCACCTTGGTTAAGTTCCATGAAAACTTTTTAATGCAAGGCTAAATCCAAAAATGTACACCTTTTGAAACTTTCATTAAGTATTGAATTAGAAACATGACAAAAAATATAACTGGAAAAAATAAATCAGTCAGTAATACAATATCAATGGAAATGATTATAACAGTAGTATAAAAATTGATATCATACTTTAGTAGAGGGGTGGCAAAACTGCCACCAGGAGGGTTGACATGGAAGTCCGACAACCCTTTTTATTTAGCCCTCGTTCCATCTTAAAATTCATATTGAAAATTTGTTTTGTCAAGTTGTAATGTAAAATAACTAGTAAAATTATTAAAAATAGGATAATTAAAAATTACATTTTTATCCAACTACATCTAATAACACAAGAACATTTGCAATTTACTAATATTCTCTTAAAATTATTTGGATTACAGCCCGCCAAATTTTACCTATACTAATAAAAAGAGCATATTTGAATATGATCATAAATTTTAAAAATAAATAGCTACATATAAAGCAGTACTTAAAAAACTTTTATTTTTAGTTTATAAATTCTGACACATGCCCACCACAAACAAAATCTAAAAAAATGCCCATAAAACTACCCACGCTGGAACAGCCGGATGTCCCGGTTTTCTAAACGTGTCCTGGTTTTCCCATACGCCTAGTAGCAGAATGTAGGAAGATATCATTTTTTATTATACTATTTCAAAAAAGGAAGCTTAAATATTTAATTAGGTTCAAAAAATGATGATCTTTTTAATAAATTCTTGATTAATTAATTCTCTAAAGAATGAAAAAATTTCTTCCAAACTTCATTAAGCCTTTTTTGTCGCGGTAACAGATTTAAAATCTCGCACCTCTAAACTAGTTCTCTATACCAACAACAAGGTAAACACAAATTGTGTAACATCAGTGATGTATTTTATAAGAAAAACTAAGTTCTGAAACACATACAATTCCATACAAAAAACGGCTAAAAACGGCTAAAAATTAACATTAAGATTGGAAATACGTTTAAAACAAGGTAAACAAACTTAAAGTGAAGAATCCTCAGAGGATTAAATAAAAAATCGCTTCTTCAAAATTTTAAGCCTAGGATAGTTGTTTTTTTAAACAAAATAGTACATTTATCCTACCTTATCTTCATCTTCGTCTTCATCATCATCATAATCATTATCGCGGTAGAAATTTGCATCTTCTCTATAACTTTTATTTGAAGGACGATTTCTATTGCTTATTCTCTTTATCTTTTCTTCATCCTCACTTTGTGAAGATACGCGACGATATAAAGTTTTATTTTGGTTATTTTGAACTTTTCTTTTGCGTGAAACTTTATGAGGAGAAAAACTTTCGTCAGAAAGATTTGGAGCATCGTCATTAGAGCTAGAAAAAAATTCTTTAACGATTTAAACATATGATAAAGTTGTGATTGACAAACTTATAAGTTAAAATCAAGTAAGTATATGAATTGTTCACTTAAATATATATTGAAGATATATGGGTTATAAAATTGATTATTTAGAAGGTTTGAATGGCTAAGAAATAATTATATTTTAAGACAATTTATAATCATGCAACTTGTTCCAAATCATGGAACTGAATTTTCAAAGCATTATTAAATTAAAATAGGACATAAGAACAGCAAGATATATACAAAATAATTTAAAAAGTTAACTTCCCAATATATGGTAAGGAATAAGTTACTAATACGTAGCTTCTGCCAGCTTATCAATACGCAGATAGTAGTGGTAACTATAGGCCGCCATTTTGTGAGTTTAGCATATTTCCCTATTTCTTTTTCATTTTCCATTAAGTAAAAAGTTTTTTTGAATGGTAAATTTTTTTGGAAATAACTAATTTTAAGAAATGTAAAAATATTTTAAAAAATATCTTTGAAACTTTAAAATTAAAAATTTTAATTTTAAAATGAAGTGGTATCACAATTTGGTGGATGCTCTTCAAGTTTTGGCGTTATTCATTTTTATATAAATTATAAAAAAATTATGGCCCTTTAAAACATGTAGCTCTTAAAAAGCTTACATAATAGTAATCTACAAATTTTAGACTTGAGTAAAAAATCACTTTACCTAGAATTCTTTTTGCGAAAATTGGATTCTCCATCATAACCTTCACTATAATCAATATCATTGCCACAATCAAATTCGTCTTCGCCACTTCCAAGCTAATAATATTGATTAACTTTTTATTATGAGAAACAGTTAAAATTTTTAATATATCATTGCTTGAACAATTAAATTGTGTTAAAATGTCAAGTAATTTGAAGTAAAAATCGAAAAGTTATTGACATCTTAAAAATGTTTAACCCTTCTATTGTCTTTCGAATCTATTTGACTCATACAAGAATAAAAAACTTTAGTTCACTTCTGAAAAACATTTTGAGAGTTCATATATTTGACCTTGTTTTTCTACTTTAATTAATTTAGCATATATATTTTTATCAAATTTTAAAAATTTTGGTTCACAAATAAACAAAATTGTTTAAACCAAATTATGGACTTTTTTTATATATATGAAACTTTTTTGGTGTTGAAGCGGGCATAAATTATATCCAAACCAAATAGTAGAGGTATTGCTTGTAAGGCATATCGTTGATTTAATATGTGAATTCCATGAATGTTCATATTTTCCAACATGTGTTATTTTTGAATAGCCATTTGCTTCATACTTTTCGTATAGGCATTACTTGCAACGATTATTGCTGATTTATTATGCAATTTGATGAATGTTCGTTTTATTTCAAGAGGTGGTATTTTTGAATCATCTTTTGCTTCACATTTTTTGTGCTATCTTTTTAAATCTCATTCGTTGCATACTCTTGAGTCAGTAAAATATAGAATCAAGATTTGGACACTCTGAGATTTATACTCTTTTTATGCATACAAAATGGGAAAATCTCCTGGATTGCCACCACAAAAAAGAAAGTATGTAAGTTGTTTTGGATTAAACATCAGATTTAACGGGTAAAACGGTTACTTGTAATAATTTTTTTACTTCATACCTCTGAGTCCAAGCACTTTTGAAAAAAACTAACCTTACTTGGTACATTGAGAAAAACAAACAAGAGTTACTCTTCAGTCAAACAAAAATCTAACAGTGTGTTTTCTTCAAAAAATACAAGTTTTTACATTCCAAAAAAATAAAAAGTGTCATCTTGCTGAGTACTTTACACAAAAATGATGAAATAAATGATAGAGATGATAAAAAAACCAACAATTGTTCTTGACTATAATAATAGAAGTGATGTTGATGCTCTGAACCAAATGATTTCGAATTTATCTTGTAAAGGAAAAACCAAAAGGTGGCCAAAGGTTGTATTTTGGAAATTTTTTGATGTTTCTGTTTATAACGCTTTTATAATTTGGTCAGAAGTTGATCCTGAATGGGGTAGAGTGTTTTCTAACACAAAAACTCATAAAACCTTCGATTTCAGAGCGCATGTTTAAGCCTAACTGTGAAAACGCTGTTAGAATATTGAACAAGGTGCAGGGAAATAATTTAGTTTTACCAGTAGAAAAACAAAATAAAAAATGCTTCGACTTGTGATAACATAACAAGCATAGAATTCTCCAAACGCCATAAATTTTTATGCAAAAACATGTTTTTTTGTGTGAAAATTGTAAATAATCCTTTTAATCTTTTTGAATTTCATTTCAAAGGTCTGGAGTCCGATTCCCGAAATAGAATTTCTTGTTTTTAACTTGGCGTCAGGAAGAGCACAAATTAGTGCGTGAGGTACGTCTTATCCTGTGGATTTGGAAACAAAGGACGTTAAATGATGTTTTTTATCCATCTAGTTCTAACCAAAGGCGTGCTTCGTTCAAAATAAAAGAAACTTCAACCAAAATCCGCTGGGTCCTGATAGCAGCGCATCACATCCTACTAGTTCATACATTTTCGAATTGTTTTTACTTAAGAACTGATTTTACATATTTTCATCTATACAAAAGTCAAAATACAGGAATACTTCAAGTAATTTCTACAATGTATTTTTGAAATTATTCTCTCCCCGCCAATTTCCAAAGTACGAGTCCTTGCAGTTTTGTTTTGAAAGATTTCAATTTTTCGACCTATTTGCATATTTTGGATCTCATTTACACATGCGCCAATCAAAAAAACCAATTAATCAATTTACAATATCTGTTCAGCAAAAAAAGTAGCAAGCCTTTCCTCAAAGCTTCATGTCGATATTTTGATTCTTTTTTGGTTTTTATATTAATAGTAAACGTGGTCAGAATGAATTATCTGCTGTCAGATATTTACATAATTTTTTTATCACAACTTCTCAGTTTTTCATACCTTACTATTATGTTACAATTGATGAGCAACTCATAAAATTCTAGGGTAAATGTAAATTCAAAATTTATGGCCCTTCAAAACCAGGTCACTCCAGTATTAGAATGTACCATTGTAAAGATTCTCACTATATGTGGTACTGTGAGATCCCCATATTTTTAGGCCAAACATTTGCAACAATTAGGTCTCCATGAGGCGGACCAAAGTTTTTGTATGCACAACACAGATCGCTAACTACTTACACTCCTTCAAAATATTCTAGTCGAAATTTTATGGTAGTGTATGACATGTCTAGCCAACACCTGAGATAATTGAATTGATTGAGAAGCGTAAACTCTCAAATCTTATTCCTCTTAATGGACAAGGACAATAGCTGTATTCACAAATTATTAAGATAGAGCGCAATAGTTGGGTAATATGTAAGAACAATCGTCCTGATAAATTCCCAAGTACTAAAAAAGAGGTAGAAAGTACTTTATGAGACCTATCTGTAGAACTCAATGAGAATACGTGAACAGTCCTCACACTACTCTCCAAACTCTAAATCTATCAGAGAATAATAGTCTTCAATCTTTCGAGGTTTTAGTTATTCAGATATAAAATATCCTAAAAGTGGAGGTACGAGAAACTGTGACGCTTGCAAAAATATTTGTAAAAAAATAGAAATACATACGTAGAAATTGTAAATGAATTGTAGTATAAAGTGTTGTTTTATATATTCTAAATAAAGTTTTGAGTTCTCCCTGGTTTTATTTTTTTGTAAATTGAAAATATGCAATTTTATATTTTAACGCCATCTATCAAATACTTTCTTGGAAAACATGTAATTTTCTGATATGCCGAAAAAGGATACTTAAAAGCTCATGAAATATTTTTCAGCTCTGGATAAAGCATAAACTATATGGATCTTCATAGCATTGACAGTGTTGACACTTGATACTAATAGATTGACCTAAAGATTTATCTTGATCTAATAGATTGACAATTGACACTTGTAAGAAAAAAGAATCTAATATGAAAGTTCATTCATAGACGAAAATTTACATTTATTTTTTTTATGCAGTTATAGATATAATTTTTTTGACAGAATTTAAATTTCAAAAAACAACTAGAGTAAAAAGCCAACAACGGTCAGTGTTGGTATATTTATACACGGATCACCAATATTTGTCTCCTCACACCTTGCAAGAATATTCCATCTTGGGAAATCTCTGTAAGATATAAATAAATACATAAATCTATAATTTTGAATACGAAAAAGATCCTTCAAAATCATACCATTAATGCATTTATCTTAGGAATTTCATCTTTGAAGAAACATTAGAAATTACTTTTATATAATTGGTATAAAAAATGGACATAGGTTAATTAAAAAAATCACCCTCCCTCCGTTTCAACCTTGTGCGGCCCTTATAAAGAATAAAAAGGTTTCAAAATTATTCTAACAAAAAAGTAAAAATTTATAATCCTTGGAAAAAATGTCAAAAACATTATGGATTCAAACTTAAAAGTTTACAAATTTAGGTTCATAGAAAGGGATAATTGAATTGAAGTAATCATTCTCAACAACAAGGAAACTAGATATAAGAAATTAACTTACAAAAGCTCTTTTAGGAGGCAAAACTTTGATGCGATTAGAACGCCTTAATCCATACAAAGCAGCATTTTCTTCGATCAAATCCTTAGAAAAAAAAATCAAAATTGTGTATCATCGTCACAAAGTATTCAAAAAGATAGGAAACCTCGTCCTCAAAAGCGTATCTGCGCTTTTTTCTTCTAACAACTTTATTCCTTTTTTTAAACTCACCAGAAAAGGAACTATGATCACTGCTTGGATGCTCATTTGTTTGCGAAGATTCTTCACTTTGTTCATCCTCCTCTTCATCATCTTCCTCTTCATCTGCAGCAGTGGATGGTTGATAACAATCTTCACTACTTTCTTTCCCATCTTCCACCTCCTCATCATTGCTGGTTTCGTTCTCTTCTTTAATATCGTCAAAAACAAGCTTCCTCAAATCAATTTTTTTCCTATAAAATAATGTTCGAGGCAAACAGATTATTTAGAGGAAAAATATTCCTTATTAACCCATTAAGTACCATAGAAATCAGACGATATTTAAAAAAACGCAGACGATTTATATTCAGTCATTGAAAAAAGCAGACGAAGATGAATTACTTATGTTCCCAAATGGGAACATTGGGACTTAATGGGTTAAATATTCACTTCATGTAAAGACAAATAAAACTTTGGTATTAGTTTCAAGGCGAACACAAATCATTATTTTTAAAGGGATTATAAATTATATTTAATAAGTTAATAATTACTTTAAAATAAGCCGTTTTTATTACCAAGTTTTTGATTTGTTGCATACAATATTCTTTCGTCCAATTACTGTCTATTATTATTATTATGTTTTATATATTATTCATTTAAAGAGACGATTTAAGGAAGTTAATATGAAATAATAGTTTGGCAAAATCCAAAAACATCAAATTCGATATATGTTTCACGAAACAGGTACAAAAATATGTGCTCAAAATTAAAGTTTGGTCTTGAAAATTTAGTGTTCTATTAATTTTGATCAAAGAAATATGGGGAATGCTGAAGGACATCGCAATGTACAATGTCTAACATACATAATTAGAATCATAAGTTCATTTTGCTCACGCAACCTACAATGACCGGCACACATAAAAATTAGTGATTCACTTTACTAACACACTCTGAATAAACGTCACCTAGCAATACAATTAAATACGCGTAATATATATAGCACCGAAAATCTAACAGAGGACTTTATAACTTCAATAAATCTTTATCGATTACTTGTTTCAACACTATCAACGTTAGGAAAATAGTAAAAAAAATTCACAAGTCTCCTGTTATAAATGAGGTTAATGGACATTATTGTTAAGAATCATGAAAACAAATTTTATTTGAAAGATATTTTTAGAATTTCATAAAAGAAATCAAAATGATACTTCTAGAAAATGACGAAAATTTAATTTTAATACAAGACACACTACAAACAAAATCGATTTGAATATAGTACTGTTGTTTACAACTGACAAACTGAAAAAACGTGATAACTATTTTTAGTTCTAAAATTAAAGAAAGAGATGATTTTCGCGTGACCAAAAATAGGAATTTTTTTATTCAATTGGCAAGTTTTATGCATTCGCAAGACTTTTTGATATGCGTATTGATGAATATGGAGAAAATATAAATTTTAATGAGTACTGTTAAAATCTTTGAAAGACTTTATGGTCTTCAGTTATGTTGGGACAGAGGAAGTAATGAAAATGGAAAAAGAGAAAAAAAACAAAGAACTTTATTTAAAGATGAGCTAAAAGAATTTATAAAGGAATATAAAAAAGAAAAAAGTTCACCATAAAAAGAATGATTACTTAACTTGATTAAAAAAGAATTTGTTTTTTTATAAAGAACTCAATAAAAGACCGGACAATTTGGAGCTAATCTATAATGCTCTAAAAAGTATAAAACCAACTTCTATTCCGAAAAGAGTTGTTTTTCTTCAATGAATTCAAAAATAAAAAATAGACTTGATAATAAAAAGCTTTCAACTTTATTATTTGTAAAATACTTTGTTAAAATAAAAAACATAATCCTGCATTTGAAATTGCATGAACTCAATAAATTTTAACCGATTAAAAGGTCGAAAAATTTAATAAAATTAAAGAATGAACTTTTAATCACACAAATACTTTGTAATTTTCCTGCACTTTCTATTGTTGCGCGTAATGTTGTATGCATTATGGCAACAAGTGCTGCGAGAGAGCGTAACTTAGTCTTGCTCGCAATCTTATTTCCGAGAGATCAACATTAAAAAGCCAAACCGTCAATGATATTTTACTTTTAAACAGCGCTTATTTTTCATATTTGCTATAAAACAATATTTATCAAAATGAAATAGCTCGCTGTGTTAATTTGGGCGGTTGAGGCTTTAAAATTAAAATTGCTGGTTTAAAAAGTTAAGTGCGGGCATTTTATTTTTTTATTGCGGGTGGAAAATAATAAAATGCAGGTCGGGGCCTCTAGTATGTACTGTATTACTCCCAATTGTAAAAAACAATTTGCTTCATGAAGGGTACTTTAAAGTTAACAATAGACTAGACAAGATTTAATTCACGGGGAATTTTTTTCTGTAATATCAAAAACTCCAAAAGTCAAAACACCAACTATATGTTCATATTTCATAAACAAAAAGGAGTTAAAATTAAATGAATTTCAGAAGAATTGAACACTCATGATTTGGAGTGTTTCAATTGACAAGGATATTTCAATATTCTTTAACCTGTTTTAAAATTATTTTATATTACTGTTTAACATTTAAAGAAATTAAAAAGAATTAGAAATGTTTTCTTTCATACCTAGATTCACACAAGTTAATACCACATAAATGTTAGCACTTAAAAGAAGTGAAATATCAGCAAAAAAAGAATAAAAATTGAAACTCAATATTTTAATTTTAAATTCTTTCAAACTAGGACTTTTAAAACCTCGGACTTCGACGGTGCAACACTGCTTGAAAGTTGAAATGTTTTTGGATGCAAATATTTATTTTAAAAGTCGAGTGCCCAGTTAAAAGCCTCTAGCTATGCACTTGCTATACGAATGTTAACAGAAAAAAAGATCTAATAAGTAAGGAACTATAGGATATTTTTGAAAAATCATTACAAGTTTAAAGAAAATTAAACTAGATTACTCTTCTATCTCATAAGGGTTGAAATTTTCTAGTTTTATAGTTGATTCGATATTTTCTTCTTTTATAGAAACTTTACAGTCATCAACTTTGCCATAACTGCTTGTCAATTCTGAATCAAGTTGGGTTTCATTCAAATTAACGTCCTGTGATCTTTCATAGTAAGTTTCTTCACCGGAAGTAGCTAAAAGATACAATAAAAAATTTATATATTAAAATGTAATAATAAATAAAAAATGAGTCAATAACATAATTTTAGTAGTTTTATAGGTAGTGCTCCAAAACATATATAAATTATTGAAATGGAACATGAATTGAATAAATAAAACATAATAAAATCTTTCCTAGTAAGATATTTTGGGGTGATTGAAACCGTTTCACGAAAATTCAAACAAAAAATATAACGATGTTTTTATATCCTAGAATTTTGAAAATTGAAAAAATTTTGCCAAAGGATTTAGAAATGATTTTTCTATGTAATCATTTCTTCTACCTTTTTCATATTTTGAAAAGGATCAGAAGTGTAAAGCAAAATTTGAATAAAAAATTTATATATAACAATATCCAAAATTCATAATAAAAATTGAAACGTTTTAGATGAGTTCATAACTATATTTATTCCTCCTTTTTGAGGAATTGGAATAAACGTATCGGGAGGGGAAGTGAAATTTACTGACACGATTAGGATACCTGAAAAAAGTACGATTATGATTTCCAATTAGCTCATTTTCTTTTATAGGACAACTCTTAAAAATTATCTAGCTACAGCCCTGCCCGTATTTACATTAGAAGAGAGTTTTGTAAATACTATAAAAAACCTACACCTTTAAAACTATTAGATCACTGAGACCTGAGAATTGTTTTGATTATATGGATTTGATCAACGTTGGTATCATACTTGATTAATTGACAAGGATGGAAAACAAAAGGTAAACAGTTTTTGTATGTTTCAGGCAGGGTTATAAACAGATAGTTTTGACTATAAATATATATAAAACTACGAAAGATAAAAAAACTGCGGATATAAAAAGTAATTGGACCATAATTACATTTTCCAGATTCAAAGTAAACCATTTATTGATACAATTTTCGTCAGATAAAAAAAACATCCATCCTCGAGGCAAACCACACTAGTGAAGAAACCAAGCCCTACACCGAGTACTAATATTAAAAAAGTCTTATATTTAGTATTTTAAAAATAATATGACAGAAAAATCTGTAGGATTTATACTAAACTTTTGTGAGTTGGAAAAATGTATTAAATGCCATAAAACGAAATACAAAAAAAACAAGGATGGAGGTAAGAGATACAGCAAAAAATATTTAAATAAAGCGGCAAAATTGAGATCATAAAATCATAACTAAAAAATAATACTGAAAATCAAATTCAGTAATAGGCTTCTATTAGCATAAAATTTGAGGACAACGAGAGAAGTGAAAGTTTCTACTAAATAGCAAAATAAAATGAGGAAAGCCTATGTAACAAATTTCAAGTATGACACGACAACACCAAAAAGTCATGACTGTCTGTTCTAGAAAATACGTGAAGATTACCCATGAGTCTTAGCAAAAAGGAAAAAAAATAAAATAAAAATTAACATCAAATTTTTTTATTTAATTATTTCATCTAATATTTTACATACAATATTGAATCTTTTGTAATTTTTAACATATTTTTAAAAAATTTTAAATTATTTTAAAAATATTTAGTTCTTACTTTGGCTTTTTGGAATAGGTACATGTTCTTCGATACCTCATAGTTTGACACTAGTGGTGTATTTGTATCAACTTGATGAAAACACATTAAGGCACCTTTACCGTTGAATTTAATTAATTTATCTTTATATTATTATAAAGGAAATTGAATTATTTATATTGAAGAAGAAGAAGAAAAAAAAGATTTATTTTTTATTTACATCCAGAATTGACAATCTGCGCAGTTTGTATCAAACTATTATTAGTAAAGTTAGAATGCATGGGTTTGAATCAAGCACAATATCAAACCCAGATTCTATAGGACACTTCTCCTGACTGTATAAACATATTAAAATTTTTTTATGAATAATATTATTATTTATAGAATTCTAACAATATCTAAATAAGTTGTTTAAATATTTATGTTACTCATTAAGCTATTTTTACCTATTTATTATTGAAATAATTCTATATATGTTGATCAGATATGATTTTCAAAATCCGATTCTCATTCTGAATCTGATTCGAAATTTTTCTTTTAAAAAATTCTATTTTGATTCTGATTCTCAAAATCCAAATTTAATCCTGCGTCTTAAAGTCTGATTATAATTCTGATTCTGATTAGCAGGGCAGGCCATAGTGTTCGCGGCGCCCTATGAAAAATGGATTGCGCGGGTCCCAGTGTGGGTAGGAAAAAAGTTTAAAAGTGAGAAATAAAATTTTGAAAAAAGAAAAGGGATATGTTTTATTACTTTTTCATTAACACAAAATGACGATCAAATAACTTTACTTTGCGAACCTTGCATTTAGCGAAATCATACAATATATCATCAAAATGAAAAATGAGAAGCGCAGCGCCCACTGCGGCCGCATAGGTTGCAGTGGCCTAAGGCCGGCCCTGCTAATTAGTAAAAAAATATTTGTATAGCCGTGGAAAGATGGATTGTTTTATTTTCCAGTAGCTTACTGGATCATCTATACTGATACATGATTAGCTGAATTATGATATTGCTGTTTGCTATAGCTGTCAAATAACAATCGACAGCTGAAGATGACTTAGCTACAATTTTTTAGACACTCTGATTTTTCTAGATTGGATATACGATTTTGATATCGATTCTGATTTTCAGATTTATAAAAAAAATGATTCTGATTCTTTTTCCCCTAATTTCTGTGATTTGGATTATGGATAATAATCAGAATCAACCTAAACTATATCGTTGGCTTCCCTTACTTTTAGTTTCGTATATGCATAATTTAATAAAAATTATTAGAGATTAGGTTTATCTATCTATTCTAAATGTAACGGGAGCCAACGATATATTTATAAAGAATAAATATTTTTTGATTTGAACATTTTTCGATTCTTTGATTACAGAATTTTATTTTGATTATTTGACAAATATGTTATTTAAAATCGTGCAAATTGTAAAATATAGGTATTAACTTTTGTAACATCGTATGAGGTAGCAAAATATGAACAGGAAGTTTCATATTTTTTACTTTTTTAGAGAATATTTTTGGATTCTTTGATTACAGAATTTTATTTTGATTATTTGAAAGATATATTATTTATTATCGTGAAAAAATTGCAAAAATATAAGTAATAACTTATGTAACATTGTCTCCCCGAATTAGGTATATCAAATTTTACATCTAGCAAAATATGAACTGGCAGGTTGGAGATGAACTATCGCAGTATACAGGTTGGAGATGAACCATTGTAGCATACAGGTAATAACTTATATAGCATTATCTCCCCGAATGAGGTATATCATATCTTACATCTACAAAATATGAACAGAAAGTTGAACATTGTCTCCCTAGTCATTTGTCATGGAATAGAAACCATCGTAATATACAGGTTGGAGATGAATCATCGTAGTATGCAGGTTTATTTATTTATGCACAATAATAAAAATAAATATTTTAAATTCGTACATTTTTTTGCCATGTAACTATATAATAATTAAAAAGAATTAAAGGACAATTTAAAAACAGTTCATATAGAAAAGAATTATCCATCAGAAGAGTGAAGTCCACTCGTAGATGTTTGAGGAGACTGAAAACTTGGTTGATGCTTGAGGAGAGTCTGATTCTGTAGATGTAACAACTGGCTTGAAAGGAGAAATTATTTTTAATTACTTTACTTATATGTGTTGTCTGCGAATGATATTATCCCTAAAAGATCTTAAGTGCGGGTAATACTGGTTGCCTTCCTTTTCTGCAGTTAAATCAATTTACATTATGATAGTGTCAAGGGCTCCTCGAATCACTGAAAACATGGGAATTCGAACATACGATTCATTTCCCTCATTATCCTCCTCTTGTACAGGTCATCTTTAAGAACTTCTTTGGCTATTTTTTCATTACATCATCCAAAGAAACATGTTCCACCGCTCGTTTAAGACGACGATGAAATTTATTTGGCTCAAAACCTTTAAAGTCGTACTCAACATCATCATTACCATACAATATTTTTTCGATTCGTTGGCCAGTGTTGTTGTTTTAACTCTTTCCTTGCATTTGCAATATTGAAAATGGCCCTTTTTATGTTGTAGTTCCGGATATTTTCTTTTGTTTTTTCACTTCTTCTATCAACCCCAGCAACCTCATCATCAATGACACACAGCACTTCATATAGATATTTACGTTGATACAGTCACTTACAGGAATAAATTATACTCTGGTCCATTGGCTGAATCAGAGATGTGACATTTGAAGCCAAAAAAAAACTCTAATTTTCCCATCATAACTAATAAGACTTGATTCACTAGGGTGAGCCTTCACATCTTTAGGAGCAATTTTTAGCAATTCTTTTTGGAATTTCCGTCCTTTTGGTTCGAAATGTTTAAAAAACCAATCTTTGAAAAAGACCATGCTGAACCAAGCCTTTTGCGAGTTGTAGTCTTTCAAAACTCGTGAGCGCTTAGACTTGCCCACCACAGCGAGAGGCAAACGATGCAGATCAACTTGACTTGAATGCAGACTTAGAAAACTGGAGGAACAAAGAGAAGAGAAGGCTACCTGAAGTGTTGACATTTTTTGTTAACAAGTAGTGACGCATCCAAAGCAATGTAACCGCTAGAATGTCCGTTGAGTCGATCTGGTCAGATGAACTGGAGAAACGTCGTAGTAACTGAAGATGTAGATCCAACCCAACCTCCATAGAGGGAAAATTGCTGTATCGGAATTTGTAAATAAATCATATGAAACTACATCAGTAAGAAAAATCATAGAGAATGAACCGATATAATGCATGTTGAATTTACATGAGAAGTATGAGACCCGAACCATTTTGATGACAAACCATTGACAAAAATTCTAATTCACGTCCTCATGGTCCTTGTTAGCCTAGGATTGAAATATAATTTTGACTCAAAACACAGAAAATCAGCAAGAGAAATTTTGCTGGAATCAATCAAGTTCTTGCTTATATAAATGCCGAATCTTACTCTTATTTGGAATATCCAACGTGTGGGATGGCAAACTTCAAAAAGAGAATCAAAAAATTCCTAAGCATGAGGAAAGTATCATTCACATAAATGCACAAATGCAATATTTTATGACAAAATATTGTTTGTACGCAAAAAACAGTGATCGATACTAATTGAACGAAATCGCTTGATATTCAGGTGTGCTTGATTGTATGGCCTTTAGACGTGATAGTTAATATACAGGACTTGGAGCCAAATCAGAAAATGAAGAAATTATTGAATCGTTGAAATTGATGGACAAATATGATACGATTTTGGAAAGCCATTTATTCTCCTCTAGGCGCACTAATAGACAGCTCGGATATTTAAGTTCAAAATTAAAAAATAAATTCATAGAATGCGGCATAATACAATTTAGTCATTGTCGATTCAAGAATATACATTTCGCATCCAGATCAATGCTCTGTGTCATGGAGATTTGTATTGAGCATATCATGTTGTTTTGTGAACTAGAATCAACAGCCGTTGAAAAATTTTAAGATACGCTTGTCAAAGTTCTTTTCCAGAATCTATTCTTGGATGAGCAAAATATTAGGGAACAAGTTTACAGCGAAGTGTCGACCGGCCATATATCCGGGCTTCAGGCTAGAGTTATAGAATGAAATCATAACTAAATGAACAATCACCTATATTTTGGAATGGAGAAGTGTCATCCGTCATGTATGTAATTTTTAAGCATTCGCTTCACTCCTTCATTGACCTATATAACTTTACCAACGCCTATGAAGAGTTACGTTTAATATATATATTGCCGTACTTAGCCTTTCAATCATAAATTTAAGCTCAAAATTATTTTATGTTGATTTCAACATATACAGAATTTTTCTTCTTTTCTAAAAAGCATTCTTTTGTTGCCTTTTTTGTACATTAATTGATAATACTGTTTTCCAAAATTCTATCCAAATCCATTTTATGTTATTGAATATGGTTTTATATTCAGAAAGCAAGCAATGTGATGTGAAGAATAAAGAAAAATATTATACAGAATTGTTACGCTTAAATAATGATGTAGGAAATTTAGGGCTCCAACTTGAGTCAAAAAATTCGAAAGTTATTAGAGTATAAAATATTTTGAACACTCAAACTCGAACAAAATAACCAAGTTTATAGATTTTCAGAGAAAAAAAATGTTACGAATTAAACAATATTTAATCCTTTGAGGAGTACAATTTTGAAGGCTAATGCTCTGCTTTCTTTTTCAATGTAATTTTATATATTTTAAGCAGATGATTTTTATTTCTTGTTACACCGGTGTCACGCTTGTCCTCAAGGCAGTGGCGTAGCCAAAAAATGGAAGTTGGGGGGGGGGGGGGGGCATGCAAGGAATTTAGGGGGCAAGCATATTGGAAAAAAAATTATTTGGGGGGGGGGGGGGCAGAAAAGGTATTTGGGGGGGGGGGGGGGGCACTGCCCCCTTAATAAAGTATAGGGTTGATTAATTACAAGACATATACTAGCTATGAAGTAATGTGTTGACAAACTACCTTTTTCCCAATTGTATTATAAAGAAGTTTTGTTTGACGTTAAGGTATATGTTTAAAATTAAACCATAAATTATTTTTACTAAGATGAAAATTTGACTCAAAATCTAAATATGCCCGCGGATAAATATGATTTTCAAAATGAATTTAATTGTTTTGAATCATCTGGCCAACGAAGCAAACGTATTAAACATTATATAGCAAGCACTTCCCTCAACAGAACCTAAAACTTAGATTGAAACAGAAAAAAGATTTTATAAATTTGGATTATTTGCAACTAAATTTTGTTGTGCACTTCCTTCCGAAACATTTAAAGCTATTGTTTACTTTATGATCATTTTAATCGACAAAATTGAACATTTAAATGAAAACACATTTCATTTGATCTTTTACATTATTCTTTTCCCTTCCATATAAAATTAATAATACACTACGTTATGAGAATATCTAGGATACTTTTATTTTTTACATAATATTTATAGTGAAGTCATATCAAAGCTTATTTTACCTTAAAATAATTTCATATCAAATCAAATTTTAAAAATATAAAAATATGAGGGATACTCGAGTTTTACTCACATCTTAATAAATTGTTAGAGTAATACTGGAATTTATTTTTCCGAGTTTTTACGAGTAAATACGAAAACATTCATGACCATAATGATGACGAATTAAAAGAAACGAATGCAGTTATTTGATTGAGCCACTAATAGCATCTTTTAGAATAGAAAACTAAAAAATTTTGAGATTTTGCTCAGTCACGTGGTGATTCACATGAGATCATTGCTTGAATTAATCGAATAGAAATATTTATTAGAGACAAAAACAACTTTTATATAAAAGGTATTTTTTATAAATTCGATTTTTGAAATTGCATATTATGTATTATTGAATGAATAAAGAATTTAAAATTTAACATTAAAAAACTATTTCCATCAGAATACACAAAATTGAGAACTTTTTGATATCTGGAAACTTTTTCTAAAATAAGTTTCATCTTCCAATTATTTTCTAGCAAAAAATCATAAAATTGTAAAAAATTTATTTCTAAAAATATAAATAATACGAAAGCAAAGACATTAAAGACAAGCTTCACAAATGACATAGAATTAGTAAGGGTTTAAACATCAATACTAGTCCATACACTTTGTCGTACATTCATTGCGTACTTCAATTGACAATGAAATTTATTGTTCTCCGTGTTGAAGATTTTAACGGAGTTGGGTCTCGCAAGCAAAATTGACTCGGTTTTATGAGAGAAATGAGATGAAATGTGCTTTCTGGTGTTGTCATATCTTAAAATGAAAATGGGATTAGTCAGGAATCGTGAGTTATGCAAAATCAGAAAAGCGAACTCTATCTTAGAAGGACTCAGTTCTTCGCGGTCTGTGACCATTTCAAAAGTTCGATTATCAACATTGAAAATAATGGTTGAATCCGGTTGATCTGATGAAGCCAGTATTAAATTGTAGTGATTGGAGTCTTTCTTGATGCTGTATGCCCATATGTCTGGCACGATGGGCGTCACAATATCGAATAAATAGCGAATACCTTAAGTCAATATTATGTATCATCACTTCTAAAGCGAAATATAACTGTCGAATTCATTATTTATGCAAAAAGTTTTTGAGGATATGACCGGTGATTTCCAAACTCGTTAAATACTATCACCACCAATCCATCCCTTTTGGCATCCTTTGACCGCTTCTCATAAAAAATGTTGGATACCCTATTTATTGGATGGAGAAAGGACTTAAAAATTAAATTTTAGTCATATATATATGCAGTTGATATTGGGAAAATATTTAAAATGATTTGGGATCTCGCAGCCTCCTAACGCGATCACAACTATTTTGTCGAAAAGTAAATACAGCCAAAATTAAAAGCGTATACCAATTGGATAGCATCTCTAACTTCTTTTTGCCCATCTGACATATCTTCTAAGACTTTCAGTATGTTTAAAATGTATAATAATCGCTTGTATAGATTCTTCTATAATTTGAATTTTATCGGAAAACAAACTTTTTACTTTTCTCAAATATGGGTCAAATGGGAAAAAAATGCACAAACTAATATTTTTTTAGTTGTCTGTACCGCATCCAAAAGGAAGAATAATATTCCGTGGCTGGAGAGATGGTAATGGTAGTCACTATTGGGAATCGACCCTACGCTCCTATCAGTAGGCCATTTGCCGATACTTTGTCTATAATATTTTATCAAATCATATGAATAAAATTAAAAAAAAATTGGTAATAATAACAAATAGCTAGTAAATGATTATATTACATGGTATAGTAAATTCGATTCGAGGCTTCGATTCTAACTGCTCCTATGACACTTTAACTTAGAAGAGAAACTTTTTTTTACATTAACTAAGAAAGTTAGTAAGTTTATATATAGAATTACAAGTTCAAATGTGAAATATTTTCAAATTCAAATGAAACTTGAACTTGAAAACGTTTCACTTGAATTTGAAAACATTTCACTTGAACTTGTAATGCTATATATAAAATTAAGAAGGTTAGGCGTGAGTAAGGTTGGTAAGATACTGGGTTTCGATAACTCAAGATTTTGGGTTCGATCCCGCATCAAGCCTTCTTTCCTCATAGTTCGATACAAGCTCAATACAAGCGCAATTGTGTCTTCTCGATGAAAACACCCCACGGCGCCTTTTATCTTTAGTAAATCACAAAGATAAGTTAACAAATTCATATAAGTTAGAAAATTAGATTTATATAATAATTAAAAATTAGAAACCTGTTCGCGGAATAAAAGAAACGAAGACTTGAAAATCACGTATATCTATTGATTGTAAACTTTTCATATTTTATTTGAAAATTCAAATGTTTTACTTTCAATATTTATAATCTCTATGCTTTTTTTTACTAATATTATATCGCCCAAGTATATAAAAATAAGTTTGTTTTTTACCAAATCTTTTGAAATATGATTGACTTACTAAAAAGTTAAAATGAAGAATTTTTAGGCTAAATTAATTTTATTTTAACTCATTATTGAAGTTTTATGTAAAAGTAGTTTTCTTTTAATTAGTATATATATTTAATTAAATAATAATAATCTAACCTAATTAGGTTGATTAAACTAGCTGGTAGATGTTCTTATGGACAAATTCAAGTTAATAAATGAAGTTAAATTTCAACTTCTCTCTTAGAGAAAGGATTTTAGTTGATTATTGAAAAGGTGAAAACCATTTTGTGTGCATTTCTGAAACTTGACCACCCTTTTGTTTGCATCGATGTTAGCTATAAAGGATTGATCTGGGGAAATGGAGGAGATTCCGTTGATGTCCTTGTTATAGTCCAGTATTTCATCAACCACGTAATCGATGAGCAATTGTCCATTTTCGAATCCTTGCAAAGTGACGCAATTAACGATTACAATTCCACCTAAAAAGAATAAAATGAATAATTATTATTAAAGCGCCCTCTTCAAAGAAAATTACCGCGTAAATAAAATTCAATGTGTTTGGGAAAACAGTTATAAGCTGATAAATCAATATTCCTGGTATATTTGAGTTCTTTCAAGTCAACTTTCACAATTTTCATGCTAGTTTTGTGCGTGATGTATGCGTAATCGAAGGATATCGCTTGATTTAGTTGCTTTGGAGCAAAAAAGTTATCAATCTTAAAAATAATTCGTTAAATACAAGAATATATCGTTTGCAACGCCATTCATACCCTACAACAAATCCTTGTCTTTATAAATATAATAATCTTTAATCTTAAAATATGGCAAAAGAGTGTGCTTATTAAAAATATTTAGAAGATTAGTCTTATAATTAAAATCAAATTGCTTATAGTGAATATTTCAGTAAACTTTCAGTTTTGAGAGGAGATGATTAGACTTATCAAGGATAATTTCACTCAAAATTCGAAAATTTTTGGTGATATGAGATTTTAATGTAAACACAGATTGTTATAAATTTTCAAGATGAAGGTCTATTACCATGTCTAATTGATAACGTTTATGAACAGTAAAAATGCTTTTTGAAGAATGAATCAATTAAAAGAAAGTCTTTTCATCAAAAAACGCGCCGAAACTTGGGCAAAAAAAACTATACAAAGAACTTTTTTAATAAAAAAACAAAAAAAACATACCTATTACTTCATTAAAAACATATTTATTTTCAAGACGCATTCACAAAAATTTTATTTGAAAAGCGGCAATGAGTAAAAAAGTTTGGGAACTATGATATTTATAGAGAAGAGAGTAAGTAGTAAGGGCGGTGGGACAATTCGGTTAGAGAGAATTTAATCCTGGACTAATCGGTTACAGACATTTTGGTCTCAAACAATTTGGTACAAAAGCAATATGGCACTCATATGCTATTTTATTTTTCAAGAAGTTATGATCAAGCAAAAAAAAAGAAATTTTTTATTGCAATTTTTCATAATAATACACAAATACTTCATTCATTATAGTTTAAAAGGGGTTTAAATCATATAAAGAAAAACAAATACTTTTAAAAATGCATTCTTCTTGATGAATTATAATTCTTTACTAACTGTCTGTACTTTTTCTTTCTAAAAACTTTTTATCCTCGTTTCAAAATTCGCAGTTTTATTTTTGCTGGTCCATCTTCATTTTTAGTTCTAGTGATCAAATGTTTGGATGAACATTGGAGAAGCTTTTAACTAAGTGATTATTTGCGTGCATTTTAATTGCAGTTAACTTTACAATTTCTAAAAGATGATTAAAAGTTCTCTATTCATCATACTAATAAACATAAATTTTACCAAATTGTTCTACTACCGTATTATCCTAGCAGCTAATTGTTTTGAATCGAATGGTCTGAGACGTAATGGCCAGAAACCAAATTGTCCAGCAAGATAATACAGACATTCAAACGTATGCTAGTGTTAGTCAGAAGATAGTATACATAAAGAATAGGACGAAAGAGTTGCTGAGTTATAAAATGGGAGAAATTGAATTGGAAGTGAAATGTTTTGCTGAATTAGAGAATCATCTTGTTAGAGAAAAGCTGATTGTTTTAATGTTTTCTTGGCATTTCGCCGATGCTAGACTTTTCGGATGGACACTTCATTGCTTTAAAATAAATATTGGATTATTTGTTACTGATTCCCAACTGATAGTAATAACTATTCTAAACTTAACTAACTGTCTAAATCTAAAATATTTTTATAAAAAATAAATTTTTAAAAATAATTTATAATTTTTCATAAATTTTTGAACTTATATAAATATTTTTTAATACATTTCTTTAATAAAATTTTAAAATCATAAAAAAAAATGTTATCCAAAAATTTATTTTTTAATAATAATTTTATGTTAAAAAATAATAATGAAAGTTCTTCATAAAATTGGATCTATTAGATGCTCATATAGGCTGCATATATAATCGAAAATAGAATTTTAAGAGCGCGAGTAAAAGTGTTTCAGTACTATTTTAAATTTTCCGATCTTGTTCTATATTATGGAGCTTGACCTTGAAATTTTGTAAGTTTGGAGATGAGAAGAGTGCTTCATTTCCGCGTCGATATGTGAATTTGAAAGGGTTTTTGTCAGAAACAAATGATAATTCTGTTGGTAATATCGTTGTTTCACAACACTTTATATGTTATGTTATTTTGATATGCCTCTAGCAAAGCAGAAAATAAAGCTCGCGATAATGAAATTTCTTCAGAGGATAAAAATTTGCGATTTTTGAATATCTGTTTGATCTAAAAGTTAGGAAGTATGTATGCTTTTAGATAAAAAAGATCTCTTTGAATAAATAATAATCAAATATTTCTTTCTACGTTTTATTAAGAAATTGTTTCAAATTAGATTTCTATTTGACTAACATTCCATAGAAGAGGAGAAAATCGTGTGAGAAAAATTCCTAACTTAGAGCATGTTCACTCATTTTTCAGCTTCAAGTTTAATAAAGATAAATCGTCTTTGAAATGAACCTACGAATCATATTTAGCCAGCTAAAGACGTTAGTATAAACAACAAGCGTAATGGAAGCTTAATCTGGGGCGCAAACAACTCAACCAATTAAAAGCAAGCACTACAAATGTGCTGTGTCATTTAAAGATGGCAGTACAGTCAAAATGGGTTAACTAGATGGATAAAAAATTACCATGCACTTATTGGTCGATCGCATTATGGAGATGCTTTCAATTTTATACTACATCAAATTGTCAAAAGAGGAATTTGATTGAGAAGTGAAATCGTTAAGTATAAAACTGCAGTAAAAATACACTTGGCCATTGTTAACCAGGCTTGATGAATCCGCGGCCTTCATTACCTGTACAAATAATTTTTTTTCTTAAAGTTTTTCCTTCTCTTTTCACCTTTGAATACTGGAAAGATAGAAATTTAAAAAATTTTATAATAATAATAATTAAGCATTTCACGCTTTTGGTATTCAAGAAAGAATAAATCTAACAGCAATGTAGAAAGCGATGATCTTTTGTCAAGTTAGAGTTTTTTCTTAATTTTTGGGGTAAAGTTGTGTGGGTGTGATAAAAGATGTTGAAGTTTACCGTATCGAATTTTCCATTGACGGGCTCAGTGTGAATGGCGTTATGCTTTGTCATGTTGATGGAAGCAAACCGAATGATTTGAACGGTGTGCTTGCTCAAATCATCTTCATTACTCGAACTTAACACCCACAATTGATCGTGTTCTTTAATATAGATGAGATTGTTTGGGCTTTTATCCGTTAAGATAACCTAAAAATGATATAAACAATTTTAAAAAATTTAAGCTACTGTAAATTCTTTTTTGTTCAAAAAATCAAACAATTTAATTAATAACTAGCGATCTAATGGAGTACCTAAAAATCAAGCAACTACTTAAATAATAATTTATCCATTTATAAATAAAAAATCAAGAGAAGTTAAAATAAAAAGTTTAATCTTGTAGAAATTTGACTTTACATGATTTTAAAATTTATGTTAATTTAAGTTTCCAAACTTCACGCGCCCTTGGCCAAGAATGATCTAAATATCAATTTATGCAGGCAAATCAAAATGTAAAGGAAAAGATAACTTCTTACAGAATAAAAAGTTATAGTTGGCGTAAGAAATGAGACTAATCTATTCTTTAATGGAAAAAATGAGGGAGACTTTTATTGAAATAAAACGAAATCATCTCTAAATTTTTCCCAAATCTTGATTTTTTTTAAAAAAAAAAATTGAAATAATGTGTTGTATTTCAAAATCTCAAAAAGGCGAAATTTTCTTAAAACTTTAGAAAAACTTTTTTTTAAAACAAATTAAAACTAATGCAGTTTATTTCAATATTAAAAAATTTATACAAAAAATATACATTCTAAATGGATTCGTTTGACTTTTTTGATTAAAATGTTATATTATCATGAGAATATCCATTTTTAAATGTGAAACTAAAAATAAAGTAACAAACTTTAAAGTCATTGATTTTCAAAGTGAAAAGTGTAGCCTTTTTACTGACTGCACAATTAAATTTGAAGGTGGCAAAAAATTATAAAACTAGGAAATTAGCTAATAACAGACACAATTAATAGACCTTTTTGTTTAAATAAAAAACAAAATTTATATAAGAACCGTTGTAAAAATTATTTTAAAAAAGTGTAAAAATCATTGATAAACTTTGAGACTTAAAATTTGTCTTTATTCAAATGCATATTTTAACCGCAATGAATAATAAAACTGATTGAGTCTTTCAAAAGCTTGTATCTAATAAAGGATATTATTTATAATAAAGTCATCATTTTTTGTTTAAATAAAAATGAAGTTTAAATTGAAAGTTAAATAAATTTTATTTATAAAAAGTAAACTTATATTCAATTGGGTGATTTAGGAATGCATACAGGTTGAAAATAAAAAGTGTGCTACACAAAATGTATTTAATAGTGTGACCTAAGTTAGAACATTTTGGCAGACACTGCTTTAGACCATGATAGACCTAATTTTTGCCGCTAACTACTTTCTTAATCAATTGCCTATTTTTTTGATTTATTGAGAAAGTTTGATTAAAATAAGCGCTGTATTTATTTGCTAGCTAAATATAATGGGTCATTAACATGTCCATTTTATGCGATTAAAAGAATGACAGTAAAAATGGGAATTATTGTAAGAAGAAGGGAATACTTCTGTTATCTCCTTTTTGGCGACGTCTAAAATAATAACTCGGTTTTGTTTGCCTTGGGTGGCGTAGATGAGAGTATCCTTGATGTTTACAACGGAGGTCCATTCACACTCCTCTGGACATAAAACAGTTTCCAAGTATTCGGAGTCTTCAAGGAAGTAGGTGGATATCTCGAACAAGAATTCACAATCCTCCCCACTATACACTTTGATACCGTGAGAAGCAAAGATGAAGATTACGTTCATCCTCTTGTACACGCCTAAATCATGAGAATGTGTGATGTTATATTTGCCGTATTGTTAAAGCCTTTTTTTATAGTGTTCTCCAAACCAAAGGTAATATGCTAAAGGCAGAAAAGTTATAGTACGAGTTCTTACTCAGATGCATAACAAGAAAAGATATGACATTATAGTATAGGTGGTTTAATTAATTTAATAAGGTTAAAAAAATTCTCTGGTAGGTATCTTAACCGATGCTGATTCTAATGTCACTAACTTTAAATTATTTGTTCATTTTATCCCGTTTTATGAAAGCTAGATAAAATAAGTAAACTTAAAAATGGCCTTTCCAAAAAGTATTTTATTTGAAAATAAATACACAAAATTTTCATAATTGAATAAAATGGACAAAAGATCTATTAGCAAACACAGAAAAGAAGTGTCTGATGAATGATCATCAAAAAATCCTAAAGTCCATTAGCATATTTTTATAAGCTAGTTTTTAATACCATTTTGTCTTTACCCAACTTACTTCAAGATTTAAATATTGCATTCAATGGATATCTAAAACAAAGGGAGCTCTATTAAGAGTGTATTTTTAGTTGAATGTAGGTTTACTAAAATAAATGACGTGTTTATTTTTTGATTTAGTTCTCAGCAAAAATTCAAGCTATAATAATAAGAAGAAGAATATATTTCGCACATAAAATGAAATTACATTATTATATATATAAATTCCTAAAATGAAGAAAATGTTAATTAAAAGAAGGTAAGCACTGTTTTCATATTCTCTAAGTTACATATTGATTAGTAAAGAAAAAAATTGGAAAATTAATTTTGATTATATAGCATTTTCACATTAAGTTCGTCCTTTTTCATTTTAAGTTCGTCTTTTTTCATTTTAAGTTCGTCTTTTTTCACTTTAAGTTCGTCTTTTTTCACTTTAAGTTCGTCTTTTTTCATTTTAAGTTCGTCGTTTTTCATTTTAAGTTCGTCCTTTTTCATTTTAAGTTCGTCCCTTTTCATTTCAAGTTCGTCCTTCTAACTTTATCATTAAATCTGCTTTAAAGTAAAGAAAAATTGGAAATATATTTTTTTTAATTTTACGAAATTGTTTACTTTAAAATAATGTAAAAAAAATATACAAATTAAAAATAATAATTTTATATTCCTTCCTGCAATGAAGCTAAAATGAATCGATTTTTTCTTGTGTACTTCATGAAATTTATTTTCAATTGTTTGTGCAAGTTTCAAAGTTTTTGCTTACATCTGGAAAAGATTTCTTTTTCAATTTTGCTGAATTTCAAAATATATCTCATGAGCAAGCTCTTAAAATCAGCCTCAAGTTGTTTTTTTGAATAATTTGTTTATAAACAAAATTATAATGAGTTTTTGTTATCAAAAACTCGAAATTTTTCACTTTGTTTTTGGTATTTTTAAAAATTTTTTAGATAAAGAATGTCTTAAACTTTTTACTAAAATAGCTGGTAAAACAAACTGTTTTAAACTTCAAAATGAACTAAAAAAACAGTTGTATTGAAGTTGTCTTTTTCTTTTAGTTCATGTTGAAACATTTAAAACATGCACAGATTTGCCTATTTTTCGTATTTTTTGTTTCATATGTGATGTATTCGTATCGGTTCTCTAAATAGTAGTATATAAAGAGAATGCTTTACATTCTGTCCACTTTTTTATTGCTGAATATTTTATCATCCTTTTTACTTTTACCTCCACCCCTATTCTATCATGTATAACAAAATTTCAAATGAAAAAAAGGTTGAATTAATCAAGCTTCTTTCCACAGAATTTTTATCCATTAAACGAGCATCAGAAATCCTTGGTATAAAATACTCAACTGGAAAGTCTATCTTCCAAAATTATAATGATAAGCAAAGCAATGAAGACAACTCGAAAAAGTCCCATGGTGGACATAAAAAGAAGGTGCTTACACCTGAAAGACTCGTTTTTTTGGAAAGCTTAGTAGAGAGCAATCCCATGATGACTCTAGAAGAAATTGGAGAAAAAATCAAAGAAAAGTACTCGATAAAAATAGCTATTAGTACTATCCATAGCTACTTAGTAAATGACTTGAAAGTTACACTCAAGCGTGTTAATAAACAGATTGAAGCTGTAAATAGAGAAGACATTGTGTTAAAAAGAAAATGTTACGCGCAAGAATTTCAAAATAGTGCTCCAAGCTCACAAGAGTCGTTGATTTTCATTGACGAAAGTGGTTTTAACTTGCACTTGAGTCGCTCACAAGCGCGATCAAAGAAAGGCACCCGGGCAAGTGTAGTGATACCAACAAACAGAGGACATAATGTTTCCCTAGTTCTTGCTATGAATTGTTTCAAAGTCATTCACTATGAAATTATTGAAGATGGCACTTGCAACAGTAAGAAATTTATCGAAAATTTTTTCGAAAAGCTAAACCCAGCAAAACATGTCTTTTTCTTCTATAATCAAAGAAGGTGTCAACTCCATTTCAACATTTGACTGTACAAACTACTACAGACATATGATGAATAATGTCAACATAGCTTCAACGGGACACTTATACAATCCAAACATTTATTCATGATTTTTAAATAAATTCCACTTTATTTACGTTTTATAAATTGATTTTAAGAGCTTGCTCATGAGCTATTTTAAAGTAAAAAATTTCGTAAAATTAAAAAAATATATTTCCAATTTTTCTTTACTTTAAAGCAGATTTAATGATAAAGTCAGAAGGACGAACTTAAAATGAAAAAAGACGAACTTGAAATGAAAAGGGACGAACTTAAAATGAAAAAGGACGAACTTAAAATGAAAAAAGACGAACTTAAAATGAAAAAGGACGAACTTAAAGTGAAAAAAGACGAACTTAAAGTGAAAAAAGACGAACTTTAAAATGAAAAAGGACGAACTTAAAATGAAAAAGGACGAACTTAAAGTGAAAATGCTATATATTGAACATGGTGAATCGTTTGCAAGGTGACTCTTATATGGCCTAAAATATGATTTATTAATGGGAGATATTAATGAGATCATGATGCAAAAAATAATATTGATTACAATATATATTTATCATCTTTCTTGTTCAAGCATTTTTTTCGAGGAATCGAATGGGATGGCCCATCAGGCGCTCTGGATTCATCTCAGGCTGAATCCAGCGAACCATATAAGTGTTGCCGTCTTTAGTTACCTACTCTATCTACAGAAAAGTTAGGGAATTGTCTACGAGACCAAGGACCTTATTGAAATATTCGTGATTTAACTGATCTTTTACACATCAATCACTATTTTATATCTATAATTGATTAAAAATATCAATTTAATTAATTCATTGCTTTTTTCTAATGAAAATTTCTAGTAGGGGATAAATTTTCCCGTAACATAATTTATATCAATAGAAAATGCTGGGTAACACTTCTTAGCGTATTAGCGAAGGTTTGTAGACAAATATAGCACATAAAAACGAGTTAATAGTAGGTTTTTAGTAAAAAGAGTTTACTTTTTTTTGTCGAAGTTAACTATTATATGAAATTGACAAAATCAAACAAAAAATATTTTGGTGAACTCAAACTATGATTAAACTATTGAAGAATATAAGTAATCTAATTACCTTGTTAGAAATGAACCAGGCAAAAACACTATATTTGGAAGAAAGTCTTCCTTGGGTAATAAACGCAATTTTAAATGACCAATAGCATTCATTTAATGCATAATTAAGTATATGTGAAAGTAAATAAAGAAAAGTTCGACTTTTGACATCATTCGTAACAAAGAGAGATGTGTGTTTTTCGATTGATGAAATTTTGTTTGAAGCCTGACAGGAGTAGACTCCGGTATCTTCAATGTTAATCTTTGGTATCTCCATTATGGAATTATTTTCTAAATAAGTAAAATTTTAAAAATAATGAACAAACCAAAATTTAAATATACCATAAAATTTCATTTCTGCTGACTTTAAAATGTGGAAAGAGTTTTTCTTCCATGATAAAGTTGGAGTGGGAAGAGCATCTGCAAAGCATCTTAACTTAATTGAATTTCCAGGCTCAGCTAGAACAACATTTTGTGGAAAGATTTGAACTTCTGGTGCTGCCAAAACAGAAAGAATGAAAACTTCTTCCATTTTTGGCATTAACTTTGAGCGACATGTATAATTTCCGGTAGAGTACATTTGAACATTGAGAATATAAAGTGATCCTCCAGGATAAACCTTCAAATTTAGCTTAAGATTAGACACTTATTTCAATTTTGCTTCAGATGAAAAATGGAGAGTTTATTAACAAAATATTATTCTTTGAAAACGAGAGTGTACTCGTAAATGGAATTTGTTTTTTCCATAAATCCTGTAATCATTAAGCTTTATGAAATTTATCCCACGCTTATCACGATATGGAGAAAAACCCAATTAAAATGATATGTTCATATTCAGTCTTTGTAGCAATAAATGAACAAGTTTTTAAAATTTCTATTCTTAGATTAGGGTAGAGTGAAAAAAATTTAATTTATAAACAAAAGTTATAGTTATCAACATATTGTTAACAAAATTTTTTGACTAAAATTTTCTTAATAGGGCACACCCTTTGCCAGAATACTTTTGAATAAAGAAAGTATGGTATTAAAATGTATCATATATTTGATTCTCGATATTATATGTTTTGGTGCCTAAAATATATATAACTAAATTAGAACATACGAGTGAGGTTGAAATTGCAAAAAAATAGTTCAAAATGCTATGTACCTCTTGTTCTGGGCATATGTGTATTTATGTAAACGGACAAAAATATAAATGTCAATTTTTGGACCCTTGAATTATATTGAACACTGGATTACATATATATTTAAGAAAAAACACATGTGAACTTTGTATTCACGGTAGTAAACGTGGAACTCATACAAACAAATAGCCATATGAACCGATACGTTTTAAGCTGTTAAAAGTGCACTTCTAGAAATGAAAAGCCATAGTGCTGACAAATATATAATGCATCTAGTTTTTGTACTTGAGAATGCAAGGATTCATCGTTACAAAGGATTATCTGATGCAACTGAAAACATGAATTTGTTTCACCTTCCACCATATTCCCCATTTTGAATTTAATTAAATAGTGTTATTTCAATTTGCAAGGGTAAAGTTGATAGAGGTGGAGCAAACGATGCAAAAGAATGGAAAGATTTAATAAACAATAAGTTCAATTGAATTTCTTCTCAATGAGTGTGATTGTTTACTGTAGAAAAATGCTTGGATACATTTCGCGATCCAAAAAAGAAGGAGTTTTTAGTAAAAAAGCTACTTTAGTGTCATGCTTTTTAAATTTCTTAACTTTTATCATTTTATTGATTAAAAAATTCTCTGTAAAAAAGTTATGCAATAGTTATAAATTTTTTCTAAAAAAATTGAAATTCGAATAAAAACCTATGTCGATTGATTGCTTTTTTTATGTTTGGTTGCAATAATATGACTATTGATTGCAAAGCTATGATAGTATTGAACGAAATAAACACAAATTTGAGAGGTGGTGAGGTCAAAAAAGAAAGAGAAGAGGTGGTGCGAAAAAAGGAAGTTAAATTTTTAATTACTACTTTTTAATTGGGGGCATTTTTTCCTACTTTTTAATTGGGGGCATTTTTTCCCGGGGCATTTTTTCTGCGCACTATATTCGATATGCAAATTTGATTAAAATATTTTCGCTGGAAGTATAGTATTTAAATTCACCAATTTTGTAAAAAAAATATAAAGTAGTCTTATAAATTTAGGACTTTAGGTATGCGCTAAATACACTCTATTTTAAAGGATTGCTTGAATATTTGGTCTCCCGTGGTATTTTCAGACCACTAATTTTGAAAATTGCAAGAAAAAAATTTCGCCCCCCCAATAATTTTGAGGATGTGCGCCCCTGGTTAAAGGGTACTGCTCGTTGCATCCTCTAGCAACGTTGCTTTGTGCACGGCATTTGTGCTAGCGAATTTAAGTTGCATGGATTCAAAGTGTAATGATGTTACTAACTTTAAATCTTAGATCATGGACTTTTTCGATGTTTGCGTTATGCCTGTACCAAGAAATAGGGAATAAGTCAATCTTCTCAATGTTACACTTCAGCTGGACATTTGATCCCACAATCGCATCCCTCTTAATCACTTTCAAAGCTGGATTGAGAAAAACGAAATCAATACCTTAATGCAAAAAACAGAACACGGTGAAGAATATAACAAAGGAGGATTTAAGCTACCGAAGACTTTGTAAAATTCATTGATATCCAAGTAGCCATCGTTGTTGGTATCTTCTCTGAAGAGGATTTCTTTAAGATCACACGTTAGTGAGAGATGATCGAGCATGTCACGACTTTGAGCAGTTTTCAAATCTTTCCAACTCAGCTTTTCGTCATTGTTCTTGTCATAGTATGCAAACATCAAGCTAACAATGTAAGAGTCCTTTTCTAAATATTTTTTCTCTTTAGTTTTTCATATTTTTTATCCCTTTTTTCATCACCTTAAACTAATTGAGGAAAAGTTTTTCTTCCAGGTGCACAAAGAGTATTTACTTTTTCTATTTTAGGGGTACACACACACACAAATCTATAAGAAAAACCAAGAGATACCAAGGAACAAACAAGTTGGAAGCATTTGTTCTTGAAGGCATCATGACCTGAGAAAACCTTGATACACGTTGCACTGAATGCAGTGGCATTAACTGGCACACGTGCAGTAATCGTAGTAAAGGATCCATTATCTATTGAGAAATAACTGTTAGAAAAAACTTGTAGAAGACTGGGAGTCAAGCCCGAGTCTTGTAAATTTCGTGTCGAGTGTGCTACACCAAAATACGCTTTTTCTAAAGATTATTATAGGTAGATTTTTCTAATTGAAAATAGAACTTGAATTTTTCATTATACTAGTAGTTTATCTTAATTCTTATATTCGGAAAATGTTTTATTAAAATTACAATTAATTTCGGTGTTGTCTCACACCTTTATCAAGTATTGCGAAAATACTGAGATAGAAAACTTGTCTACTTGTGACTACATTCACAAGTTTTCTATCTCAGTATTTTCGCAATACTTGATAAAGGTGTGAGACAACACCGAAATTAATTGTAATTTTAATAAAACATTTTCCGAATCGTTCACGTTTTTCAAATTTAAGATTTTTCTAAGAAATATATGCCAATATACACTTTTTTCACTTGTGTTTGTTAGTATGCAATTGTCTTCAAAGCATATTTAATAAGTGAAAAGAATTCAAAATTGAATGAAAAGCATTGAACTTTTTTCCGAAAGCATTCATTTTTTTCTAATATATGGAAAATTTTAAAGGATTTAAGCAGTTAGAATTTACGTATAACTAGATCTCTCTCTATCCTTGTAGGTTGATATATCCCTATGTATAATATAAGTGAGCATGGGCGTCCGATAGGCGTGGCAAAGAAGCCATTTGACCTCTTTGCATTTCGAATATTAGCATTTTTTGGAAATTGAAGCTAATAATTTTTTCACATCATTTTAATTTTAATGATAAATAATATTGTTAAACTTATATATAGTAGCTAATTTTATATAATTGTAGATAAGTTTTTAAATTATTACCTTTCAGCGCACTCATGTTCACTATCTATGGAGTATAATTTTTTTATGCTTTTAGGGCTTTATTTTATGGAATAATGAGGTAACGATTTCTACTCGTTGCGAAACAAAATTCTGATGTGCATAATGTTCACGCATAAAATGTTGACAATTGTTTGCAAAGGACATACTGTCGACACCAAATATTTTACACAATCAACTGATAAACTAAAAAACTAAGTAAATATCAATCTGAATAAGTATAACTCTAAATAAATCTGTCGGCAGATGGCTAGTGGTAGGAGCATGGGTCTTGGATCCAGATGGTTTGAGTTCGATTCCAGATCGCGACTATCTTTATCATCTCTCTAGCCACGGAAGATTATTCTTCCCTGGGATGCGATACCGACAATTAAAAAAATAACTAGTAAACTAAATTAATAACTAATCTTGGTCTCGGCATTATTTCCTCTTAAAATGGGATTCCATCTACAGTTCCTACAATTGTTTTTGATTAAACAAAGCGTATTATTTTATACTAAATGAAGGATATGAATTTTTCAATGATCTCCAATTTCGTTTCTTATTCTTTGTCTCTATATAACAAATATAATTAAGCCAATTTTTATTCTTTGCCCCATCCTGCTAAAGTGGGAAGCGAATGCCATATATTATTACGGTTGTGTCTACACAAGGTGTTAGAAGGATGGCTCATTTCTAAAAGATCTGAGTAAATTAATGATATGCTTCAAAAAAAAATTTAATAATTTATCCAAAGAAAAATTCTTTATGAATATAGAAAATAAATTAAATGAATGAAAGTAACAAGACCAAAATGCATAAGATGTGGGAGAAAGTAACAAAAAGTTAAAGTTGTACACATTTGAAAAAATTTATTTGTTCGAATGAACCTACTAAATTTGAGTGTTCTACAAATGTAGATTCATTGAATAGTTTTTTTGTAACACACTATTATATGCGCTTCTATATGTATTTGTATATAAAAAATATGTAATATATTATATATATAATAGATATATGTCATGATGATAGTCTAGCTAAATTACCCTCTTTAATTTTTCCAGATTTCATGAATTTTTCCTTGTGATAAAGAAGTAAGTTGTGCTTAAAATCTTCATAATTTCTTTTTGTGCATTCAAACGACTTGTGCTTATGTTCTGTCAAGTTGAAATGGATTCCATTCAACTCCATTTCTCTTATGTACGCTTCTAAATGTTTATTTAATTTATATCCAAATTTGAATTGGTTGAACACACAAATTAATGTCAAAAGTACTCTTGTGCACATTTAAAATATGTAATAAAAAAACTGCACAAATGGTAGGCAATATAGCAGATTTTTCTCCAAAAGTCAGATTTTTGGAAATTTTTTAGAATTTTTTTGTCAAGTCGATTTAAAACGCGTTAACATTAACTTGTTTTCGGTAACAATCCTCATTTTTCTTTCTAATGATTTTCTTGGATAATAATTTTTATAATTAATATTGTAATAAATTTTCCTCAATTCTTCTGTTAATTTTTTCGTCTCTACAAAGGGAATAAGGATTACCAAAAAGTCGTTATCTCACTCAAAATTTTTTGAAAGTAACTCGATGATAGTTCTTAATGATCTCAACTTTTCTGATATATCTGGGAAATCTAGGATTATTATTTTTCTTAATAAATCTTATGTGACTTTTATAAAATGTCTACAAGAGAGCTCTCTCTACCTTTCAACTCATTACTAAAACAACTACAGTAGAAAACTCAGAGAAAGAGCCTTTCCAGATTTACTGTAATTTCTAATGTGCGTAATTTGATTTTCCATTTATCAATGATATCTTGACTTGCCGATTATTTAGGTGTAAGATTCAACCTGTTACTATACAATGCCTTATCATCTTCCGTTTCAAAATAGTATAAAATTTTGTATGATGTGAATAAAGAAATAAAACTTTTATTCAAAACAATTTGTATAATAATATTAGTCTTTGTCCACCTTGGTCTTCTTTAGATAAACACAACCATTAAAGACAAAGAGTAAACAACAAGGAAGAGAGAATCGGAAAGAATGTATTATTATATTCTGGTCGAAAATGAAAATAAAATGAGTTTTCCTCTTTATTTCCTCATTTAAATCTTTAAACTTTTATTCATGCCTTCTCAGCAACTTTTTCTTTATATTTTATATGATAAAGTTAAATGAATTTCTTTAAAAAGCTTCAATCTAAATGACTTATTTTTAATCTTAAAAAACAAAATATCATTCGCTAAAACGATTTTACTGAATTTCAATCATACATAAAAGGAAATTTGATTCTAACTCAACCAAAAAAAAATAAGTCCAATTTTGCGGGCTTAATCAATCTTGATGAAACTGTTACCATTTCAGATGCGACAAACGCTCTTAATGATTTTTTTCAAGTCTACCACAAATATTCAATATCCAATATTCGGTGATAATTGAAGAAAGCACAGCTTATTTTAAACGTAATTTTTTTTAAAATTGTTTACTTTTCCTGGTATTGAAAACTTATACATACTTCTTTATTCTAACCAAGCCCTGTTTTTAAAGGAAAGAAAACTGAGGGTGTGTGAAAGGCTGTCTGTCCTACTTCAAAACTGGTGATGAGAACCACTTATGTAGTAATATACGCCTTTACCTGAGTCATAAAGCAGTAAAATGAAGTATTGCGCACACAATTTCATCTTAGCCCATTAAGTCCCAATGTTCCCATTTGTTAACATAAGTACTTTCATCTTCGTCTGCTTTTTTCAATGACTTTGAATATAAATCGTCTGCGTTTTTTTAAATATCGTTTTTTTAACTATACTTCATATTGAAACCTGACAAATACCTCATTAAAAGAAGTTTAAGTTTGATGGGTAAATATACTTTTCTCAAAAACACAAATCAAATTGTGGCCATAAATAGAAGATATTCGGGAGAAAATGTTATATCTATTACACTCCTGTCTGTTTAGCATCATTTTGAATGATATTTTCAATATCATCCATAGAAAAAATGTCTTATTGGCTCCACGCCAGCTTTACTTAACAAACGTATCTCATTGGTGCAACTCTAGGGACATCAAACTTAACCTTGATAAATGTACTGACTTATAAATGCAATCTAAAAAGACAACTTTTCTTATATTAGAGCACACAATTTAAAATTCAATCCACAAACTGAACTGGATATCATCATCCACTCTCAACATCAATTCGGTGTCAAAAGCGTATTCAGTATTGCATGCAATAAAAAGATATTTTACTTTATTCGATACCACAACAACAGCACTTCTTTCCTAAACTCTCGCTAAGCTCATCTTAAAATATGGAAATATTATTGTTTTGACAATTGTAGCTCAAAGTAGATTCAAAAAACTATGACCTTAAAGGTTGTGGTTTAACTTAACTTATGTTGTATTGATATAAAACATATGATATCAGTATACAATATTATATCAAACTCTAGCATTTTGTCGGAATACTCATCAAGGATATGCATAGGTTTCATACCCTCAAATTAAAAATGGCTTACTTAAAAAAGTCATTTTTAAGAATCCCCTGTCTAATTTTGTTGTTGAATCTACGCTTAAAGGCTTTTAAACATTGGCTGGATATTGTTTGAAAAGATAAGCTTTTCGATGATATAAAACTACATTATTTTTAGAAATGCAATCATGATGCGAATATCCAAAGGCCGTGCCTAATTTTATCGCGTAATAAATTACATTAAGGTTGTGCTAAGATGTTGAATGTAGAGTCATTTTTTATTCTTATGAGGAAGAATAATCTTTGGTTTGGATTGATGGAGAAATAAATCATCTCGCATGCACAAATTTAATGAGAAAAATTAAAAGGATACTTTAATTAATTATTATTTTAATAGTGATAAATATGGGATGTCATGATTTAATTATGTTTCAGTTTTTTCAATCATTCTTGATGAGTTCAAAAGTTTTGACATAAAAAGAAACGATAGTGAGAAAAAGTAAAATTAAAGATCAATTCTTTACCTTTGTTTATTTCAAGTTTGTTCCATTTTTCTACTGCTATACTCTTTTAATTTTAACTCTCTTTGTTTTATTCTGTTTATTTTAGCCTTTCTCTTTTATATATTAATATTTGAATCGCATATTTTACCTTCTTGAAGTTTATAAATTAAGAGCAAAGCTAACCAATTATGTATGATTTATTACTTTTTGAAAATGAAAATATCCTTTTTTATACAACAACAGCTTTTACAGCAAAAGTTGCGCTAACTTCACCTTACACTATAAAAGTATTATTTAATTTATCCTCTTCGATAAAAATTGAATGGCAGTAACATATTAAAGGAAATTTCTTAGTAAGAACAAATTGTGTCAAAAATACATTCTTTATATTTTTATTTTTTAATCAAATCTTTAAAAATTTTGCAAAAAAGATTCAATTTGATCTTTCTAACTTTTTGGTAAGAAATTATAACAGGGTTATATATATCATAAAATTGCTTTAACTTGATGTTTCATTTTACGTCACTTTTTTTAAATTTTTTAATGACATCTATAGAAATGTTTTAAATATTTGATGTTTAGCTAACCCTTTAACGCCCATGTCGACTATAGTCGACTTTACAAAAATAAAATCGTCTGCGTTTATCAAAGCTCTTTAATACAAATCTTCTGCTTAACATTAGATATCGTCTGATTATTCTGGTCGTTAACTGGTTAACCCTTTAGTGAGCAGAAAAATCAGACGAAAAAGCAGAAGATTCATATACAAAACTATTTAAAAACACAGACGAAGGTAAAATAGTTTATGTATTATATATATATGATACACTGGTCACGAAAAGAAGTATCATTTTTAAATTTCGTATTGACCTCTCTTAGGATTCGATAAATAGTGTTAGTGTTCTTACGTTCACAGATCTGCGTATTAACACTTTCAATGTTGGAAGAAGTTCTGCACTCATCACGTCGCAATTCACAAAGACTCCGATACAGTTTGTTATTGCCTCCACAAATCAGTTCATTGCTTTCCTTATTTTCTGATTCATCACACGCGATTTGGTTGCATCTTTTTTCGCGCTCCCGCAAATCATGAAAATGGTTTTCTGAAAAATAAAAAAATTGTATCAGCATTATTTCATCATCAATTTGTATTCCATGTTTTCTAATCGGGTGCCAGTGGATCCTTAAGAGTGCACAAAATAATTCATGCATTCCTAGCAATACTACTCCGACTGCGAAGGCAAACACTCAAAAACTTAATTAATTCAACATTAACTCTGCGCTTGTGGCTTCGACTAAAGACAAAAAATAAACTTTTTTTTCTTTATTTAACTCTTTGAGGACCAAAATTTTGAAGACTAATCCGCTGCTTTATTTTTCAATGCAAATTTATATATCTAAAGCAGAGACGATTTCAATTTTTGGGATACAGTGGAGCCCGCTTATTGTCATACCCTCCGTGTATGAATAAATTATGACATAATCCGGGATATTCTAATATCCGGGCTTAGCTATTTTCATGATTATGGTGGTTATAACGATTTAACTGTGCGTGGTTATACATGTAGGGGCCTACACTGATAAGTGGCAACACGATGGTTAACAATTAAAACAAGTATTTATTACATTTTTCAGACATTATTATCACAATATACAAATAAAAGAATAAAAAATTTATTTAGTATCACTTTTTTCATACATTATTTATTAAAATGTACAAATAAAAAATATATACACGCGCATTGACAAGTAGGCCTAAACAATCCATCAGGTAAGTTTTTTTTCATTTGAAGCTGTGGATCTGCGAATTGTCTATTTAGATTTAAAAAAAGTCTGTTATGCAGGTCTGTTTGGCAGATGTTGCAACCGCCGTTTGCAGCTCCCTTTCCAGAGTGTAGAAGGTGGTGAGATCGTGGCCGATGGCTTCCAGATAGGCACGCACAGATGACAGGCCGTCGAGGGCAACATGGGCCTTTGGTGGTGGAGGCAGTTCAGCTGACTCATCGTCACTGTCGCAGACATCTGGCTGGCGTACTGTGTCACAGATGTCGTCATCTGTCAAGACCCCATGGCACTCAGTCTGGGAATCCACGTCCACGTAGGCCTGGAACTCTTCTGTTGTCATCCCATCTGGTGCCTGGTCCTGGTGGTCTGCAGTGGGAGCATCTGGAGCAGAGGGGATGCGGAAGCCGGCATGGGCAAAGCAGTTTGCCACACTGGACTGTTTTACATCCTGCCATGCCACTTTCAACATGTGCATAGCATCCAGGACTGTAAACTTGCGGGCGAAGGTGCTGGCAGTGAACTCAGATTCACCTGCGTCGATGTATGCAACAATCTTCTGGACCACCTTCTTCCTGTAGAGTGCCTTCAGGTTTCGGATGATCCCCATGTCACATGGCTGCATGATGGAGGTCGTGTTGGGCGGCAGGAAGAAGAGGCGAATGTGGGGAAGGTCATCTGTTGCATCCTTGGGGTGAGCCGAGCAGTTGTCGAGGACAAGGGCAATGTGCCGCCCCTGCCTGGCCATGTCACGTTCAAAGTCTCTTAGCCAGTCTCGAAATAGGTTGCCAGTCATCCATGCGTTTTTATTGTTCATGTATGGGACTGGAAGCTGGGGGACTCCTCTAAAGCACCTGGGCTTGGCACTTTTGCCAACCACCAGTAGAGGACGCTTGTCACTGCCGTCCATGTTGGCGGTGACGAGGGCGGTGAAACGCTCCTTGACCTTCTTGCTGCCGCTCAGCTTCTGTGCTGCATCTGCCAGGGTGCCGTCAGGTAAGGCACGGAAGTAGATTCCCGTCTCATCTGCGTTGTAGACGTCACAGGGTTCATACTTCTCAAGCAGCTCGGGCAGCACAGTTGAAAGCCATGTGTCTGCAGCTGAGATATCAGCATCACTTTTCTCCCCATGTGCCTTTTTATATTTGATCGAGAAACGGTCCTTCCAACGGCAGATCCAGCCATTGGTTGTCTTGAAATCGTCCTTTCCTAGGTTGGCAGCGAGCTGGTTGGCCTTCTCCTCCAGGACTGCAGTGGTGATGGGACAGCCATGGGTACGGGCATCCACGAACCAGGTGTAAAGGGCCGTCTCGACGTCAGCTGCCTTGCCAGTCCGCATGCGGTTGCCGTTCTTGTTCTGCTCAGCATCTTGCAGGATCTGGGACTTCTTGCTGAGAATTTTTGAAATGGTGGACTGTGAAACACTATACGTTTTGGACAATTGAGTTTGTGATTGGCTAGATGACCACTTTATGATCTCCAGCTTCTGGGCAAGGGGCAAGTCATTTCGCTTACGTTTAGCACTCATGATTAAAAACTGAAGAACTGAAGAATAGCTTAGCACAGTGTCCGTAACAATAGAGCAGATCGGCAAATGTTGTTTTGATTGGGAAGTTTATTTAAGATCAAAAGGATGCATCCTTTCAAGAGCTGTGTGTGCAGCTGTGTGTGTGTTGCTATGCGTGCGTGGGTGCATGTGCGAAGCTTCGTGATCACAATGTTGCTTTCGTGATCACATGTGATTTATCGACGCTTTAACCTGTCATAAGTCTCACCAAACGGTTAAAGCCAAATGATTTTTAACGGGAAAGTGCGACAATGCACGAACACTCATCATGGTGATGCTTATCGATAACATCGTCATGGTCATGGTTAATTAAGGGATTAGACTTTGATGTAACTTATTGGTGCATTACTGTTGGTTTAGTGATAAGATAGGAGTTCAAGTTGATGAAAAAATGCGTGTATCGGCGCGATAATCCTGCAAAATGTTATTCTAAAAATTAATTTTGGCTAATTTTCTATGACAATAAACGGGAATATCTATGACATTAAACGAGCAAATTTCTATGTTTTGTATAGGAAATGGTTTGGGATTTCAATATTTTATGACAATAAACGGGATATTCTATAAAACGGTATGATATTAAGTGGGCACTACTGTACTGGTATCCCACCGGTCCTCAAAGGGTTAAAATAGATTAAAAAAATATTATTTAATACTTTAATAAACCGACTCCGTCTCCGACTCCACTGACTTACAACTTTGAGTCCCAACCTTGATTCCAAAGAAAATTTAAGAGAAAACGTTTGATGAAGACTTCATTTACTTGACTTTAGGAGATAAAAACATACGTACAGTTCGATTTAGTATTCGCCTAGGAAAGTTTGACTGTTATTAAAATAGATTTTATAAATTTATTTATAAAAAATATATTATATATAACATTCTCAATAAGCAATTATAAATCGTAAATAACATAACATAAAATAATTTATTAAGTGAAAGTACAGCTGGTGGTAAGCTTGTTGGTTTCGCATCAAGTGAAGGTTGAAATGCGTTGATTTAAACGTGTAACTGATGAGTAAATGGATTTTTGGGGGAGGGAATTTTGTCTTTCCACTGAATATCAAGACTTTTTTGAAGTTGTTCAAAGAGGGAGATTCTACAATGTGGACTCCAATCTATCGTGGCTATTCCAATCGTTAATACATCTACTAAAGAATGACGACCTCAAGTAACGCTTTGTGCATCTTATTTTCGAAAGTTGGTTTCTATGAAATCTTGAAGTACGTTCGAATTTTAATTTTGTTTACTAGTTGCATATCTTGTTTTGCAGGAAAAAAAATCTAACTTTTTAATCTAATCCTAAATCCTTATTCTAATCCGTTTCTAAAAATTTTGTGATTGTGTGTCCATGAGATTTTCAATTTTTTTAGAGCATCCACAGCGAACAATGCTTGTAAAAACTTAGTATACACGATCATTGAAAGAAAGGTTCTATCCTACCAAAATACTTTTTTTGAATGTAGAGAAAATGATCAAAACAATAATTTAAATCTGAGACACCGCCTATTGTTAAATTTCAAAAATAATCTCTTAGACAATTGAATAGCATTTTAAAGTAAAGTTTGTTTAAAAAAGGTGTTTTTAATAGTAAGTCCGATTGTTTATTAGATAAATCAGTGGCGTAGCCAGAAAATAGAAGTTGGCGGGGAAGGCAGACAAAGAATTGAGGGGGCAGTCATTTTTATACGTAAAGCAGACATTTTTGCCAAAAAAGAATGTAGCACATGTAGTTAAAGTTTAAGAATTTCAACAATGTGATATCAATAAAAAAATGTTTATTTTTATTTGGAAATCATGAAGTATCACACAAATTAATTTTTTTGGAAGTTTTTTTCAAAAAAGTTGAATCCTTCTCTACTTTCTGGAAAAAAATTTCAAGATTTCATTGTTGACCATTTTTTGTATACTCTTTCAGATACGAAACAAGCATAAGATTCTTTTTTCTTTCATGCAGCCATTGAGCATCGTTGACGTCTTAAAACTCTGTTTTACAGTTGTATTGGCATAATATCAGTTGTTAGAGAGTCGTCAACTGAGCAAAATGTTAGTTAGAGGAAAGAATCTTTGACACATTTGTTTTTGTTAGCAATAATATACTAACAGAGATTGAGGCGTCCAAAAAGCTGCATACATATCAAAACATTCTAAAAATTCAAAAGGAATTGGGTGGGGGGGGGGGTATAAAAAGAGCCCCTCCCCCATGTCCCCTCCGCTGGCTACGCCTCTGAGATAAATAGGTAACATTATAATTGTTAGGTCAGATATATAATTTGTAGGTAGTGGATATTAGCTTAACCCATTCAATACCAATGTTCCTAAAGGGACGGGCACTCGACTTCACTAATCTATATTTAATTCTATTCGAAACAAAAGTTCATCTGCATTTCCTTTGGCAACATTGATACTAAATCGCTTGATACTAGTTAGTTAGTTAGATGTTTGTTTAATCCGTTATCGACCACAGTCGACCTTATAAATATCAAATCGTCTGCAATTATCGATGCTTTTTAATACAAATCGTCTGCTTTACATTTGATATCGTCTGATTATTGTGGTTGTTAACGGGTTAAGTTAGTTAGTACTGACTAAAGTAATTAACTAGATGCACATCAACTTAGCCAATCATTTTATTATTTAGCTTGTGAATTTTGCGTTTAGTGAGCCTGCCAATTGAAGACAACATTTATTTGGGTAGAGTGACTTATTTAGTTGGTTTGTGAGTGTACTATGTTTAGTTAGCGAGCTGAAAAATTAATCACTTGTTCAATATTTGAATAAGTAAATGCTAGTTAGTTTGTTTAACAAGTTAACGACCAGAATATAATCAGACGATATCTAAGGTAAAGTAGAAGATTTGTATTAAATAGCAGACGATTTTATGTTTGTAATGTCACATATGTCGACTGTTGTCGATAACGGGTTAACTTGCGTGTAAATATGAAATTACAAGCAAGTGGAATTTTGAGTGATTTCCCTCCAATCATAATTATGATATGACAAACGCCCTTCATTTTCCAAAATGATATCATCTATTTCGAAAATATAGCAGCGCACAAGGTAGAACATATGCTCAAAACGTACACCAAATTCAAAAAGTTCAAGAGCACTGCAAAATTATATTGAAATAGTGAAGTGAGCAAAAAAAGATATACGATGATGATTTTCAAGCTCAACATGCTTGTGCTTTTTGTGGTATCGCGTTTCTTCTTTTAAATGCCTGAGTCGATGTTTTCTACATTCAAGGATAGTTGCCTAATTGAATAACAAAGTTTTAAAAGGATGTGAAAGATAAAATACATGAATATATATATATGCAGAATTGGAAAAGGAGCCATTCAGATCCATGTTTATCAAATGGATTCCAATCTCAGAAGAGATTCCCTGGTTAATTGGTTAGAAAGCAGGTCAATCTAACCTCAAAACAACTTGGCCTCTCGACAATTGAGCCTTTAAATGTATTGATAATAATATTGCTTTGATATCGAATTGTCCAGAGTCCGAATTGTCTAGAGGTGAGATGACCCAAAGAATCAATTGTCTTGAAACCGAATTATTCGTGAACCATTGATTATATAGAACAAAAATAAAACAAAGTCAAGATATAAAAAGAATTTAATGTAAGTTTGATTGGAAACAGATGAATATAATTTAAAATAAAAATACCTTTAATCGATTAGATTGAGTTTTATATAAAAAGACACAAGGCACTTATTTAAAGAGCGAAATTAATGACTCCCATTAGTTAGTTTGTTGCTCCATTTTTAAAATGAGTTCTCTTGGTAAGTATGCATTTTTAGTTACGTGTTTTGGAAGAATAAAATATTGGATAGGAGTGAATTGAATCATTCAAAAATAATTCAGATGAGAGTGTAATAATAATTAAACATTGAGTGTACAGTATTTTAAACATGGCAAATTTCAATATCAATAAATTATAGTTTGACATCTAATATTTAATCAAGTTTACCAAACTTCAAATATTTTCTTAGCCATTTTTGATGACCTCTAGCAGAACTCTTACATGACCATTTAAAGAAGAGAAAATATCTCAAAAGATATCACAAACAAAGACAAAGCTTCCTTTATTAGAACCAAACTTTTACCAGTAGTATAAAACACAAACAATTTGAGAGAGCCAAATATTATAAAGTATATTTATTTATCCAAATTTGATGAAAGATAACTTTTTTAAATTTATATGGATTTCACGATTAAAAACTGACATGTGCTTTCAATCTAACATTTGTATTTGAGGCTTGGGTCTTTGATTAGTAAGTTATATAGGAATATTAAAACATCCATCGGTTGAAATGTCATATAATTTCAAAAACAATAGACAAAATTTAAAGTTTAGCTGAATAATTTTACTCTAAAACATTTAAAATTGGGATATAAAAAGAAACTAAATTGGAAAACTTTTTGAAATATTGCCAATGATATAGATTAGAGTGCAAATGTTTTCAGCCACAGCTGATCTTTTTCTTCTTTACAATCTTTTGATCATTGAAATATAAAATAAATCAATTCATTATAAATACCATTTAAAAATCTTTTTTTTCATTAATAAAAATTTCTGATTTATTTTCACTTTTAATTTATTCAAAATTATTATTTCTATATTTTATCTATCAAAAATTCCAGCAAAAGTTATCGTGATACTTATTTCATTAATAAACTTTAGAGATCAAATCAAAGTAAAAAGTTAGTAAAAAAGTACACTATCACTAGCCTCAATGGTTGTTAGGGTGTACCTCTCAGCTTAACAGTTGAAGGTCAGGGGTTCGATCCCCAAGGCTCCCAACTCTAAAAACAAATTCACAAAAACTGTGATTAACCACCATCTTAAGCATAATGCGAGCATATAGCCTTACGGCTGAAAGTGCTTTGATATCTCCAACCAACCAACCAACCAACACTATCACAAAATAAAATGATTGATTAATAAACAATACTAATCAAAAAATAAATATTTTTTAATATCTGGGCTGATGTGTATTAATTTATCTGATATGCTCAATCTAAATATCTAACTTCTTACAGTAACATGTTAATTTCCATTTTTTCAATGTTAAAATAAGGGATTTCAGTTTTGAACCTTTAAGCTTACAATTAAACACCTTCATTGAAAAGGATGGTAAATATTTAAATTTGTTTATTAAAAAATGATGATCAAGAATTAGAACTTACTAGCAGGAAAATAAGTAAGAATTGAGAAGACGAAAGATGAAAACTGATCTTCAATTTCATTTGCTAGCTTTCTATAAAAATACATATTAACTTTTAGAATAGAATTAAGAAAAGTATAACAAATTTGCATTCCACGTAAGACTAAAGAGTGTAAAAAAAGTTTTCTGATTGAATTAGATTTGGAGATCATGTGAAGAATGTTGATCTACTTTTTAAATTAGGATAAATTTAACATACACGTTTTATATTTGAATCACCATCATCACCATCATCATCATTACCATCATCATCATCACAACATCCTCATCATCAACATCATCATCACCATCGTCATCATCTCACCATCATCACCATCGTCATCATCTCACCATCATCACCATCATCATCATCATCATCATCATCATCATCATCATCATCATCATCATCATCATCATCATCATCATCATCATCATCATCATCATCATCATCATCATCATCATCATCATCATCATCATCATCATCATCATCATCATCATCATCATCATCATCATCATCATCATCATCATCATCATCATCATCATCATCATCATCATCATCATCATCATCATCATCATCATCATCATCATCATCATCATCATCATCATCATCATCATCATCATCATCATCATCATCATCATCATCATCATCATCATCATCATCATCATCATCATCATCATCATCATCATCATCATCATCATCATCATCATCATCATCATCATCATCATCATCATCATCATCATCATCATCATCATCATCATCATCATCATCATCATCATCATCATCATCATCATCATCATCATCATCATCATCATCATCATCATCATCATCATCATCATCATCATCATCATCATCATCATCATCATCATCATCATCATCATCATCATCATCATCATCATCATCATCATCATCATCATCATCATCATCATCATCATCATCATCATCATCATCATCATCATCATCATCATCATCATCATCATCATCATCATCATCATCATCATCATCATCATCATCATCATCATCATCATCATCATCATCATCATCATCATCATCATCATCATCATCATCATCATCATCATCATCATCATCATCATCATCATCATCATCATCATCATCATCATCATCATCATCATCATCATCATCATCATCATCATCATCATCATCATCATCATCATCATCATCATCATCATCATCATCATCATCAACATCATCATCAACATCATCATCATCAACATCATCATCATCATCATCATCATCATCATCTAAAATATTTAGATCTTTCATTTCATAAATATTTCTCTTAAATCAATGAAAATGATTTGAATTAGGCTTATCTTGTAATTAATGTTTTCTCAAACTTGCATTTAATTGAATTCGTGGGTCTTTAGCATAAAAGCATTATATTTTAATATATCTTTATAACAACACTTTAATCTTGTATCAAAAAGAATTATTCATTACAACCTTCAGTATTCAGAGATACACTTTAGTCCTCATCGCTTACTATGTCTTTCTTATCACTTTATTGATTTTGTTCAGGAAATCTCTCTATTTTAGGAGTTGTATTGAATTGCACATTTGAATATCTATTTTAGTCTTTGTTTGTTTGCATGTTGCAATAATATAAGTCTTAGCGGGAAATAGACATATACACTAAATAGAGCCTTGTTCTTGAAGCTATTTGCCCATATAGTCGTTTAGTGGTCGCTTTAGCTCATACATCCAATTATTAAGAGAATTTCCACAAATACGACGAATATGAGCAAGGAACCAAAATTATTATTATTAATCAATGTTACCTTGTTTTTGAAATACTTATAAAATTTTATAGTTATTTACATTTTGGCGTTATCACCACATGCAAGCGTTTCGTCACCCGGCGTGAAAATTTAAGAGACAGGCAAAAGATTTTAAAATACGCAAAATTCATTCTTAACAAAATCCACAAAAGTTCACTGCTTTTTTTAAAATTTCTATTTTATTGGTGAAAAGTGAAAAAAATCGTAGTGTTCTCAATTTAACATTTATAAATTTATTAATATATAATTATTGTATCCCAATTTTTTACCCAAATTTACGATTTAGACACAGACAATTTATCGTTCTCCGTCCTGACTCCCATCTCCCCGCTGGCATTAGTGACGGAACTGCAAATTTAATCACTAAGATGATAAGCAAAATTTATCAAACTTTCATATACCAATGAAAAGTGATTACAATTTGTGCGAAAAAAAATAGTAATTAGACTTTGACAACTTTTTAATAACTATACGTTGACACATACCATTTTATCATAATAAATGTTAGATTAAATCCGATTTCATACGAAATTGAAAATTGGAAAATTTTACCGCTAAATTAATTACCTTTGACATTATTTATCCTCTTTCAAACATGCAATCTGTAGTCAAATAGATAGAGTGGTGTTTTAATGTAGTAAAGAGTTTGGCGTCAATCATAGAACCCACCATAAAGTTATCACAGTTCTCAACTCAAAACGATTATTATTGGTCAACGTCACAAAGGGCAACGATTTGGAAAAATCTTTGATCTAAAAAAACCTAGAATAGGCACAGTCCTATCCTCTGTCATAGGAGAAAGAATGGTGTTAAAAAAGAACATTATCATCAATAAGAACTTCATATAGGAAAGCTGAAGTGATACAAGTTTATTTAACCAGATAAATCAAAAAGAAGCCAGCATCATCATCTTTGATTTAAAGATTCCAATTTTGATATTTTGTTTATAACTAAAATTCTAAAACAACTAATTTACTTAAAAAAAAAAATTAATTGGATCAGAAATATTTTTTTACAGAGTATATAAAAAAACAATTAACGCTTAGATATCTTCAAAATCGGAAGATTTTTTGCATTAATGATATAATTGGTGTTGATTTCAATGTAAAAAAGTAAGAATTTAAATAGATTATGAGCAAAAGTGCAGGTATATTTATGTTAAAACTCCTTTTTATTAATTGTATACCAAAGCAAACCGTTAGATGCCTGAAGCTTCGCTCAATAGCCTTATAGTAATGAGGTCCGGGGATGTTAATTTCATCACCAGTTGTGATAACACTTCAAAACGCAGAAAATTGAATATTATAATTTTATATGTATGCCAAAGAAGGAGATAAAACTTTTCAATTAATTTTAAATGCCATAATATTACAATTGAAATTTTATTTATGAAATATTAATACAAATAATTTTGCCGCTCTCAAATCCTCCGCCAAACAGCAAACATATGGGGTTTCAAATCTCAGAAGAAACTTATTATATGAAAAACGCATTGGGCACAAATTCTCAGATAATAAATCTACATGGAATATCATAAATTCCGTTATTAGACCTGAGAAAAAAGGACCTCATTGCTTCATTAAAAGATGATAGAATTACCGATTCCTTCAAAATTGCACAAAGTTTCAATAAATATTTTAGCTATCCTTCAGGCGACCCCGTTGACCATATAGAAGCGTTGAGCTTACGTATCCTCCCCAGGAGATTAATGGTTTATCTCGTTTCGATGCAATCCTGGTTAAGAATATATAATAGCAGTTCCTTTCTTCAACTATTCAATTTATGCGTTCAAAAAAGTGCATTTCCTAAAGTTTTTAAGACTTCTAAGGTTTTTTCTATCCTTAAAAAAGGTGATAGTTGTAAAATTGATGACTACCGTCCAATCTATCTTATTTCGATAACTTCTAAAATTTTTGACACAATACTTTATAACCAAATTTTAATACCCATTCTTCATTTTTTCGGATCAATTTGGTTTTAGAATGGCACATTCCATAGAAATGTGGGATTCTATTTTCTTTAAAAAAATTGTAAATGCACTAGAAAGCAAACAAATCGCTTTAGGTTCTTCATAGACGTTTAAAAAGCATTCGACTTTAAGTTTGTTTATAAAAAATTTGAACTATACTGTTTTTCACATTTTTCGCTCAAATTCTTGGAATCCTATTTGTACGCTAGATACCAAATAGTTTTTGTGAACAATACTCTGTCACTCCCATTACTAACTTTAAATAGAAAACCTCAAGGTTCGGTACTTACTCCATTGCTTTTTTATGTATTTATTAATGATTTATCTAACTCATCAGAAAAAGGTGAAATCATGTTGTTTGCTTCACATTTGCATTAGTTAAGGAATAAAGTTCTTCATATTTCTATGATCTTATCTACTCTCCATAATATAATTGGTGCAATTCTACTTTGTTGACTATTAACCACAGTAAATCACACTGCATCAACTTTTCAAAGCTAAAAAAAGAAAGGAACTTCCCAAATTGCTTTCGGACTGAAATATCCTTACTGAGAAAAATCAATCTTTTGGATCTCATAATCAACGATAATCATGGTTTCTCAACTTTTGGGCGAAAATGGAACAAATTGAATTCTTTACAAATATTCAAATTTTTTTTAAAAATTTATTTTTCACATAAAAATATAGAAAAATTTGAATCAAAGAGAAATTTTTTCTAATCATAAATCTGAACTGAAAGATGACTTATTGTTCAGGATTGAGGATTTCTTTGAACTCAAAATAGAAGAATCAGTGAAAAATCCATTGAAATATGGAACGTGTATAAGAAAATTTTTATGAAGAATTTCTTTGCATATAAATGAAATGGAGAATTCAAATTAAATTAAACAAAGAGAAAGATTTTCGTTATAAAAAGACACTTTAGTATCAAGAATGGTATAAATAATATGGAATCAGTGCCGGTTAACATAGTAGTAGATGAAGCAGCTGCTACAGGCCCCGCGCTTTACAAGGGCCCTTATAAGAGGAGAAAGTATTTGTTGACTTAAAAATATATTAGATATATCTTCGATAAATTAGAGTCCCGTGACAAGAATCTGAACTAAGTGAGTTTGCTGGGATTTTTATGTGGAGTTGAGAATAAATTGTATCCAAATTTGAAAACATAACAATATAAAGGTTAGACTTAGACCGAACTTTAATATCATAATAAGATCTTAATCTTATATCATCTATAATATAAATAATTTGATACATTAAACTCGTACAATACTATTTATGAAGGTATTATCTTAGAATCTTTATACATAAAAATTTTAAAAATCCAAATTATGTATTAAAAAAGGTATGTTATAAAATTTTAAAAATTTTAATTAATAAGTTTTGTAAAATATATATTTATATTTATGCGTTGCACATATATTAATTTTTTAATTTTGGTTTTATTCATTATTTATTGATTTTTTTTTGTAGAAACGTAATGAGCAAAGACGAAGGATATCTTCTTTGAAAATAAAACTCCCTCAACTGTATTTACAATTATTGTTGAACCTTCTACTTTGGGATTGGAGCGCGAGTAAGTTTGGTTAGGTACTGGGTTTCGATAGTTGGTTAGGTCTTGGGTTCGATCCCGCATCAAGCCAACTTTCTCATAGTTCGATACAAGCAGAGCAAATTGTGCCTTCTCGATGAAAACACACACTGTACTTTTACTTTTTACACATTCCCAATGATAGGATCAGAAAAATAATTATATTTAGCCCCAACTTCAGCATTAAAGTCAAAAATAATTTTTTATGGAATTTTTTAACAGAATAAATTTGAAAAACACTAAAGCGCTTTTAAAACGTGATAACAAGGACGAACAAAATTAAAAATTCAATTTTTTGTGTAAATACAAAAAAACTCACTAATTGAAATATTTTTCCTTTTTTAACCCGTTAACGACCAGAATAATCAGACGATATCTAGAGTATAAAGCAGACGATTTGTATTAAGCAAAATGCAGACGATTCACATTTTTGTAAAGTCGAAATATGTCGACTGTGGTCTATAACCGCATAGAGCTAAAATTTATAACAATAAAATAAACATAGGAAGGATGTTTTTTTTATTAAAATAAAAGAATTTTTAAAATCAAAAATTTCTTTCAATAAGTCAACTTTTTTTAAAAAACTTAAAAAAATTTCCAACTTAAAAAATTGGAATTTTTGTCTAAAATAGATGGATCTGGTAATAACAGATATAACGAATTATTTCTTGATCGCTCCTGTAAAGCAGGCTATGGATAACTTTTTTAGCTGATTAGCAGAATTTTTTGTGGCGCACACTAAACAAAAATTCCAAAATATTATATCACCGAAAGTAAACACATCTATTTATATATAGGTAAATAGATAACATTAATAATAATGATTTTATTTGAAATACCATATGTTCCATAAAATTTTTTTAGAATGAAATTGGAAGAAAATATTTTATAATATGAACAAAGTGATGGAGTGTCATTAAGAAGTTAATTCAAGTCAACTTATTCGCATGAAGTCACTTGATAAAGAATCAACTATAGGAGGAGTCGAAATATTAGTTTCTTATAAATAAAATTGTTTCAAACTTTACACCCTATATTTTTAAAAATTTTTTACTTTTTACAAACAGAAATGACAAAAGAACTTTTTGGTTTTATCTTTTATTTGTTGAATTTGTGGTTGAAGTTGATTCTATTGATAGATATTTTAATTTAATCGATAGTTTCTCAACTTTTGGGCGAAAATGGAACAAATTGAATTCTTTACAAATATTCAAATCTTTTTTTAAAAATTGATTTTTCACATAAAAATATAGGAAAATTTGAATCAAAGAGAAATTTTTTCTAATCATAAATCTGAACTGAAAGATGGAAATTTTATTTGTTATAAAAAAACATATAAAAAACTTTTTTTTAAAAAGTTTGGCAGACTTTTTAAAAAAATTACTACTATTACTGCTATTACTACTAAATTACTGCTATTACTACTCAATTTATATAAAATGATTTGTAATATAAAAGTATTTTATTTTTTCTTCCCAAATTTTACCAAGGTTAACATATTAGATTAAACATTCAATTTACAGCGATCACCCTAAATTAATCCCTTCTAGTCATTATGGATTATACTGGGATTGTTAACTTAGAAGTCGTGGTCTTTTTTGTCAGAGAAAGGATTAGTGCGCAAATTCTATGATCTGATTGAATAAAATATCAAAAAAAAGTTTTTTTTATCTTTGATCTGATTGGTTAAAATTAAATCATTCTTAACCATTCCTATATATAATATTTAATATGTAGGAGTGCGCATTAATCTTGACTTTTATGATAATTATAAAAAGTCTTAGTCCAATTTTCCCTTTAAAATGTGCATGTTTTCGCTTCCATTAATTTGCCAAGAATTCACTAATAAAATCAGCCTTGAATTATAAATGTCTTATTTTTTTTCGAAATAGTAGATTATTATTTTTAACTAGGTTGACAAGAATGCCCGTTTTGAAAGGTACAGAATTACTTACTTTTATTATAACTTTTTTTTATTATAACTTTATATACACTATATAAAAGTTTGTTTTCTTCAACAAAACTTGCTTTTAAAAAATATTTGTTTCAAAAAATTTTTTATTTACAAATTTTATAAAATGTTTTATAAAACTTAATTAAAATAAATGGCACAAATCTAAATTTAGACATTTTTGATTGGCTAATATTTATTTCTAATTTTTTTTTGCTGGAAAATTTTATATAATGTTCCATTTTTGTCACAATAAAATATGGTCAGCCTATGCTTAACTTGTATAGTTAATATTATATACTAGCCGGTCCCGTGGTCGTTTCTCGCTGCGCTCGATATCATCAGAAAAAAAACAATTATATAATGTATTTTAATAAACAAAAGCAACTAAATTTTGAATATGAAAATTTTATATATGCAATAATTATATTTAAAAAAAGATATAACCCGAAAAAATGTAATCCTTTTATCACGAATAGAAGAAATAAAAGTGGTTTTTATCAGAAGGAAACTGACATTTGAATGGCGAATAAAAAACTGGTAATAATTAGGATTTTTAGGTGCCGGTCTAGTAAACATATAAGAAACGGAAACTTTGTTCACAATTTCTCTGATACAAGTCAAAACTTCTTTTAAACTCATAAAAGGACAGAGCTTTGGTCAATCATATCTTTTTATTTTTGAGATATTATGTCATAAATCCTCTATTTTAAGTTATATATAAAAGCTAGCAGACCATTAATTATTATCAGAAACCTGGTACTTAAAAGTATTATTGATATATGGACTTTATACAAATATTGTAACTAGTAGAGTAAGAATGATGCTGGCTCAGCATTCCAGTGCTGAATTTTCGAGTGTAGTCCGCGCTTGAGAACACATAAAATAGAAATAGGAAATTGGAGGTCTAACTTACTGAAGGCAGTGTTTTCAAGTTTGTGGTTATGAAGAGTAAGAATGGAATACAAAATTTTATTTGTGTACAGGGAAGCGAGGGAGAGTGATGAAGAGGAATGATTTAGAGGATTCCAATAAATTTACACGTTCACCAGCATCGCATGAATGAATCAAGGAAGAAATTGTTGCAGCTATAAAGAGGAAATAACTTTAGTAGTATAATTCTTCTTGATTCATATTGGAAATAAATATAATGTATTTGTGTGCGACGCCTATGTAAAATTCATCAATAAATCCATATTAAGTATATCTAATATATAAAATGAATTTGTGCAGTTAAACTATTAGCAAGGAGACACAGTCATATATCAGGTATAGAGTCGCGTGGAATACAAAGTAATTCGTTTAGATGGGTGTTTATTGAATACAATAAAAAAAAAAAACCAAATAATAAAACCACACACACACACACACACACACACACACACCCCCCAAATAGGATGATATATAATATTGATTATTATTATTATTAATAATAAAATATTAATATATTATATTAATATTGAAAGCCCCCCCCCCCCCCCCCCCCTATTAATATTATTATTATTATATATTATTATTATTATTATTATTATTATTAAATTATTATTATTAATAATAATATTATTAATATTAATATTATTATTATTATTAATTATTATTATTAATATTATTATATATTATTATTATTATTATTATTAAATAATAATAATAATAATATTAATAATATTAATATTATTTTAAAATAATATAATATTAATTATTATTATTATATATTATTAATATTATTATTATTATATTATTATTATTAATATTATTATTATTATTATTATTATTATTATTATTAATATTATTATTATTATTATTATATTATTTAATTATTATATTTTAATATATATATATTATTAATATTAATATTATTAATATTAATTTTTATATTATTATTATTAATAATATTATAATATATAAATATTATTATTATTATTATTATTATTATTATTATTATTATATTATTAATAATATTAATATTATTATTATTATTATTATTTATAATTATTATATTATTATTAATATTATTATTAAATTATTATTATTATTAATTAATATTAATATTAATAATAATAATATATATTATTATTATATATTATTATTATTATTATATATTAATATATTATTAATATTATATATTAATATTATTAATATTAATATTATTATTATTATTATTATTATTATTATTATTATTATAATTATATTATTATATATTATTATTTTATTAATATTATAATTAATATTATTAATAATATTATTATTATTATTATTATTATTATTATTATTATATATATATTATTATTAATAATATTATTAATATTATTATAATATTATTAATATTATTATTATTATATTATTATATATTAATATTATTATTATAAATATTATATATTATTAATTTATATATAATATATAATTAATATTAATTATAATTAATTTTATAATAATAATAATATTTATAATTATTATTAATAAATATATTATATAATATTAATATTATTATATTATTAAAAATATTATTATTATTATTATTAATATTAATATATTAATATTAATATTAATATTATTATTAATTATTATAATATTATTATTAATATTATTATTATTATTATTAATATTATTAATATTATTATTATTATTAATATTATTAATAATAATATATAATAAACGTAATATATAATAATATTATTATTATTATATTATTATTAATAATAATAATATTAATAATATTAATATAATATTAATATAATAATAATAATATATATTATTATATAATATTATATATTAAATAATATTATATTATTATTATTATATAGTATATCATATTTAATAATATAATTATTAATATTATAATATTATTAATTAAATTATTTAATATTATTAAATTAAAATTAATATTATTATTATTATTAATAATATTATTATTATTATTATTTATTAAAATTATTTTATTAATATTATTATTTATATTAATAATATAATTATTTAATTGTTGTTATTTATTAGTTATTATTAATAAATTATTATTATTATTATTTATATATTAATATATTTATTATTTATATTATTATTAATTATTTATTATTTAATATTAATAATAATTATTATTATTATTATTATTATTATTATTAAATACTACTAATATTATTATTATTAAATTAAATTATTTATTATTAAATAATAATATTATTATTATTAATTATTTATATTATTATTATTAATATTATTATTATTATTAATATATATTATTTTTAATAAGAATAATTTTATATATTAATAATAATATATTTATTAATTATATATTAATTAATATTATTATATATTATTAATATTAATTATTATTATTATTATTATTTACTTATTATTAAATATTTATATATAATATTATTATTATTATTATTATTAATATTAAATTATTATATAAATATTATTATTAATTATTATTATTATTATTATTATTATTATTATTATTATTATTATTATTATTAATATTATTTATAATATATTAATTAATAATAATTAAAAAATATATAAAATTAAATTTAGATTGTTCAATACATTTTTTTCCCACCATTAAAAATATTTTTGATTAAAATATATTAAAATTCAAAATTATTTAGCCAATCGACAGTAAACTGTTGAAATATTATTATTAATATTATTATTATTAATTATTATTATTATTATTATAATATTATTATTATTATTATTAATTATTATTATTATTATTATTAAATTATTATTATTATTATTATTATTATTATTAATAAATATTAATATTAAAAAATTATTATTATTATTATTATTATTATTATTATTATTATTATTATATATTATTATTATTATTAATAATTTTATTATTATTATATAATATTATTATTAATATTATTATTATTATTAATAATATTATAATAATATTATTATTATTATTATTATTAATATTATTATTATTATTATTATATTATATATATTATATAATATATATATATTATAGTTATTATTATTATTATTATTATTATTAATATTATTATTATTATTATTATTATTATTTTATTTATTAATATTATTATTATTATTATTATTATTATTATTATTATTATTATTATTAATATTAATATTATTATTATTATTATTATTATAATTATTATTATTATTAAATATATTAATAATATTATTATTTATTTATTATTATAAAAAATTATTATTTATTAATAATATTATTAATATTTATTATTATTATTATTTTATTATTATTATTATTAATATATATTAATATTAAATATTATTAATTTATTATTAATATTAATAATATTAATAATAATAATTATTATAATAATATAATATTATTTTAATAATTATATATTATATTAATAATATATTAATATTAATTAATAATATTAATAATAATATTATTATTAATAATAATTTAATAATAATAATAATATATATTAATATATATTATAATATATTAATATAATTATTATTATTATTATAATATTAATATTATTTAATATATTATTAAATTAATTATATAATAATAATATTAATAATATTAAATAATATTAATTATTATTATTATTATATAATATTAATTATTAAATAATATTATTATTATTATTATTAAAATTATTATTATTATTATTAAATTAATATTATTATTATTATTAAATAATTATTAATATATTATTATTATAATTAATATTATTATTATTATTATTATTATATTTATTTATTATTATTATTAATAATTATTATTATTATTAATATATATTATTATAATATTATTTAATTTATTATATTAATTATTATTATTATTATTATTATTAATTATATTATTATTATTATTAATATTATTAATATTAATTAATATTTAATAATAAAAAATATTAATATATTATATTTAATAATAATAATAATATATATTATTATTAATTAATAATATATTATATATTATTATTATTAATATTAATATTATTAATTATAATATAAATAAATATTATTATTAATATTAATAATATTAATATTAATATTATTAATATTAATATTAATAATAATATTATTAATAATAATATTATTATTATTATTAATTATAATTATTTAATATTATTATTAATATTATTATAAAATAATATTATTATTATTATTATTATTAATATTATTATTAAATAATAATATTATTAAATACAAATATTATTAATATTAATAATATATTATTAATAAATAAATAATAATATTTATAATAATATAATAATAATAATAATTATTATTATTATTATAATATATTATAATAATAATAAATATTAATATTTATTATTAATATTATATTAATTAATTATTATTATAATAATATTATTAATATTAATATTAATTATAATTATAATAATATTAATATTTAATATTATTATAATAATATATATAATAATTTAATTAATAATATTATTATTATTAATATTAATAATTATTATTATTATTATTATTAATATTAATATAATATAATATATTATTAATAATATTATTATAATATTATTATTATTATTATTATTAAATATTATTATAATATTAATATTATAATTAATATTATTATTTTATAATATTTAATTAATAATATTAATATTATTAATATTATTATAATATTATTATTATTATTATTATTATTAATATTAATATTAATATTAATATTTATTAATATTATTAATATTATTATTAATATTATTATTAATAATATTAATATTATTATTATTATATATATATTAATATTATTATTATATTATTATTAAATATATATTAATATTATTATTATTATAATTAATAATATTTAAATATTAAATATTATATTAATAATATTATATATAATATTATTATTATTATTAATATTATTAATATTATTATTATTATTATTATTATATTATATTATTATTATTATTATTATATATTATTATTAATATTATTATTATTATTAATATTATTAAATATTATTATTATTATTATTATTATTATTATTATTATTAATATTAATATTATTATTATTATTATTATATATATATATTATTATTTATTATTATTATTATTATTATTATATTGATTAATATTATAGATTACATATTAATATAATATATATTCCTGGATTAATATGAAAATCTTAAAAAATTCATCCAACTTAAAGGATTTGGTAAAAAACAAAATAACATATCTATTATAAAATAACATTTAAATTAGTTTTACAAAATTTATCCATCGTTGATTCGAGTAACAGAGACACATGAAAAGTAGTTTAGTGTAAGTTAAATGACGAAGTAATATTGTAATTTGAGTAATTTTGTTCTATATATAGATCTGATTTTATTTTTGAATCCTTGGCCAAAATAATAGAAACGAAAACATGCACATTTTAAAGGGAAAATTGAACTACGACTTTTCAAATCATCATAAGAAACAAGATTAAGAACAAGAAATTATGATGATTTAATATTTAAGTAGAATGTGAGAATGCGAAATCGATCGAAAAGCTAGGCGCTTTATAAATGAAATGGCTTGACTATCGAAGAGTAATATCTTTCTCAAGCTTCAAAATCTACACATAAAATGTATACAATCTTGTTATAATATTGGCCAAATTTTTAATTGAAACTTATTTTTTGTTTATTGTTTTTTATATATTATCTTCGTTTTAATTAAAAAAAATTAACCTTGCTTAAACTTAAAACAAATTTCAATGTAAAGACCATTGTGATATGAAAGTTTTCGAGTAGATTAAAATTCGCCTTCCTCATTAATTTGAAAACTTGGCAAATAAGATGACACTTCCTCACTTCGTGTCTTTTATTATTTGTCTTTTTATAACAAATATCACTCTGCTAAAGTTCGAGATGATGACGGCCTCTGTATGAGCAAATTAATTTAGCTTCTAGTTCTTCATTCTCATTGGAATAAATATTTGGCCGTATATTCGCCTTCTACGATACACAAATATACGTTAGCTGCCTCTAATATTATAAAATGCTAAAGTTATAAATTAATTTGTAACTTTTGGATATCAAGTCTAATGCCTACTAAGAGTCTTTTGTGTTGTTTGAGTGTAGAAGACTGCTACTGCGGTAGACGATTTAGACAACGCGCTGAATGGACAAGACGCTCAGATCGGTCACGTGATGATGGCGAAGATGACTTTGTTTTTAACATCACGAAATGCCAATATTTAAAATTCCTTTCAAGTCAATGCGAGCAAAGCATTTTTATCATCATCATGTCAGTCCTGTCTTACTCTCCTCACTTTGTGTTAACAAGAAAATCTAGTAGACAAAACACAGCGCATCGAAGCACAACAGCGTCAAAAAAGGTTAAAATATTCCATTATACTCGTGAACGATCGATCGCTGTTGCTGTTGCTGCTGCTGCCACTAAATGCACAAAATAAAAAATGGCTTCGCCTCAAAATAATCTTCGTATGCTGCGCCATACTACTCACTCTCCGTCACCATGACTTTGGTGTGAGGAAAAGATTCGCGCCCAACATATATCGCAAATTAATAGCTATTTTTCATTGATTTTTTTCTGAAAAAAATAAGAAACCAAAATTGGATCGATAGATGATAATATTATGTTTGATGAGAGAAGTATGTTTCGTCAATTGATCAATAATAATAGTTTAGTAATACTCAATCGATTCTCCGTGTGCCAAGAAGATTCAATAAGGGAAGTAAGTGTTGATGGGAGAGAAATGAGGAGAAATAGTAGTTCTTGCACTACCTACATGATTCCAACTTGTTGCACATGCTTGTTAACACGCTTCGAATGCGAAAACAGACAAGAATATTTTTATTATTAAAATTTGTGAGATAAAAGGGAATAATAATAATGACTTTCATCGCGCTAACCTTTTAAAATATTTATTGGAATCGAGACTTTCTTGTGTACTACTCAGGAATAATTAAAACTCATTATTATTATTATTTTGATTCTTTTTTGCGCGTACACTCTCCTGTATTTCTAAAATCTCACTTTCCTGTCAATATTTGAGTTATATTAATTAACCCATTACAAGTTTTAACTGACCCCCACGGTATTTTATATAAAATGACGGCTGTCTTCCTTTCTTGAAATGAAATGGAATTCTCTTCGTGACGGGGCTATTTTATTTCCTCAGTGAGTTGATTCCTCCTTTTTTGTGAATCTGTTAGTGTGTCATTTATTTTTCATGAAAATCAATCAAACCACTCAATCAATGCGAAATATATGAACTTCAAAATATTTTATAATTCCACATTTTTTGGCTTAATTTATTTAATAAAGCATCTTTTGGTGATTAATTCACCCAAAATATTTCGCCTGTCAATCAATTAGCTTTTATACGTAACTTAACACCAAACACTTTTTCTCATTATTTTAAAATAAACGTATACATACACATTACACAGCAAATCAAACATGTTCAATTTAATTCCAAAAGTTTTTGTCATTCTAGATATAATTTGCGGTTAGTGTTTAGCTTTGATTCATTTGTGGTGAAATATTTTGTTTATTATTTTTGAACAAATTTCGTCCCATTTGGCAAATCGACCTTCCTCTATTTTATCATATTATTTTTGTCAATATATACACATGTAATGAATGCTACATTTCAACGTGGTTAAAATGATTATATATTTACTTAGTTCAAAAATACATGACTTTAATATAGTTAAGCACAATGCATAAAATAATTTTCTTTCTTGATATAATAATGATTTTATCCATCTCATAAATAGGAATAGATATAAATTTCTAATCAAAGCGCGACCATATATCATGTTAGATAAAAGCTCATAAAATTTTTCCAATAATAAGCCTATAGATGGGTTATTTATATTATAATTAATAGATTTAATGATAAATAATAAATTTAGCAATAAAATTTTTATGAAAATTGTTGTAAAATTACATGGTGTAAAATAATACTGGCTGCAACTCTAACTAAACCGAACATTTTTGGCCTTCAATAGTTTACTTCCTTTTCCTTAGTTTATTCCTACCTTTCGTTTGCTAATTAAATAGACAACTTTGAACTATATTTTGCAGTCTATGTTCGAAGAAATCATTTTCAGAGATTTATTTAGCTCTGAATTTAAGCGAATTCATACATTTTCTATTGAAGAAATCTCTTTGTTCATCTTAATTTTTTATCAATAACATGTGTTGTAGTATCAGGTGATATGAACAGATATCACTCTGAATGTTTACAAATCAATCTTTTTTCAAAATTCCTGTTCTTGATGAAATCATTCATAATCCTCTTTCTTCAATTAGAAAAAGTTTTCGACCTTTATCACCTAAAAGACCCTCTCTTTCAGACCGAATTAAAAATTGGTCAAATTTGATTTACATTTAAAAATTTTTTTTTGAGAATAGCTGTATCTTCACATATTGTTGTTATCTGTCATAGTTATGGTAACTCTAAATGTTTGAAAATTTTCAGATCACGTTTTTAGCCAATTGATGATTAAAATATTAGCTAGGTTTAAAGATTTTTGATTCAGAATGGAGGAGCTTCTTCTTCACGGTGAAGAACTTTTTTGAAAATCTCAATACTAGATTTTTATATCATCTCCTACTTCAGCAGTTCTTAACCTTTTTCATTTGCCGACCCATTTTATGTACGACACAAACACTCGCGACCCAACATGTAAAAAAATTAGACGGATAATAAAAAAAATATTTATCTAACTTTGATTTAAGAAATCAAAATGATTTTTTTTTTGGTTTACAAAAGAAACATGTTATTTATTACAATGTTTTCATTTGACAAAGAAGTTACAATAACGTTGCGTTTGAAGTTTTGTTGAAAGCTCTTCAAAACGTTGTTTTATTGTTGACAGACAACATCGCATGTCGTGCTCCGGTGATAAATGAGTTCGATATTTATTTTTAACAGCCATAAGAGTTGAAAAACCAGTCTAACACAAATACGTTGTTGGGAAAGGAAGAAGGACATTAAGTGCTTTAAAACCCCCATGACTTCTTTGTCTTTATAAATCTATGCCCAGAAAGCACTCAAAGTTTCTGCTTTAAAATCACATTCAAGAACTTTGTCATTTTTATTTCAATTAGTTGCTCTTCTAATTAATTGGTAGATATCAGAAATTTTCTGAGGTAGATCTTCAATTTTCACATCAAATGGATTTCTGACCGTATTCATTTCTACTCGTATAATTAAGTTTTATTTTTGTTATTTCAAGATTTTTTTTATCGACCCAAGGTTAAGAAACGCTTTCCTAGTTCATTGGAAAACGGTACATCTTCAGTGTAGACAAGTTACATACTTGTTTCTCAAAACTATATTGCCCCTCAAAGAACTACAACATTGACAATATAAAAGCCCTTTATTTAACGAGTTACTATTTCATTTTTTTATGATCACGCGTTCTCATTTCAATGTCCTTCAGTTCCCCTACTTCTCGCACTTCACTTCACTCCACCCCTACTGGACAAATGATTTTTTGAAAAAAACAGATCTTTACCAATTCGATTTAAAAAATTATTTTAAATTTGAATTTTATCCTGAATAAAAAGTTTAATTGTGATTTCCAAGTATGTTAATCAAATAATTTTCAGGCAAAAATACTAAATTCTATAAAAATATTTTACTTAAAATGAGAATAAATGGTATTGAGGCCAAACTAACAAATTTGATTAACATCCTATTTACGAAAACTGAATCCAAAGATCACATCAGAATGGTGATCTAGTATAAAAAATATATTTTATTGAAAATATAAATACTATTGTACGAAATAATTTTTAGTCGTCAACGATAAATATGATTGAAATTTTCACACTCAAATTACAAAAAATGAGTCCAGAAATAAAATCAGCAAAATTTATTTGAAATGTGGATAAATGTTTTTGCAGACGTTTTCTCAGACGTAAACCACAAATTTGATTGATACTTTTATAATTTCCTAACCCTAATTACTAAAACTGAGTTGAGTAATGAAATCAGAATGGTGAGATTTGGTATAAAAAATATACTTTGTAGAGAAAATTTTCAGATATAAAGCGCAAAATTGATTGATACTTTTTGACATTTTGACAATCTAATTGCAAAAAACTCGGGAATTTAAATTGGCATGCTTAGTTTTAGTATAAAAATATATGTTTTATTTAGACTTTGAATAATATTCTTGAAACCAATTTTCAGAAATTTTAACGCCCTGATTGCGAAAACTGAGTTGAGAAATGAAATCAACATGGTCGATTTGGTATTAAAAAAATTAATTTTATTTACATTTGGGATGAATGTTTTGATAAGCAATCTTATCCTCAATCAAAATTTTGATCAAGAAAATTTTAATTTATGTCTTCATATACCTGTCAATTTATAGACCCTAGTCCTAAATATATTTTCAAAGAAATGTTTAGATAGAACATGAAGAGTATGTAGCATGATTCTTTTTTCTGCATTTCTAATATTTCGTTCAAAAAAATTTTTAATTTAGTTTTAAGCTGAAAAAATTGATTACCCCCTAATCACGGATCAGATAGATTGTTGTCGAAAAATCGAATCTCCAATAAATGAAGTCTGACAGTATTACCAATGAGTTTTCTCATACAACCCTTTCGATACGGTCTTTAGAAGACAATGACATGTTTAGCTTATAAAATCAAATACAGAATGGGCTCAATCAAAAATTCTGTTCCCCTGAAGATTTACAAAAGAGATGATATTTGGAGTCATGGTATAAAGCCTTCACTTGGTCTAGCGATAGAAAGGACGAGTGTGACTATCTGTTTCAATAACTGGTAAACGGTAATAAGGAGTGATAAAGGCTTTTAAATCCGATGAGTTGTGTGATGAACGATTTTCTTCTCTTGTTGAGTGACTGACAAAATTTGTAAAAAAATTTTGGTGACGATTTCTTTCTATTTTTTTAATAGCTTATTTTATTTTTTATTTTTATTTTTTATTAGCTTCTTTTTATTTTTTTAACCTCATTTAAAAAAAATAAATCAGCATTTAAATTACTGTACTAAAATTTGTTTAAAAATATCTGAATGTTCACTAAACATCGTTTGACATGAAGATATGCTTCAACTTTTCATGTTTACAACTTTTTAGCACATTGAATGTGAATTTTCGCAGCAAGATAATATCAACTGTTCCCCTATGTTGTGGGACTTTTGCACAACACTTATTTTTTTTTAGGAATTTTAAAGAAAGCTTTCAAACGACAGTTAATATTTTGCAATGACATTCCTGTTAACCCTATTAGTGCTGGAAAGGAGCATAAAACGCCCCCCGCCCCTTCACTAAAAAATTAATTATACACAATTGGCTGAATTATAACCCTTCAAATTTCGTCTACTAAAATCGCTAAGTGCATCTTTTGATACCATTTTCATGGTAGTTGAATGGCCCTTTTATGTCAAAAACTGTCAATCATAATCAAAAATTAAAATTTTTCAACATATTTTGATATTATCTGTAGTTAACCTTATAACGTAGAGTCTATATCAGGGGTGTTCAAGACGTCGCCCGAGGTAGACTAGTCAACCGCGAAGCTTTTGGAAGTATAGACCTCCGCATAAAATTTTAGAATTTTTTATTTTTATTATTATTTTGATTATTTTTTCAAAGATTTATTAATTTTAATTTTTTATCTTTCTTTTGTTCTACTCATTAACCCATTTAAGGCCAAGCAAAGCAGACGATATCTAAAAAAAACGCAGACGATTTATATTCAAAGTCATTGAAAAAAGCAGACGAAGATGAAATTACTTATGTTCCAAAATAGGAACATTGGCCGTAAATGGGTTAATATGTTCCATGGATATTCTAGATAACAAATAAGATATTGAATATCTTCAATCACTCTCAAAAGAATTTGAAAAAAGATTCGAAGCCTTCAATGAGCTCGAAGATATCACTAATTTTCTCTCAAACCCTTTTAAAGATGACATCAACATTGAAATTATATAAACAAACACAAATACCCAAACATTTGGATGATATTTGCTTGTTTCAATGCATTTCTTGGATCAACGTATTTGTGTGAAACAACTTTTTCTTTTATGCATAGTACTAAAACAAAACATAGATCCCAATTAACAAATGAACACTTACAGTCATGCTTGAGAATCGCCCTGACAAATTATGGCTCGAATTTGGAAAAACTCACACAGAAAATGCAGTGTCAGGTTTCATTTTCAAAAAAACTTAATTTTCTATAATACTTATGATTTTGAAAATAATCATTATTTCTCTTATTTTAAAAAAAACATCATTTTTTGTCTACTCGTCTTCCAAAAAAATTATCATTTTTCACGGCAACTAAAGTAGCCCGCAGAAAATTTTTAGGACAAAAAATAGTCCCAAGGAGAAAAAAGTTTGGCCACATTTGGTCTATATTATATCTTAGCTTGAAAATTTATAATTGTATACAGTTTTGAACGCATAACACTTTATATATTTAATTTTTTCAATAACTATAACTACTTTTTTAGAAAATGTCAATCAAAATTTTGATTGATCGGAAATATATCTAATAAAATATTCTTTCAAATTTTACATAAAATATATATCTTTATACTAAATCGGCCATGCTGGTTTCACTACCATTTTTTACATGTAGGATTTGAAAATACCTTTAAGTGTTAACCAAAGTTAGGGTTTACTTCTAAAAATTGTCTCCAAAAATCTTTAAATTTAGAATAGGTGCGAGTTATCAAAATTGTAACAGATGCCATTATGTGAAGATATAGTCCCTATCAAGATAATTTTAAATTTAAATTAAATTTGTCCATCTTTCCTTTGGCTTGAAAGAGAGAGAGAGTCATTTAGATGAAGAAGTTGGACAACTTATTGTAATTCAACAACGAACATCACTAATGATTTCTTTTGAAAAAAACCTTTGAACTGGGATTGGTTGACAAATATTCAGGCCGAATATCTCTTCATATCACCTGATAATAAAATACACGATACTCATAAAAAAGCCTAAGATAATCAAGAAGATTCTTTAATCAGAATGCTTTGAGAAAAAAACTGTTCAAAATAAATCCTTAAAAAAGTTTTTCCAAAAACACATTGAAGAAAATAAATTTATAATGAAAAAAAGCTACAAAGAAAGGATTATCATAGAATGAATAGCAAAATTTCAAACTGGAAAGTATAGAAGAAATGACGTAGAGACTACCAGACGATAACGAATTTGTAGCCAAAACGATGGCGGTCCTATGGAGATACCTAATTTACTGACAAATGAAATATTTTGAGTGAATTAAAAGTTGGTTTCTTAAATAAATTAAGAAAATAATTAGCAGAGAAATACTGCAAGTAGAATTTATTTTGAAGTTTATATATTTGACATTGATTCACAGGTTTAATAGATTTTTTTGATAGGCTTTATCGATTTCATATAAAATGAACATCACCATTAAATTCTATATACTTGAAAATGGGTATATATGTATAAAAAACTTTATATAAGAATAAAAATGTTAATTTTGACATGGGCTGTCATATATAAATTATTTTTGGTAAGCTTTGACTGATTTTCATAAAAAAAGGAATATCACTAGTAAATACAGCGTACTTGAAAATGGACATACATGTGTAAAAAACTTTATATAATTATTTGGATTAAATGTTTTTTTGAGATAAATCAATTTTTTGACAGATTTGATTGATTTTGATAAAAAAAAAAATGAACATCACCACTGAATTCAGAATAGTTGAAATATATATGTAACATTAAAAATATTTATAAAAGCTTATTAATATCTAAGAAAAATAGCATGCAATCGTTCAGCTTGTCGTTTAAAATAGTCCATTAGATTTGTTTTCCTGACTCCAGCGCTTCACTTCCAAGTGTCTTTTTACCTTGCTTCGCTTTACAAAAGTGGAGGATAACATTCGAGAACACAAAAGACACTTAGGTTCGTTCCTCTTCCCCACCAAACTAACTAATGCTTAGTCAATGCCGTAAACAAAATTTAAAGTGTAAGTCGTCATATTTAATTTTTTAAGCCATTAAGAAAAATAGACATTTACATCCAAAAAATTAGGCCTAAAAAGCAATAAAAAATAAAAATAGTACTAAATTCAAAAACAAACTTATTTATTCATTTAAATGTGTCTGTCGTATTGGCAAAAATCCCAAATGACCCAATATGGGTGCAATATGTTGCGCAAACGGTCTACTGAGTAGCCCTATTCGGTCTCCATGGAACTGCTTTGCGATCTTCTAGGGGACCCCGTACTCCAATTTGAGAACCACTGAGCAGTGACATCAAAGAGGTAGTGATGCAATCAGAATTACAAACAAGGTCATTTGATTTCGTGTATTTAGTTATCCGCATTTATCGTGCAATTGGGAGCTCGCAATGCAATATATGGTTATAATAAATTTTCAAGAGTGTATCTAATGCAAACACTAAATTATAAGTTATAGACATTATAAAATAAAATTTTCTTTAAAAAAATATACATTTTATTTAGATTGACAGTTTTTGACATTTAAGGGTCATTCAACTGCAGTGAAAATAGTATCAAAAGATGCAGCTTTTCATATTTATATTTCCTATTATATTATTTGATATTATTTTTTTTAGATTTTAGGAAAATTGAGATAATTTTGTATAATAGAAGTTTTAGTTGAAGGGGGCGGTAAAATGCTCCCATCCGTGACTGATAGGTGATTGAGAATACTGATAGATATTAGAGATGTATCGGATGTGAAATTTTTTAGATCCGCGGATGCGGATGCGGATATCTCACTTGACATCCGAGAGGATGCGGATGCGGATCAATAAATTTATATTAATGCGGATGCGGATGCGGACATTATACTTTTTAATATAACAAGCCTTTGTTTAACTTTATTTGTTTACAACTTGGCAAACTAAAAAATTTATTTACAATAATTAAATTTTATCATAGGTAAGTTTTTTTTGATAAATAAAATTTTTTCAACTTTGTCTCCTAGAAGTCTTTTTCTTTTATTGGTATAAATGTTTCCAGCAGTACTGAAAAGCTGTTCGCTTTGCACGGTGCTAGGAGGACAAACGAGATATTGGAATGCAATTTTTGATAAAAATGGATACTGTTTTTCTTTAATTCTCTACCAATCCAAACTATGTATAGTTGTACCATTGATTCTTTTCTCTTTTTGATATCTCATTATTTCTCCACCACAAACATTATCTTCGTTTTCTTGTTCATTTTCTTCTTCACTATCAGAATTTAACATAGAATTCATCACTTCATTTATGGTAGTAAAATTTTCATTAATACTTTTTTTCATCTTTTTACAGCTTGGCATTTGAGATTGATTATCTTCTTTATCTTCATATAAATTAAAAAGGAAATTCTTCACATTACTTGTTATTTCAGAGACAGTAAAAAATTTACTTTTAAATCTTGGATCAAGAAAAGTAGCTACGGTGTAAAATTCTTCATTTTCAATTTCACCAAATCTAACTTTGATTTCAGAATTCATCTTTTCTTTCATTACATGAATAATTTTCGTTATATCTTTATCTTAATTAAAATTGGTAATTTTTTCATATTCATCTTCTTCTTCCTCATGTACCCATATTTTTTCTCCAGTATTTTGATATATTAATGTTTTTTTCAAGGTAAGTACGCTACACTAACACATTACACTAAATTGGATATATCGCTTGCGACTCATCTAACGCAATGACATCTCTCAAATAAATCCGAGTAACTTAATACTTTGTTATCTATAAATTTGCATCTAATATGCTGTACTATTTGACTTAGGTAATGTAAAACAGGTATTAGAATCTTATTGCGGATGCGGATGCGGATTTCAACATCAAAAGAATCCGCGGATGAGGATGCGGAGCGGATGTTTGTTTTTTTGCGGATGATCCGCATATGAGGATGCGGATATCCGATACATCTCTAAATTAGATATATTCTAAAAAATGGAATAGTCTTTTAGTATCAATCCTTCAATTATAATTCATCAATCTGAAAAAAACACATACCAATATTTATACAACTATGTATACCACAGTGATTAAATTATAATACATTGCAATCCTGTGTTTTAAAACAGTTCTAGTTCTAAAAAAGTTAAACTGAATAAAAACAGTCAAAATGGAGTAAAATTTAAAGAATATATTGTTTTATGAGATGTTTTTATTCAGTTCTATGAATATTCTTTGACTGAATCAAATGATATCGGCATTATTAAGAATTGAAGCTATGTTAGAGAAAATAAATAAAGTTTTTCTTGCCGTAGTAATGACAGTCATTCATCAAAAAGGAAACCTTTGAAGAAAACATAACAATTATTATTATTCATTTGAAATAAGAATTTTTATAAATGAAACTAAAATGTCATACTATGGCGGTATGGGCAAATAAGTCCTTAGTCAGAATTTCAATGAAATTAACTTAGTTTCCTACTACTTCAAATAGGACATTTTAATTTATTTATGATAAAATAAGTACACTTTTCACCATCAAATAAGGATAAACGAAATTCAACTTAAAAAAAGAACTTCAAGATTAAAAAAAGTAAATCTAAAATTCAAGTTGATGTTGATTTTTTTTAAATTTTGGTCCTCATTTTATTTTATTGAAGCATCGTATGCCAAATTCAATATCCAAAATATTTACTTCAGTATTTACCCACTTTTTCAAAATATTTCATTATTTTGTTAACATTTTGTACTTTAAACGGAAAGCCAAAGTAAAACTAGAAAGATTTAGGTGTCGCAGTAATATGTGAAAAAACTGTAAAATTGGAAATTTACAGATGTAGTTGAAGCGAAAAGAGTACCCATTTCAACGACTTCCGCTTGGATTAGAAAATCAGATTTAACTTGAAAAAAAGAAGTGGATATCGTTTCTAAAGTTAATCAATCAGATATTTCCAAAATCATGGAATATGTAGAATTAAATGTTATTTATTTCATTATCAAAAGAAATTTGGCCATATTATTATTTACTATTCAATATGGTAGTTGAAATAATTAAAAAAAATTTTCTTTATAAGCATCTAACAATGATTTAAATTAAAAACTTAAAGTCTGAAATTAAGTTTTTTCCATTTTAATGTACATCTTTGAGAACGAGTTTCAAGAAATGAAAATTTTCTGCTTTGAATAAACAAAATTGTAATTTAAAAATAAAAGCAGTCAATTGCACTTCAAAATGCGCGCCACCCAAGCGTTCATTTAAATTTTAATTTAAGTTAACAAGATTCGGTTTTAGTTAGCCATAATAAAATTATAATTTGATTTAATTATATTCCTGATAGAAAAATTAACAGATATTACTGTTATTGCCGTAAACGAAAATAGGAAGTGTCAGGCTCGCATACACAACACTAAATTTATGAAAAAAAAACTATATATACAATTTCCTAATTTTCTTGTAATAATGACAGCATATTTCTTATAATCGTGTTCTCAAGCTATTCTAAGCTCGTTACCAATTTGAATCTGGCACAACTTAAATCAACTTTTACGTTATACAAACATAGCTTTTTGTAAATATTTGTTATTTTTGGTAAAATTTTATTATAATATATATGCCGCATAAATTTTAACACTCAAAGAAATATCTTGAATAGATAATAAAGTCCAAAAAACGATATTATTTGAAAAGAAATTTTGTTTTGAATTAAAAAAAATTTTTTGTTGAAAAAATAAACATTATAAATATGATATATCATATCGTTTTAGCTTTAAAAGATAAGGCATAAATATTTTAAACGGAATCAAACTTTTTAGCAATAAACTCGAAATATCTTGTATTTATCTTTTTTTTTTAATTTTCAAATATTGATAAAAAAATAAAATCTAAATTACTTTAAACGAAGTAAGTTTGAATTTGAAGTAGTTATCCTTACAATAGTATGCAATCCTCTGTGCTTTTGTTATTCTGAAATGTCATTGCAACAAAACAACAAATTGTTACCGGATCACTACTACTCAAAAGATATAAATTCGAAAAACAAATACCACAAAACAGTTTTTTAGTTAGGCAGTCTTATTTATCATTAGATTTAAATTGACGCTATTTTGCCCACTGAACAATGAAAGTTTCATTTTCGAGATATTTTGGATTTTAGCGACCAACCACTTTTCTTTATGATGAAAATATATTTCACAAGGATGGAGTTGATACACAAAAATGGTTTCACAATTTGCCATAGAAGAAACGTAAAAAATAAAAATTGAGAGCTAATAACACTGAATCTAAGTCGTGAGCTTTTCAAAAACTTGAAACAACGCAGTAAAACATTGATTGATTTGTTATCATTACAAGAGATTGTATCGAAAACGATTCCTTAATTTAATTATATGAATTTATCTCTGAAGTTAATATAATTAATATATAAAAGCACGTTATATTTAAATGCCAAAACTTGAATACACTTAATATACTACATTTACTTCATGGAAAATAATATTTAATAAACTTATAGATTTTATACATCTATACACTGAAGATGCAAACACGGAGATGGGCTACCCCTCCCCCACCCCCAATTTGTCATTTCAAATCTTTTTTTTTCAAATTTTTTATATTATGATTTGTTTTAAATGCTCAAACATTTGACATTTAAATGTTTTCTCTGACATTTTATTTTTTTTAATATAAATATAATTTTGTCTCCTTTTTTATAATATTTAAAACAATTCTTCATTTTGCGTCATTTGACGATTTGATAAAACAATCTTTGCTCGTTTTAGTGATGGCCTTAGTGTATTTTTGCAGATACATTATTATCAATGGATGTCTGGATGCGTGAATTTGATAACTCAAAGTCATTGGTTCGAATCCAGAATTTATATGCTAGTGGGTTCTCTATAAAAATACGCCAAGATGCGCTTACCTTATACTCGGTGTCTCTCTCCTTTACCTTTCTGACATTGAAAACAATCATTAAAGGATAAAAAAATAAATAATTTATTAAAAATGAATACTTACAAAAATAAAGTAAAATATAAGATAAAAATTCTGCAAAATAAGAAAGGAATGTGAGATGATGAGCTTGTTAAAAGAAAGCATTTTGATTGGGTTTAGGCAGAGAACAAGAATTTAATCACATCACTTTTTTCTTGTTGAAAGAGGGACATATCACAGTCTAAGTATCAAAAAGATAATTATATATGAATGGTGATTGTGCTAAGAAATGTTTTCAAAGGAAAGAACATCACGTAAGAATCAAATAATATGATTGCCAATTGTAAAGAGACAAATACCAATGGTCACTTGGAAAAGGAAAATTGAGAATCATACCAAAGAAAATCCGAATTCATATTTTGCTAGCTAAAAAATTATTATCTTTTTCTTGTGTCCCATTTTAATTTGCATTTTGATACTCTTAATTACAGTGAGTTACAAATTTTAACGAATTTTTTATTTCATTAAAAATTTTAGTGTTTTTATGATGTTTGATGTGCTCTTTTTAAAAGTGACCTTATTTTTTGTAACCAACACCTACTTTCGTTTGGGAAAACTTCTGCCTGATTCTGCATAAATTGTTATTGTGAAGCCACGATTCATGTGAAGTGACGAGGAAGGATATGAGATTCTAGAACATCTTAAAGTCAGCTCATATGTTTCACCTATACTCATTATATATGATTTTGTCTAGCAAAAATGCTAACTTTGTGTAGCCTTCTTTTAGTTCAACATATTAACCAACAGGGATAGATTAATATTTTGTTGTTAAGCAAAACAAAGGGTCTTGAGACTTTTTATAAAAGAACCAATGAATAGACATCATTGATCGGTACGATGCTTTAAGACTAATTCTTTTAATAAATCCTTTATCTTTGCGCACACTTAAAAAGTTTGTAACGTGAAAATCTTTTCTGTCATGCTCTGTACTTTAAACTGTTTACACTTGTGGCCAACAAATTTCATTTGTTTACTTTGATGCAAACAATCTAACTTCCGTTTTAGTAAGTTTAATATAATTCACTAAGTGAGCAAACTCTTTTTATTGTAGAAAATGAAGCTTTCGCTGTAAGCTTCCATTTTTTTTCTGTTCTAGTCATTGAGATCCGAGATATCAATAAATTTAAGATGTTGATTTCTATGTTGAACATATTGGAATTGGGCAACTAATCGCAATCCATATTCATTTTGTGGTTACTTATCCTTGTAGAGTTGACTTACATGAACCACAGAATACACGAGCAACCGACATCTTATCCTGGTCTCTGAATTACACCCAAAAATAATCCAATCCAAATTTAGTAGCACGTAAAATCTATTTTAAAAATAGACTTGCTTTGAGCCAATATATTCCACACAAAAATAATTAGTTTATAGCAGAGAAGGACGGGGACCCCGAACTTCCCCTTTTCCCCGCGGGGATACACGCTCCCCGTTCCCCTCGGGGTAAACTTTCCCCGAAGTCGGGGTAATAGTTTTTAAAATGATTCAACTCTTCGCATTGTTTACTTTAGATAATATTTAGTGTTGTTAAATATTTTTTCGGTTTAAGTACTTCTAAATATGCAAATTATAAAAAAAATTACATTTTCATTACTTTTTATTGATTCTTCCAAAATCTTTTATTTTTTCAATTTCTGGCAATTTTATACTTTTTGATTTTTCGGATTCATCAATACAAAAAAAAATTGAAATTTCAAGCATCTCATTATTTTTTTTCTTAACTTTTTCAGCAAGGTTCTTCTTCATTTTTTGTTTATATAAAATTAGATATTTTTTTAAAACACGAAGATTTTAAATAGAAGACTTAAATTCTTCCAATAACCAATTAAATATTTTTCTAAATTTTTAAGACTAGTGTTCTTTGAGCTTCTCAAGTTTTTGTATTTAGGCTATTATTTTTGATTAGATTTGTTTTATTTGTATCAAAATTTTATAGAAAGAACAGTGAGAAAATTTTTTTGAATATTGTTTCATTTATGTTTATATGAAATAAAAATTTCAATTATATAATTTTAATATTTTTTATTTGATTTTTTTGTTTTAGATTTAGAAATTTTGTTGAGAAAAATTGTGAATTCAAAAACTTTTATTAAATTTTTCTATTGAAATATAACGTTCATTACCTATTATAATTGACTTTCGAATTTAATGAGTCAAACAAGAAGTAAAATCTGACTTTTTTTTGAGAAAATTGATTTGGAGCAAGCCAAATGTACAGTTTGCAAAAAGATTTTAAAAACAACAAAAGGCTCAACTAAAGGTTTGCAAGACCATTTGAAAAGACATCCATCATCCTATTTAGAACTTGAAAAAGCAAAATCCACAAAGCGAACTTACAAATATCTGAACGCAGCAACAAACACCAAACAAGTGACTATTGAATGTTTGAATAACAAAAAACTCAAGTATGATCAAGATTCTAAAGAACAAAAAGATTTTTGTGATGCAATGATTGATTTTTTTGCTGCAACGTTAACTTCTTTCATAGTTGCAGAAAGTAAAGAGTTTCTTAAGTTGTTTAATTTGGCAAATTCAAAATTGACAGTCAAAAGTCCAAAGACATATTCAAGAAAAATGTCGGAAAAAGTGATCCTTATCAGCTCTCTTATTAGAAAGCTTTTACGTCTGATATATGGACATCAAGGAGACTTAATAGCTACATTTCACTTACTTGTCATATGATTGATTCTAACTTTTTTCTAAAAAAATTTCACATTGGCTGTTAAACCTCTAACGGAAGAACATACTGGTGAAAACTTGGAGTTTGAATTAAATGATTTATTAGCGAATTTCGAGTTTTCAAAGTGTATACCCTGGCTTTGTGTTACTGACAACGCAAGAAATTTGAAACTTGCGATTAACCGTTCTGTAAATTTAACACAATACTGCTGCAACATTCATACACTCCAACTTGTCATAGGAGATTTGTTTAAAAGAAACGCAGATATTAAAGAAATCGTTGATAAAACAAAAAAATTGGCAAACAAATAAATCAGAAAATTCGAGAAGGTTGCTTGAAAATAAGTGCACTATAAAAAATATTGCTTTTTTAACACTTAAAAATCCTAACGATACTCGGTGGAACTCTACACTAACTAAATTAAACTCTATTTTCCATTTAAAAGATGCTATTCAGCTGTGGCTCAAATATTGTAACGGCAAAAAGAAATAGACTCAATCCTGAAAAAGTTGAAGAACTTATTTTTGTTAAGAAAAACATGAAAATTTAAAATTATTTGTCAATTTTTTATGACAATAAATATATAATATACTTAAAAAAATATATATCCTATATACATATCCCATATTTTCAATGTTTTTTAATAAAAAAATTCCCCGCCCCGATCCCCGCGGGGTGAGTGTTACCCCGTCCCGATCCCCGCCCCGAAAAAAATTTAACCTCCCCGTCGTACTCTGGTTTATAGCTTAGTGTCTTTTAGAAGTTGTGGATATAATTACTGGAACAAATAAAAAACTTTATAATCTTAAAAGTTGGAAGCGTAGGTGAACTTAAAAAAAGCAAAAATTTGAGTCACAAAAAAATTGTGCTTTTGAAGAGCAGGATTACCCCATTTGAACAACAGTGGTCTTATTGATATATAACAAAATAAAAATGAAAAAATAAATCTAATTCTTTATGTAGCATCAAATTTATAAATAAACTAAATCATGAATTATTTTTAGTTAATTAGTAATTTATTTACTTATCCAGATAAAAAGAACTCAAATGATAAAACAGAGTGAGTAATATCGTAACTATATATGAGTTACCAAAATGAATGTGGACAATGCAAAACATGATAATTTTAAAATCACAGCAAATATACCAGAGATCTTAAAGTTACAAAACTTTTAAAGTTATTTATTGTGTATATAGATGGATGATTTAAATTTTACTAGATGAAATTCAAATCAACTCAATTTTAAGACAGAAAATTGGCGCCGTTATAGAATCAAATTTTTTTAGTTGTCGGTATCGCATCCCAGGGAAAGGTAATCGTCCATAGATGTGCTTGTCAAAGAGAATGAATAGTGACGACCGGGAATCGAACCCAGACCAACTGAATCGAGACACTAAGGTTCCACAACTAGACCATCTGAAAACAAAGTTGATAAGCATTCGAATATTGGGAGTCAGAAATTTTAAGAACTTACAAAACTTGCTTTAGAACTTTTGTATGTTTAAATTGCCTAGAAACAGCTCTAGCCTCAGTCTCAGTTTGTTGTTGTGAATCATTATTCATTGATATTACTTTTGTTAAGTTTGATCATGAGAGAAGTCTTACTGGTAATATTAGTAGGAAATGTTTAGGCTACAAAATAGACACGTTGTTGTTAGTCGCTTGATTACACTATCTCATTATCAGTGTAATCAATCACTTGAGAAAAAAAGTTAAATTTCCTATAATGAGCTGAGGGAGTATTACTACCACGAGTAAATGCTCTCAGGGAAAAGAAATAGACACGTCTTGTAGAGTACTGGGTTGCAGTGATCAGCCACGAAATTTGATTGACGGTAAACAAATTAAAGCTCAGCAATTTTTAAATGCTGTTTCCAGTTGAATTTCTTTGTAAAATGGCAGGGAATAACTTTTTTCAATATACATGGATGGAGTTCAAGAACCAAGAAAACATTACTTATCACTTAAACATACATTTTACATATTTATTGTCACTTGGTATAAGAAATTTTGGAACAAAGATTAACATTCCTGCCACAAGCATATTTTTTTGTAATTTAAAATAACTTTTCTATAAGTTAGTTAGTTAAGCTAATCTTTAATTTTAAATTTAGGGTTTAACAAACATATATTAATTATATATATGGAATATTAGAAACTCCATTAGCTAAGACTTTATTGCAAAAAAGAGCGTAAATTTTTTTGTGTCTATTTGAAAAAGTGGAGCGAGTATACAGCATTTATATTATTCCATAAGTACGAGAATGACTTGTACACTACATTTCCAAAAAATCATTGATACAAAAATAGTGAAATCAAAAAATGTATTATAACTCATTCACAATAAATAATTTCAAAAGGTTCACGTGAATTGAAAAAAGAGGTCGATAGCTATAAAAAAATTCTAAAAATTTAACTAAACTATTTAAGCTGATTTCTCGTTCATTTACAGAGGGAACCCAAAAAGAGTAGAGAGAAAGGGATACCAATGCAAATGGAAAGAACTTGAGACATTTTGCCATCACCTCCTCGTGAATACGCGAGAACTCGGACTTTGTAGAGGACGGATTTCTGCAACTTATACAAGTCATAGTAACTGAGAATGCCAATGGGAACATCCTTGTACGCACTGATATCTTCTCTTCCTTGCCATATTCGAATCTAAAATCAAGAGTGTTTTACTTACAACAAGTATTCAGTTCAAAATCGTAGACCAATAATAATATACTGTAAAGCAAGGAATTTTCGATTACAATTAAAAACAAAAAGTTAAAAAAATAATAATAAATTAAAAATTTACAAAAAGTAAATTGATTTAACTTCCAGAATCTTTTTTATATGGAATTTTTATAACATTTAAAATCTTTCAGATATAAAATCAAAAATCTCTGTAATTTCGATGTTAAATGCTCAAAAAGTAAAAAAAGCTAAATTTTTTAAAGTGAATATCTAAAATTTTAGAAATGTTTATTTTTGAAAGTAAATTCTTGCGAATTTGTTTTTAAACCATAATTCGTGAAATTAAACTACTTTACAGTATATGAAAGTTATTCCGAAAAGCTAGAAGAGTTTTACATTTTATCTTGGCACACAGAACCACGATTTTTGATTGTTCACTAAGTTAAAGGTAAAGGTACCATCTGGTGTTTTCATCGAGAGCACCTCGCATAGAAATGCATAGAAATCGCATAGAAAACTCGTTAATCTGCGAGCAACTCGTTAATTCGATTGGTAAACTAAATAATTAGTATTATATTTTAATAGATTAGATGCAGCAAATATTAAATAAATTAAGCAAGCAATTATTTTATTACAAAATCAAGACTTCAAATAAACAAGTGGAAGACTTTTTTCGGATAATATACAAAAAACACATGGCCTAGACCAGTGTTTCTCAACGTAGGTCAACAGTATATTTGGAGAGATATATATAAGAATATTTCAAGTTGGGGTCCACACAATTTTGCAAAAGGTAGATATTAAAAAAAATAAAATTTAGATGTTTAAGTAAAAAAATGAATTTTGTTGAGAAAAGGTTCTGAAATTGGAAAAAAGTGATACATTATGGCAAAAAGCTCTGTTATTATATAGACTGCTTTTCCACCTTCATATCTTGTTGAATAAGCTTTGATACTAAGAGTAATTAAAATATAATTTATTTTTAATGATTTGTTTAAAGCGTTCAGTAGTGTTCTTTATCGGCATTCAAAAAATGTAAATCGACTCAATTTAAGATTGTTAATTGAACATGACCTATCAAGTTCAACAAAACAAGATAATTTTTCGAATAAAATGTCCACTTAATCAAATTTAATTAATTTTTAATAAAAATTGATAGCATTAAAAAATAAAGGGTCCACAGAACATTGAGATTTAGACTTTACTGGATTTTTGAGCAACGAAACAACTTAAAAATTTAAAAATAAAACTTAAATCGAAACAACAAAAATTTTAAAAATCAGATAAAAATTTTTTTTAAATCACAAGATAATCAACATGTAATAAAACGTCTGCAATGAGGGCATTTATCGAAAATAATGATTAAGAAAACCTTGTAGCCCATTAACGGTTCTTCGTCCATCCCAGTGTAGACGCCTTCCCAAGAAATCCGGACAGCGCCATTACGAACTGATGAACTGACTCTTACATTCATGGGTTGTATCTTTGGCGCTAAAACAAATACAATTATCAGGAAAACGTAAATATTTGCTTTATGTCGTTTCCCATTTCTTTGATCCTCAAATATTAAGCTACATAAATTGATTACGGAAACTGGAATGTGATAGTATTCCGTATAAAAACTTTATTTTGAAGTGTTCTGAACGAGCAGTTCCATGAGTTTAAGCATTTTTAACTTTGTGGCATTGCTTTATATGATTGAATATTAAAATGTTCATACTTCTAATAATTTCAAACAACACTCGTATTGGTTATTTCATTTTTTTTAAATTTTATATCAAAATTTGTTTCAAGTCTTCAAAATAATTTATTTTTAAATCTTATCTATATTTTGGATAAAAGATCTTTTCAATATTATTTAGAAGAAAATTTCTATTTGTTTATTTTGAAAAAATTTCGTCGTTCCAGCGTTGAAATAAAAAAAATGAAGTAAAAAACAATCAGTTTAAGAATGATGTGTACAACAAATGACTGGAGAATGAAAAATAAATATCTCAAATATAACCAGGTATTTCTTTTCTCTCAAATTAGAATTCCTTCAATTCGATTATTCAATTTGTTTCCTGATAGAAAAATATTTCTTTCTTTTTTTGATCTCTATACTTTTACAAAAAGGGTGTCTTGGCGAATTAATCAGAATAGCCCAAAGTATATCTTTTTAGGGCACATTTAAAACTAACAATCGTACTACACAAAGCCAAGCCCTAGCCTAGTGGTGGGGAACCTGCAGGCGGCCTTTAAAGTTTTTAAATGCGACTTTTAAAAAAGGTGTTGGTGTAAGTTTTTTTGTTGATGCCAGAAAAAGAATTAGGAGGGGTTATTAGTTCAGAAATCTCTATATCCTATTATATCTCTATTTTAATTTTTCTTTCTCCCGTCATGTGTAGAAAAGACTATGATATGGTGTTAAGATTCGTTTATATTTACAAAATATGTAAAAGTTGTCTAATTCTTTTGGAATTTTTATTAATTTGAAAAATATGGGGGCGGAGCTGGAGCCACCTTTTGGCGCTCTCTGGCTACGGTCCTGGACATAACAGCATATTGTAAAAGGTCTTTAACCCGTTAACGACCAGAATAATCAGATGATATCTAATGTAAAGCATATGATTTGTATTAAAAAGAATTTATAAAAACAAACGATTATGTGGACCATAGTCGACTCTGCTCGTTAAGCGGTTTTAAAGATAAAAATGTTACCAACATACACACAAATGTTTGCAAGTTTTAGAAGGATGAATGCAAAGGAGGAATGCTTTTTACCTGATTTAAATGTTGTCATGTAAATGGGATCAGAGTGAGGACCATTTCCAACGTTGTTGAAAGCTAAAACCTGTAGCCAATATCGAGTGTCTGGTTGCAAGCCAATGACAAGACCAGAATCCACGGCAGAGAGGAGAACACGTGTTCGCCGATCATTCGTGATGATGGAACCTTCTTGATCTCTTCCGTACTGAATTTTGTATCCTTTGAGAGTGGGTCCTCCCGTTATATCTCTGTCTTCATCCAGGGCTTTCCATCGAACACGAAGTGATGTTGAATTGTGTGGGTAAGCTTGAACCAGTGTAGGAGCAAGGGATGGAACTAGATATGTAAATAATAATTAATCATGCAATATATTTAACAAAGTCATCATAAAATGATAGCAAAATATGCTAAAATAAATTACCATTTTAATTGAATGAATTTCTTAAATTAAGGGAAGTAAGTAATTAGTGATTCAGGTTGTACTTGAAATTTCAGCTCAAGCTATATATGTATCTAACGGCTAAACACGGGTAGACAACTTGTTTGTCATTCCGCCCCTGTATAACACGGTGGTTTCTATTCAATAGTTTGATATGCGCATGTTTTGATACAAATTATTTTTAGGGAGACAAAGTCCTGTTCATATTTTGATAGATGTAAGATTCAACATACCTCATTCGGGGAGACGATGTTACAAAAGTTATTACTTAAAAGTCCAAATTTATACCAATTACTACATTGACTGCTTTTTTATGATGTCAAGTTTGAGGATGGGCCAGCGGCAATATAGCAGAAAGTTGAAAAAGATTGTCAATAGTGGGAGCGAGGTTGAAAAAGTATTTAATATAACAAAAGTAAGTTCAAATTATCCCAAATTTTAAACTTAATTAATTACTCCAAAATAAGATAATTTTATGTCTTCCCGCAAATGGATCATCTCCAAATAATTTATGTTCAATAGATACCATAAAGAGCACATGGTGGAAGGCAAAAATTAGCTTGAAACTTAAGGTATACAAAAAGCTTGGCGTATATACAGGTAGTTTTTACCTTTAGTAAAAGTTTTTTACTGCAATTCAAAGAAATAAATTGGAGAAAATATGTTCAATAAGGTCAATGAATGGTGAGCTAATTACCAAAAATTAAAATAATAAAAAAGGGAAAATATTGCTAGGAAAAAGATAATATGAAGTTGTAATATTTAAAATTTAGTCATTTGAAAAAAATTTCGCTTACAAAAAATGAAAAAATTAGAGAATATGTTACTGTTTTCGGCTGAAAAAATTCTTTCAACTTTTGACAAGGGACCCAAACCAAAGCGATTGATTGCGCGAATTTTTACAACGTAAGCAGTATAAAAGTTTTCTGGACCAACTCTGGTAACGTAGAAACTTTGATTCGGATCATCAATGAAAACGCTATAAAATTCGGCTTTGTGGTTAGATCTGTTGTAGGTGGATTCTTTGAGCCAATACACTTGATACCTAATTCCCCATGACCCATATTCATCTTCTCTTAAAGGCTTTCAAAGAAAACGTAAATGCATATAAATTATACAGTAATTATACTATCCCTTAACATTATCACTTTTTTAAACCTATGATCATCATAATCTAAAAGTTTCGTCATTTGTTTTTTGAATTAGCTTAATTTTTCCAACCCTTTATCTGAATCAAGGTAAACCAATAAAAACACAGTCTAAAAATTCATTAATAGAAAATTGAATGCCTTCAAAATTGAGTGATAGAAGAAACTTTTTAGTTTATAATGACCAAACAGTCGTGGCATAAAATTTCAAGAGGTCTATTGAATAACGAAAATAGATCATGCAAACAAAAACAAGTAAACATGATGCAAAAGAGAAGCAGATCTTCAAAGTTCAGACTTCAGATAACAGTAATAATAAAAATAACGGAAGGAATCATATTGGCATCATTGAAGCAGAAACCCAATCGATGAAATAGAAAACATTAAGAGGAGAAATGATAGAATTTGTAATAACTGTTGTTTATATGCACGCCAGGTGAGTTTATATCTATGAATGTGGAAGAGCTCATTACTGATCGCTTTATATTTGAATCGACATTTCTGCAAAGAAGGAAGGAGAAGTGAGAAAAGATGAAGTAGAAAAATCGGTGCCATTTTACAAAAAAAGGACTAAACGATTTTTGAAAGTGGCAAATAGATTTTATGCTGTGTAGGAGAAATCACATAAATTGAAACAAATATAAAAAAGTATTTTTCACGAAGAGTCGATAATAATTTGACGGCATGGAAGCAGAGCCCGCGCTAACCGAAATTTTTTGGGGGGCTCAAAGGGGCTGAAACTATACATTATGAAAATACAAACTATAAAATTTTCTTTTCTAGAAGCAAATTCGTTCAACATCGGAAACAAGAGCTAAACTCTTTAAGGGTCGAAAAACTTCTCTCACAGGATGCCGTGCTGATTCTTATTGTTAGAGCAGCTTGAATAAATATTCATATACTCAAAAAATACTCTAGACAATTTTATAATATATTTATTGAAACTACCAATGTACAAAGAAAAGACTTCTTCACAAGCGCATTTTATCGGATGTAATTCATTTAAAACTTATTTAAGCTTGAAAAATTGAGTGGACTTGGAAAATTTAGTAGGGGTGAGGGGTGGGGAGGGGGCTCAGGTCAAAAATGGGGGGCTCAGGCCCTCAAAATAAATAGGATACGCGGCATGGAAGACACTCAGGACTAAAATTTTTATAAAGAGCCAATAGAAGCAAAAAATCCCTCGACAATTAAATGGTGGAGGATTAATGATGAGTATTTTTAAAACGATGTATTTAGCCATTTAAAAAAAGTCATCTATGGTGGGTTATGTAAATTGTAATTATATACAAAAAATGTAGAAAAAGTACAGTTTACTACCTCTAATCCAGAAATCACTAATTCTGACCTTCGTTAATCCGGCACATTCATTATTCCAGAAATCTTTAATTTAGTAAAATTATTGAATCATTTTATTCAATTAACAACTCAGCTTCTTGAAGGTTTATAAATTAAAAGTCTCATAAATGAAGAAGAACTAATGAGTCTTAATATCTTGCAAGAAAAACTAACAAAACACCTAAAACAATAAGTTTAAAAGAAATGCTCAAAAATTGTCTACACCCAGTAGAATCAGTACATCTGTACAAATTGAAATGTTCAATAATTTTTTGTTGTCCTACTGACATCTGACATTGAATTTTAGTTCACGCAAAGTTTATACTGAGAGAAATTGAGTAAGCAAAGTGTGATTTTTTTAAATTAAAGTAAGAAGCATCGCTAATTCAGAAAGGCCGAAACCTAAGCATTCCTAATTGGTGATAGTCGACCGTATAGGAAAAAGTATTAATTTCATGGCCAAATGAAAAAGTAGTGAGAGATGAAGTGAGAAAAAGATAAGAATCAATAAAACTATTTAATAAGGAGGACAAAGAAGATACCGGATGCGTTATTAAGCAAGCGAAAATATAGGAGCGTAAGAAGCCATTCAAAAGGTGGATAAAAGAATTCATATTAAAATTTTTAAGTAATAAATAACAATATCAAAATTATGGAACAAATGGCATACTTCTAAGAGTGATGCAATGCTATATGAGAAAAAAATACAAAAGCCCTTACCTTCCAATTAATTTTTAGATCTCCGGGTAATCCTCTATTCTCGCTATCGACATCGATTTGCGGAGCGAAGTTCGGCGCATCCGGCAGAGTCGTGTATTGGGGAGATGAAGGACCGAATTCACTCACACTTCCAAAAGCATTAACAGCTGCTACTCGAAAAGAATATGAGTTGTTTGGCATCAGAGGAGACACAGATCTCGACACAAAGGAAAATAATGGAGAAGATTGGGAAAACTGGCTTGTAGAAGGCGACACTATCAATATAAAGTAGGACTGTATATACACTTACAGTTTTCCTTCTTGTGGTCCAAAATCATTAAAAGAACGCTACATGTAGATAAGAAATTACTCTACATTCTTTCATTGCAACTTGATAAATTCAGACTGCCAAAGAAATGAAATCAGAAATATTCGAAAAAAGTACAATAAGGAAAACAAATACACAGTATCTCCTGATATTAAAAATATTATGGTTTTTCTTGATAAAAAACGATTCAATAGTCAAATGCTTATCTTCCAAACTTGTTTTTAATATGCGTTAGGAGCAATCCTATCCTTATAGAAATAACAAAAATCAAAACATATTTCATATAATGAAGACAAATGTTGAACCAACATACGAACACTGTTTGTTCTAAGATTTACGGTGTGACACTGCCCGGTCATTTGTAAAATAGCCGAGGGTTTAATTCGTTTCAATTTAAAGTATTCACCTTAAAAAATAGACAAAAAGAAAATGTTCCAAAAATGGAATGTTGGCATCTAGGCTAATAATATTCAAGATAAAAAATTTATTTTCACTTGGTCAATCTTTACGTTTTCTAAAATCCTCAATTCCAACTTTCATAGAAACTAAAGATATTTGCCTCCTAAATTCTGGATGCGACAATGCAATTTTACCCTTACAATAGAAATCAAGTCTCGAGGGAGCTAAAATTCCACCACTATTTTTGATCTATAAGCATCGAGTAATACATTAAGTAGATCTACTCCACCCATGTTCGTGTTATAGAAAGAAATAAGTTTTGGAACGGGAACACTCATCCTTTTTTTGGCTTAAAGAATAACGCGTAGCCGTTTGTAAAGGATAAGCTCCAATCCAATTCGAAATCGCAGCAAACACATTATTATCGTTCTATCGTACTAATATTACTTTTCCATCTCCACAATAATCAAATTCTCCTCTTTTTTATTTTTAAAACTTTTTACAGGTAAAAGAAGACATTTCTTTGACATGTTATCACTCATTGTTCCGATCGATTTAAATCCTATGCTTGACAAATATAGAACAAGATCATATGATGAAAAAAAGTTATCAAAATAAAGACTACGATTTTCTGGTTTATTTACAACTGAAATCAACCGTTTTAACAACTTTTGTTCCAAGGAGAAGATTTGTTTTATTTTTATTATCACCTTTGGCCTCCGAATAAATTTCTATTGAAAAAAGGATACCCATCATGACTACACATCATCCAAATTTTGTAGCTGAAAGGAATCGCCTTTCCTCGCATAAACATTTTGCAGGTATGATGACCGACCATAGTGAGGCACCATCTCCTCATCTATACTCATGCCATTAGAAAAAAGTCCTTTACCAAATTTTAGAAATTGATTTGAAAGATGAGAGTGAAAAAGTTCTATTTTTGCTGCCTTACCATGTCCAAGATTTAAATTATTTACAAGATGAAAATAAATTTTAATATTTCAAAATTTGAAACAACACTTTAATTTTGGAACGATGTTGTTTACATAATGTTCTTCTTTAGGGACTTCATGATATCCCATGAATAAAACAATACTAAAAACCCCAAAAAGTTTTCAATGGAAAAAACATTTCCAGCAAATTATTATTTTTGAAATCTTGCAATACATTTTCAAAAGTATCATAATTGTTCTTAGAAAATTTAATTTAAAAAAAAAATTTGGTTCCAAATATCAAAAATCTCCAAATTAAGTTTAATGTATATAAAATTGCTTTAGAACGATCAGCTATCAATTACAGACTCACTAGTTAGATTTTAATCTATCTAAAACTAATGTTAAAGTGTCACGGCATATACTTCTGAACATCAATTTTAAATAGTCATTGAAAGATGTCGTGAATCTTATACACGTGTGCTTTATGTTTAAACGCAAAATGTTTGATCTATTTTCTTCAAATAGTATACTTTGTTAAAATGTTTTATTGGTTTCTATTAGTTTTGTGTCTTTCTTACATTGTCTTAAAAAGATTTTCAAATTATTGTCTATATCCATTTTATCTAAGGCAAAACAATAGCATTGAAAAAATAAATTAATCCTAAATTATTTTTTCAAAAGTATTTCGTTTAAAATTTTTCTCCAAAAATTTTCTACTCAAAAACTGAGCTTTGTTCCAAAAAGTTCATTATTTTTATTGAATTTTTCAGCATTTTTCTGAGTTGCAGAACGCAACGTTAGCCCAAGATGATAAAGATTTTTATGTTGCGTTTTTGTAACTATGAATTTATTTTTTAATCTAACAATTATGAATATAACTATTTTTAAAATGGTAATTGAGGTCACAAAAATTATTAAGAATCCGAATCCTTTTCAAAACGCCCGACTTCACCGAATCCAACTCCGACTCAGCAACCCTCATAAAGAAACAACCACCCAAAATATGCAAATTAATTGAACAAATATTTTTACGCATCGATCTTCAAAAATTAAAGGCAGCGTTGCATTACATATTCTAAAAATATCAAAATTATTACTACCTTAATTATGATTTTAAAAGAGCTCTATACCTTTACCAATAATAAAGATAAGATGAAGTAAAGAGCTATTCAAAACAAAAATGTATAAAATAATATAATTCCAATATACGAAAGAGTTTGGGGAGAAAAATCATCATTACTCAAAAAATTTGTTTAAAAGTTGAAAAAATGTCGAAATAATAAGACATTAGAGATTCTTCTAAGGAACAATTGATAATGAAACACTGAAACTTTATAATTTTAATCTCAAATACATACGCAAAATATTTATACTCACACTTTAAAAGAATGTTAAACAAAAAACCTTAATATAATTTTAGATATCAAGCTTTTCATAAAAGAAACAATAAATCTAGGGAAATAATTAAAGAAAAACTTTCTTTTTATATACCCTAGCACAGCGGTTCTTAACCTTTTTCATTCGCCGGCCCATTTTACGTACGACACAAACATTCCCGACCCAACATGTAAAAAAATAAGACGGATAATAAAAAAAATATTTATCTAACTTTGATTTAAGAAATCAAAATGCTTTTTTTGGTTTACAAAAGAAACATGTTATTTATTACAATGTTTTCATTTGACAAGGAAGTTACAATTAATGAGAACGTTGCGTTTGAAGTTTTCTTGAAAGCTCTTCAAAACGTTGTTTTATTGTTGACAGACAACATCGCATGTCGTGCTCCGGTGATAAACGATTTCGATATTTATTTTTAACAGACATAAGAGTTGAAAAACCAGTCTAACACAAATACGTTGTTGGGAAAGGAAGGAGGACATTAAGTGCTTTAAAAACTCCACCACTTCTTTTTCTTTATAAATCTATGTCCAGAAAGCACTCAAAGTTTCTGCTTTAAAATCACATTCAAGAGCTTTGTCATTTTTATTTCAATTAGTTGCTCTTCTAATTAATTGCTAGATATCAGAAATTTCCTGAGGAAGATCTTCAATTTTCACATCAAATGGATTTCTCACCGTATTCATTTCTACTCGTATTCTTTTATCTTCCCGTTTTTCTCATTGGCCCTTGGAGACCCAAAAAAATTGCCAGGGGACACAAATTTGGGTCGCGACCCAGGGTTAAGAACCGCTGCCCTAGCAGCACCTAGGAACAATTGGAACGAGCTTCTAAATCTTAAGATATGCAAAATTCTAATTCAATCAGAGAATAGGGCATCGTGAAAATTTTAACGTTATATAGTGCACCTTAACATACCGCTTTTCATCTTCCGGATGTGTTCTTCAGAAGAACATTATATTGCTCACAACCAAGTTTTTAATAGAAATGAATATTGGCTGCTTTAAAAATAAGGGTTCACACCTTTTGGTGTTTTGGAGCGCGTGCACTTATTAATACAGAAGTGCACTAAAATATACGCAAATACACTAAAATACGCATCTTGGAAACAGCTAACTAAGTACAATGAACTATTCAGAAATACAGACCAAATTATATGAAAATATGCACATAAATATACTGGGATAAATACACGCTGAAGTAAACGTATATTTTAATAACGAAATCCGGAGTCGTTTAAAAGAATTCCGTAATCGCATAGTTCCAAAAAAGCTACAAATATATTGTATATATATATATACAAACACTACAAATATGATTGATTAGTATAAAGACTTTTCTTTTACTTCCAAATTATTTTTCATATCAATTATTTATGTAAGGAATAAAAAAATTTGATTTTGACTTTTTAAAGACCATTTTAGTCTCGATTTGGAGAACTAAAAATTCGGCAACGCTATATTTTCTGGAAGTCAGATTTTTGCAGCATTATGATTAGTTGATTATGATGCCTCTGCTTTCATTTTCCCTTAGACTCATAAATCATCCTCCCTCTATCCTTCTTTCTGATTTATCTTGCACGCATTATAGATTCACGTAAAACAGCATCTTCTAAGGATCAAACAAACAGATTAAAACAAGTTAGCTAATATGAGATTATAAAAGATTTTTTAATTATTAGGGCTAGAAGAGTTCAAACATTGACGGCAGAGCACCAATAAAAAATTTAACAAATAATTATTTATATCGTGACTGGGAAGCATTTATTTAAAACTCCTTATATTCTTAGTTACTAAAGAAAATGCAAATATTTTACTCAATTCCTCAGAATATTATTACTCTTAGATAGGAAATATTTATTTAATTATATATTTTAAAATCAATTATTTTGTTAATTTTTTAAAGCGACACATTTTAAAATAAGAAAATTTATTTCAAAAAGAAAAAAATTCTGTAGTCGTTTTATTTAAATAAAAAATTCCTTGTGATAGTTATAAAATTAGCCGGGTTAGTATTTCAATAAATAAAAAAATGGCTTTAACTTGGTCTAAACGTGGTTTATTTGAAAGAAGACAATGAGGATACTAGGAAAAGGGGAAAGACGTTTGGTCTCCCTAAAACGCGAGAAATAGTTACGATGTTTAGGCTAAGAATACCTACCACTGGTAAGAGTGTACCAAGAGCCAAAGACTGTTTTTCCCTGAATGATATAAGAAGTGATTTTGGCTGAATTGTCTCCTCCATTTGTCCAGGTCAGCGTTGCGCTTATTTTAGTGAGATCAGTAGCCAGCGGTTGACTAGGAGATTCCGGTTTAGCTACGAATGAAAAATAAACATGAAGTAATCAAAAATTCAAAGGAAAAAAAATAAAAATAAAAGAAACAGATAAGTATAAAGCATTTTAATCCGTTATGTAGTAAATCAAATTCGTTAAAAGTCTCACTAACACTCATAAATAATGTACTTTTTTTAATTGTAACAATGTTAACTTTTGACAAGATTTCGGTTTATTTCGGTAAAAGTCGCGCCTGTTGTATGCAAGTAATAGCGTAGCATAGAATGATAGCACAAGTGCAAGATAAGACTGAGCTAGTATATGTTATTTTCGGAAGAAAGACTTTCTTTGTACATGTATAATGTTGTTTTCCCTTATAACGAAACAGCTTAATGAATTTGAATGAAATGAAGGGAAAAGTCGTCACATTTCTTGACTTTTTCTGGCAACATTGATGATATTCCTGACGTAGAAGTAATAGAAATGAAAGGTGATATAGCTCTTAAAAAATTTCTAGAACTAGAGTTAAGTTTTTTATCAATACCATGGGAATAAATATGAAAAATTAAAATATTTGGTTTTAAAAGTATTCTGCTTGATATTTATGCATGTGCAAAACGCCCTTTCCCTTTTCTTCAGCGAACACGTTAGCACAGTATCAATAGAATGGCCATTTCTTATAAAGATAAAGGAAATTGTTATCAGCATGAAACAGATCACTATGTGATTCTAAGATTCTAAGAGAGAGAGAGAGAGCGTTGTCTTCATAACACTACATTCTTCAATAAGAAAGAATTATTTTTTTCTTACAATTAAACGTTTAATTATTTGAATCGCAAATGAATAACTCAGGCGTTGAAAAGAAAACATTAAGGGCAATTTAGGCTCAGTATTTTAATCCTTGTAAGATCAAAGAGATGGGAAAGTTTAGGAATAGCCACTGGGCGTGAAAAAAATATTAGATTTTTCCCCATAAAAAATGTTATGACGTCTTGACATATAAAGGTGGAAAACAAGTGTTAAAGCCATTAGTTAAAGTTTATTTACTCAAAAAACTATTTAATAAAAATAAGAAAACTAGTAGTATCTAGCATTACATTATATTAGTTGATAAATAGCAAAATGAAAATCTTTTGATTACTTAAAAGTTTTCACTCGAATGATTCAAATATAAGCCTTGTTTTGGATACTTCTGAAATATTTTGAGATGATCGTAGTAGCCGGGCTGAAGTAGATCTAAATACCGTGGGAAGAGTGAAAGTACCCATTCATAATATTGTGAAGGTTCAACAAGGGTCAAGTTCTTTTGCAAAGCGTTGGATATTTTAAAGTACGTTTGTTAGTTTAAACTTGCCTTCAAAAGGTGTAATTCGAGCTATACTGAAAAATTGACCAAGGCAATCTTTTTATAAAAGTATAGAGATAAAAAAAAGAAAGAAATATTTTTCTATCAGGAAACAAATTGAATAATCAAATTTGAAAATTTTTTAATTTGAGACAAAAGAATTTTAGACACAAAAAGAAAGAAATTTTGAGTTCTTTTTAAAGTTCTTGATAAGAGTTGAAAGAATTTTAGTACCAACATTTTTCAAGAAAAGGAAATGAAACGTACACTAACTTCTTATAACGTAAAAAAAAGTCTTGGTTTTTGAACAATCTTCTTGAACCTCTTATAGGGAACTCAAATACTCAATTAATAGTAATCTTGATTGTATTGACAGGTTGGATAAACTTACAAATAATATATCCGCTATTTGGAATCTTGAAAGTCTTGAGGTAATTAATTTGTATAACGAAAATGAATTTAAATTTATGAATGGAAGTACTTGAGGAAACTTTAGTTCTATGCTTAAATGATATTAACTTAAATGGCCTTATAACATGATAGAGCACAGTAAAATACATTATAAACAACATAAATGAAATTGCTATCGGCAAAAAAATGTCTGTCATTTTAACAAAAGCTGTAAGTAGAATATTTTTTCCAATCTAAGGAAGGACATTACATGAGGGTTTTTTTTTAATTAAATAATCATTTTAATTATTTTTTTTTTTTTTTAATTAAAATAAAAAAATATTTTAACCCAAAAATAAAAAAATTTAAAAAAAAAAAAAAAATGGTTTTAAAAAAAAACAAATTTTTTTTTATTCAAAAAAATATTGATGAGGAAAAAAAAATTTTTAAAATTTTTTTAACCTTTGGGATTATAAAAAAAAAAAAAATTTTTTTTTTTTTTTTTTTTTTTTTTTTTTTTTTTTTTTTTATTATTTTTTTTTTAAAAAAAAAACAACCAAAAAAAAAAAAATAAAAAATCGAATACAGAAAATGTTTCCGCTTGATGTAGAAAATCAAGAAAACTGCATTCCTTTTTATTATGATACACATGTAAACAGCATATTCGAAAAGGTAGATGAGTTATTTCTTGTCTTAACTTTGAAGACGCGAAATCGTATTCAAGCAAGCTAAATCACAAATTTTCACTCAGACATTTGACAAAATTAAAAAGGATCATGTGTAAATAATAATGAAGAGGAATATTTGACATTGTATAAAATTGATGCTCAAAAACAATAGAGTTTAGTATAGACTTTTGCTGGAAGGATTATAATAAATTTTGTGAACTGGCTTGCGATTTAAAAAATATCAAAGGTTCTTTACTTCCAATGAAAGAACTAGTGATATAGCTTTTTTTTCTCAATCTTGGAGCTTTTCATATAGCACTGTGTGGTTGATCAAGATTTGTGTTTAAGAAAAGTCACACTGGAAAACGAATACGACCATGGCAACTGAATTTCAACTTTAAAAGATTACATATGTTGCTATATGTTGCCTTGTCCGTTAGTATCAAGCGCTGAAAGTCTTGATCTTTGTTATTTGAAAAAAAATTGATAAACTAATCAACGAAACAACTTCTGATAGGGCTCACAAATTTCAAAAGATACGTCTAGTAATTAAAGCATGAATTCGTTGTTTAGCAATTATTAGTGATGAAATTGCCAATGAATAATGAAGCGCATTAGCGAACATAATGTAGAAAACAGCATGTTCATTCAAAAACCTAAAAAACCGTTTTATTGAAGTTATGGCAAACCAACTTTTCTGATTATATTAGAATCATCAACTATCTGGTTTAGTGTCTGAAAATTCATGGCTTTCTGACAATATCCATTTTACTTTTTTTTTATACTAAATATTCGGACACAAATTTTCCATAGAAAATATATGATCAATTGAGTCTATGAAACTGGGTAATGATCCCGAAGGAACTGTAAAATTAGCTTCTGACTTTTTTGCACATCAGTTTATTTTGTCAAATTTCATCTTTAAGCAAATTTACAGATCTCTTAAAAAAAATTAGAAAAAAAAGAAAAAAAAGTTTTTTTATTTTACGTTTTTGTAGTAGTATTTATAGGAAATGAGTTTGTATATACTATCTTAATGTTTCCATTTTACTTATGGCGTGTGAATATCTATGGTATTCCTAAAAAATTTCAAGGCCCTTTTGTCCACAGATCTCGGAACACTGGATTAAAGTGAATTTTATAAAACTAAACAAAAGCTTACCTATAACATTAATAGGAAATGCCGATGAAGTGGATTTGAAGATTGGAGATAGAAGAGAGCAAGAATAAGAGCCAGTGTCGAAAGAAGAGAGATTAAAAAAGCGCAGAGAAACATGATTTTCTTTCATTGAATACTAAGAAAGAAAATCACTACAGAGTTAGGGTAAATTAGTAGCATACTACATAGCGGTGTAATTAAAGTCAAAAAAATAAGTTGACTGTGAAAAGAATCAACAAAATTTTTCAAAACACACTACTGTTAATAACTAAAAGACACACGCTTTATGGATCATTAAGACGAATTCAAGTTTTAAAAATTGATTGATCATGTTTATTACCTACAAAATATTTTTGTTCTTGATTGAGAATTAAATCGTTCGATTTTTAAACTTTGAAAAATATGCATATAAAATCAAAAAAAATATATTTATAAAATCTAGGATGTAGGTCCACTAAAAATACAATGTAGTTCTCATAATGTAAGATTATAAAACTATAATGCAAAGCAAGTGGGCATAACAAATTAGCACAAGTAGGAGTCGGAATAGCTCCCATTTTATAGTCGGGTGGTCTACTACATCTTAACTAATTTTGCACATTAGTGCACTTTTTAAAAAAACGAATCTCTTCAAATTCTTGCATCCAAGATTTAAATTTTTTGGATTGAAAAATATGATCACAAAAAAAGTTAGTTAATCACAAAGCTTTAAAAGAAAATATCAAATCATCAGATACAAACATGAGAAGAGTTGATGAATAAACAAAAATCGCAACCAATAAATACGCCTGCGAATACCAAGCCTTGCAAAAAAGAAAAAGACGCCTTCAAAGGAATGACGACTCAAAGGAGCCAGGAAATTTTGAGCACCTTATAAATAATGCTGAGAATAAATCATGACAAATCAAAGGTTAGTTCATTCGTTAATATGCTTGAATAGTTAGTTGATTATTCAGTTACCGCATATTTTGGTGTGTAGGTCGACCTACACATAAGACCACCTCCCCTCCCAAAATCCAGGTGAATATTTAGGATTTAGCAACTATCTGGGGTATAACGTGCCCTTTAAAATACGAAACCCGCCTACGTTGTTGGCAAGTAACGATTTCTTTCTCCGCATGCTGACAAATCTCGATCGTAACGTAAACAAAAGCCTGTTCACATAGAATGAACTATTCAATACGTTTCACGCAGCTGTGTTCTGTTTTCTATTCTTTGACTGTAGTGTAGTTTCATATATGTATAATGAATATAGCTCATTATAGCAACCATGACAGCCTTCTTATTAGCACAACGACTGCCTAAACAAGTTAGCTCATTATAGCAACTATAACACAGCCTTTTTCTTAGCACAACTACTATCTCAACAAACAGCTTCTATCTATAGTGTCCATGCTTATAAGCGTGAACTTCTTTTTTTCTTCTTTAAATAAGTCTGTTCCCACTTTGATTACTAACCAGATTTACCTACAATTCTATAAAATATTTTATATACCTACCTACCCATTGAAGTGCCGACATAACGAAGAAAAAGCACGATTTAAACTAAAAGCCGCCGAAGTTGCTAAGGCATCGAACAACTTTTGATATTACAGGGAAGTTTGTTAAAGACGGGAAAAATGAAGACAAGTTAAGAGATATGTCAAAGCACAAACAACTTTAAAGCAACAGTTCGCCAGTGTAATTCCTTTATCAATGGGAAGAACCTTGGGTTACAGCAAAAAAACGAAAATTGCTCAAAAGTGACCAAGAGAATTGAACATAACGTTACCATTTTTCAACTATTTATTAACCGGATAAGCAAAAACATAAGTTTCCTCTATCGTGTATTGTGACAGAACTATTCATATTAAAGGCACAAAAACCGTACACGTTAGAGGTACATGTCGTGAAAAGACTAGATATACGGGTGTTTTGATAAAATCAACAAAGTCTATTAGTTTGGGACATGGTTCGAAGCCACATAAGAGAAAACTCTGAAGCCAAATTATTCGGAACCAACAGTCATAGCAGTTATGCCAAGACCTCTTTATTGCAGCCATTATATGTCAGTCTATCTAAAGTCTAATGCTTAGTCTCACTACTTGTAACTTAATACATTTGTTTTTCGAAAGTTGAAGTGTTTTTAAAATCAATTAAACACAAATTAAATTAAATACATAGTTAAAGTATTTAAAAACAAGGTTAGAAATAACATAACATGATTTGCTACAAACTTCTTCCCCCTAACAGCTTCTCCATCACCTATCCCATGGACTATGGCATCATAAATGCGGTTAAGCTAAAGTTCCGAAAATAACAACTGAAAGAATTATCCATCAAATGGAAAAGGAGCTAGGTGTAGCAGCATCTGATCTCATGAGGCGTACCGATGTTTTCCAGGCCATCTACTGGGTTGACCGATGCTGGAAAGACACCAGCGTTGAGACGATTCAGAAGTGTTTTCGAAAGGCTGGTATCAGTCACCAAGAGAGTATAAGTCAGCAAAGAAGAGGAGCTATAGATCAGACAGCCCCAATCGAAGCACATGAGTCGTGTAGATATCAGTAGAAGAATTGATGATATAAGAGCATTTGCAGGCACCACCGAGAAACTAGAGAGGTACACCGACTTAGCAGACACAGAGAGCGACAGAACGTTAGTCCTCTTTCAAAAAATGTCTCTTTTTAGGGTCAACAGTTACTAAACGGCTCTTTTTAGAGCCAACATGATATCGAGTGAGATACGTCCCAGTCATGGTGTTGGTAATTGGCTTGGGCATCGTAGTTGAATCTCACAAATGAAAAAAATCTTCAATCTAATGATTAAATAAAAAAAAAAGTAGAAAAAATAAAAAAATACATTAGTGATATGCTGGCAAACAACATTGTTAGCTGTTTTATAGAATCTAATACGATATTTATGTTATTATGAAATATAAACTTTGAAATCCGCTGACCTGTGTATTGGTGCAACTTTGGGCGTTTCCCTAGGGTGTCCGTTATAAACAGGGTTGATTGTATATTATAAATATATGAACAAATACAGACTTTTAATATAAATATGAAAAGAAATTAAAAATGATATACCATCTAAAAGTTATCTATTTCATCAATTTTTAAACAACAAAAGGAATTTTACTTTTCCTAGAAAACTTTTTTGGGAAAAATTGATCGCTTTATCATTGAAGTTCCAAGAGTAAGCTGTATCAATAAAGGATTTGTAAAGACTTGAACAAGATAAATCTACGCTTGAGTATTCATACAAATCACGCCTTTTTTCAACCACTTGCTTTATTGAGGGTGAAGCTTGAAGAAAAGTCAAAAAATGTATTTTACGTTAAAATATCTCTAGTGTGCGATTGAGTCTTAATTTCTCCAAACTTTTTAAACATATTTAATCTAGCATTGACTTTGAGGAGTAATAGAAACTCATCGATTTTATAAACAATAATACAATATGTAAATATGAGGAACATGGGGGTGGGGCTCTTTCAAACTATTCATAAGAGTTTCCAAGACATCGTCCTCTTTCATTTGAGGCTTTTCTCTATTAAATTGTAAGTTCGCTATGTCTTATTAATTTTTTAATATTTATTTTATCTTTCATGTGAGAAGTGATTTTATATATAAGATTGGAAACTAAATAATTTAATTCAATTTTTTTTAAATATAATGTTCTAATATTGAAGTACATTGGATTACTAAATAAAACACAAACATGTTAATATCAATGATAATAATGAATTAAATGTGGACTTTTATCTATTCAATACAAAAATATCAGTACGAGAAGGAAACATCACATCAAAAGAAGTTTCATATCAAAATGGATTCAATGAAAGTGAAAACTATTTTTTAAATTAGTGCTAAGCAGACACTCCTATACGTTTTCGGCCCAAAGATGTCCGGTTTAATTACAGGACGGCGTGGAAACAATTTAACGTTAAAATTTTTAACATATGTGTTTTTTATAATAATAATAATAATAATAATTGGTAAGAAAAATATGCAAAACATTGCATCAAATTTTCAATTAAGTTTAAATATACTTAGTACTTATTTGAATTCATTTTTATTTTGGAAGTTTATGTTAAAAATTCCGTTTTATTAACATACTTAGAGGGCAACCACCTAAAATATCTAACATAATTAAACAAATTTCAAAAAATTAGAAGATACATTAGCCCTAAGAATGGAAAAAACTTATTTATTTGAATCATGAGGTTAATTTTTAATATGATTGATTTCAAAATTTTCCAATATTTGCAGTCACTTAGATTATATATTTCCTTTTTTTAAAAGGTCCTGTATGGAAATTATAGATACTAAATAAAAAAATTGCAATTTACCAACAATCTCAAGAAAGGTAGAAATCGAAGCAACACCATTATCGTTTCTGGCTTCACAAGTATAGAAACCTTGGTCGCGTTCTTTGTTTAATTTTGTCAAAATTAACTTGCCATTAAATGTTTGCATGATTCGTAGACCATCAGCCCTAACTTTCACTCCATTTTTAAACCTTGAGCCAAAGAAAGAGACAAATACAAATAGCTAAAGTGAGAAAAAGAAAAACAAACCAAGTAAATGTAGGAAAAGGTGCGGCTTCTGGTTCACACAAGAGCGTAGCATTTCCGAAATCACTCGCCAATATTTTGCTTCTCATTAATCCTTTGCTAAAGTTTGGAGAAAAATCTATTTAAAAAAACAGGACTAATGTTAACTTTTAACAGTAATAGCGCAGATTAAATACGCTAAACGAGTTGGCCTAAATATTTTTCAAAATACACTTCTTTACGTGTTAATTTTTCAGAAAATACGATGTAAAATTTATTCAAAAAAAACCCCAAATCTTTAACAAAAATGAAATTATAAGTATAAAATATAAAACAAATAAAATTATGTTTTTATATCTGTGTCAGGTATGGATTTTGCAGAAGTTAAACTACGCTGCCTGTCATGCAATGTAATGAATTGCAGCAGCTTATGAAAATTAGCAATACACTACAACTGATGATAATAAGGTTTTATAAGATAAAAAGATTTTAGAAGTTGAAGCATAGGCTGTAGAATGGGCGGATGACTGCTCAGAGGGAGGAAGAAGTTGGATGCCATTTTTGAACCATTTATAAGTAACTTTAGGATTAATTATTTAAGTTTGATGATAGTCAAAGGCTGCATTCACTTTTAATTTGAATAAAACGGATAAGTTTGAATCTAAAGGGAAAGACGTAGTTGGGAATGAAATCTACACAAGAAAATAGGCAAGTGCATGAAGATGTGATGAATATAATTCAATCTTCGCGAGAGAAAAGAGCATTCTTCTCATCCCAAAGAAGTCATAGAGGAATTTCAGGAACTCAAAGAAGAATTCGTTTATAGGGAAATAGATACAAATTACTTCCACTTTCAGTTTACACAAAAAACAGTATATTTGATTATATGGAAAAATGAATAAAATAAGTGGTGACAAAGATTGCGTGATATTGTTTTTGTGTGATAGCAACAAGTATACAAAGCGATTATTATTTCAGCATGCCATGCCTTCCTTATCAGCAAGAACGAGTATTTTGGTAATGTTCGCTTCACAAACAGTAGTTTCATGTGATCAAAAATTAAAACAATATTTTTATTAGCATTTCATTACTTTGAAATAGACGGTTGTTACTTAGTTGAAATAAAATAAATGCCCAACAGTGAAGCACTGGGTTCAGTTGTAGTGAAAATAATCTTGAAGTATAGTGTGTAAAAAACTGTGCTGTGAGAATTCTGTGCTGCTGTATGAAAACTTTAATGCTGTGCACACTCTTCGTGTGTATCATGCTATATTTTATGTCACCTCAGCACCCTATTTAAAGAAAAATCATGTTCGGTTGCGGTATGGAAAAAAATTTCACTTGAATTTGAAAATACGAAGAAGAATTATTTAAGAGAAGAAGCGTACTAAGATATTGGATAGATAACTTTCTCTGTTATCTCTGAAGTGTCTTGAGTTCAGTGTTAAACGTAAATATATTGATGATGACACCTTTAATGTAAGATCTAAAACTTTGTCAGTTTGCATTTCTTCGAAAATGACTGGAATCTATTGATTAGAGATAATGAATTTATAATTATAAAAATAAAAGCTATAAAAACGTGTGCCCTTTTGATATCGATAGCAGACTAAGAAAAGATAGAAAAAAGAAAGATAAAATTACTTAACACCCTAAGATATGCTGTGGAGTAGCGAACTGCGTGGACATTGGAAGCTTGGCATTGATACGCTCCATTATCCGTACTTGTTGCTTTGCGAATCGTAATAGACTTTACTTGTGGTTTACTCACTGAATCTTCTCTGAAATGAAAAATAAATCTTTTTTATATCAGGGATGTCAAACTTAAACCACTCACGGGCCGCATTCCAAATATTTTTAGATTTTGCTGGGTTGATAAAACGCTAGGATTCAAAAGACACACATAATCATATTTTGAAACGAACAATAACAGAATAAATCATTTACAAAGCATTAAAATCTTTTTCTTATTTTTTTCCCAGAAACTTGACATCTCTAAATAAAATTGTGTCAAAATGAGAAGTTAAAATCGTAGCAGCACGAACTGTAGAAATCGTAGTTATTTTATTATTTGTTAGTCTTGTCCTCTTCTTCGCCTTATTAATAGCATTACTGAAAATGTTTGCTCGCAAATATAAGTAGGGCCAATCATACATCGAATTTTTGAAAATTTAGAAACAAGATATTTATAAAATCAATCAATTACTCTCTAAAGAAATGGTTTTTCATCATAGATGCATCACATTGAAAGTCGATGATTTCCATCTGAAAATTTGATGATAATTTTGATTCATCGACTGTAAAAGAGGATGTAAGGAAAGCTCAAGTTTTAAATCTTTGAGTATTTTGTCAAAAATACTCGGCAGGCCGCAATGTAATTCTTGGCGGGCCAATTGCGGCCCGCGGGCCATATGTTTGAGAATCCTGGTCTATATAACAGAAGTCCAGAATTATAAAAAAAATTCTTAAGTCAGTAACTATTATAAAAGTTCAAGAGCTAGAAATTGAAAAAGAAATTAAATTCATATAGGTATGGTAAAAACTTTTAGCACTAAACTACACAGAAAATTTAGATATAATGAATAACCTATGAAATCTCGCACTACATATCTGTTCTAGAAGTTATGTATACAAGAATTCAAATGTTTATAAAAAAAGTGAGAAATAAAATATATAGACAAAATCATAAATAAACAAAGGACTAAGAAGATACAATCAGAAGTCGGATATCGAAATAAATGCGAACTTCTACATAGTTATTAATAAAAGCCTAGATTTATTCCAGATTCAACGCTCATTTTTCTAAAGCTGCAAAAAAAGAAGAAAAAATACATTATGAGATCATTTTCGTCATAATGGAAGACGATTTTAGAAGTTGAAGCATAGGCTGTAGAATGGGTGGATGACTGCTCAGAGGGAGGAAGAAGTTGGATGCCATTTTTGAACCATTTATAAGTAACTTTGGGAGAGCCAAAAGCTTCACAGATGAAAGTTACGTCGCTTGATTCATCAACATAGGCGTTGTGTAATGGTAGAATGAAAATAGGTGCGGCTAAACAAATACGATAAAATTGAAAAGACACATAATTCAGAGATAGACAATTGCTATTTTATTTCCGCGTAAACTTTTCAATAATTAACGTATTTAGAAAAAAGAAACCTGTCAATTGCAATATATAGCAAATTAAAATTTAACTGTTAATTATTATAAGACTTTTTGTTTCAAATCAAAGGAAACGCGTATATAACTAAATCGATGTTTTTTCGCTCTAATAAATCATTAGTTTATTATTCAGATTGAAAAAAGCGAAAATTAAATATAACTTAAGAATAAGATGTAAACTGCAAAACAAATTGAAATAAATAACAATTCAAGGGTTAGATCGTGTGTTTGCAGATCCATAAAAAAAGTAGATCAAAATTATGATTCCAATGTTAAGCTTCGCTTGACAAACATTTTTTTCTAACGCCATTGACAGACACAGGGCTTTTTTGTCCAATTTTAAAACAGAGTTAGTTTTCTATATAAAGTTCATAACATCAAACAGCAAAGCTGGAAACATATATTTTAGCAAAATTACAAGATAAAGATTTTAATGTATCAATTTTTTTCAAATGGACTAACGCCATCTAAGCTCATAAAAATGTTTTATGAGTATGATCTCAGTATAGTTATCTTCTACTCAAAATTATGACACTTATAAACATCACAATCATTCAATGAAATGTTTTTACTTTGCATTTATAGATATGTAATAAAAATTAGATATAAGTTAGCACATAAACATAATTGTAAACAAAATTGGTGAAGACATTCACATCAAATAATTAAGGCGCTGGATTGATTCAATTCGTCGTTTCGATCATATCCAGGACATCACTGCAACAGCAGATATATAGATTTATTGTGAACGTTTGATCCACAATTCATTCTAAGCCAGTTACCAACGTGTCATTTAAATCATAGGCGGGACAACACTGCAACATCAGCTAAATAGATAAAATTGTGAACGTTTACTTGCGCTCTGTTGTGCAACCTACCCACAAATTATTCTATGTGAGTTACAAATGCGTCATTCGGATCATAGCATGCGGATCATTAGTTGTGTTTCATCCATTACCACAATTTATTGATTGTATTTGATAATATTGTAGATTTGATTGGAGCACAAGTTGTGTGTGAGATTTGTGAAGATACGAAACACATCAACGTTTATTTTCCTTGATACGTCACAAATACTGATTTATCACAAACATAATTCTTTTTATTCCTAAACTTGTTGAATATCATCTTCCATAAGTTGTGTGTCTTTCCTAAACTATGTCTTCATCCGATTTTTCTAAAACTTCTGAAGAAAGTTCTTCAAGCCAAGAAACCTTTTCATCTCCTTCAAGTTTTTCTTGTGAAATTGATGGGAACTTGACTGCTCCACCTGAAAGAATTTTCATGGGAACCTAGGCTCAGTGATACAGGCAGGAGAGAAAGACTCAATATTAGAAATGTTTATAACAGGCCTCCTAGACCTAAAGGTGTTGCGAAAAACATGAGATTTTTTTTTTCTATTTTAAAATTGTTTTTTGATGTGGAGTTGATTACCTATATCTACTCAATGACGAAGAATAAAATTGATTCGAATTATGGGTAAGAGTATTTTTTTGTTTTACATTTATTCTTAGTTTATTTTTCTAGGATGAGGCATCCTAAATATTTGCATTTGTACCATTGCTACAATAAATTTACGGTTGCCCATCTTCTTGCGTATTTGGCTCTCTACTTATCATAGGGCAAGATGGAGAACAAAAAGTGAAAGTTTCCGATCTATTTTCTTCTTCTGGTACACCTTTTTTACGTGTATGCCTGGGACGTGACATGTTCAATCTCATAAATATTTTTTATGTTTTGATAAAAAAGAAGAGAGGAACCCAAATAACAAAATAAGCCCTATAAGAAAAGTGCATGATCACTTTTATAATATTTTTTCTCTTTTTTGGACTCCACACTCTGCTATTACAATAGATGAGCAGTTAGTATCTTTCAGGGGAGATGCCCTGTGAAAGTGTGACCCCAAAAACCTGAGCATTATGGGATAAAACTCTGCCACGTCAATGATTCCAAGTTTTACTATTGCTTGAAACCTGAAATATATGTCAGCGGACTTGAAGATTCAACATACTTTTCTGGAATAAACATTTCAAAGCGTCTAATTGAAAATAGTGATATCCCAGCAGGATGTGGAGTCTATACAGACAGGTTTTTACAAGCCACGCTCTTGCAGTTTGGTGTAGTGAAAGAAATCTGTCGCTATGTGGGACAGTCATGTCGAACAAAAGGTTCGTTCCTTATTTGTTTCGCCGCCCTTATCTCAAGCAACTAAAGTTAGCTGAATGTGAAAGGCGTACAATTTATTCCAACTTTGTTTCATTATCTGCATACATCCCAAAAAGACATGCAAAGCGAAATTTCAAAGTGGTTTACATATTATCTTTGCAGCACAAAAATATTAAAACTAGCGGTGTTTTATCCAAACCTGAAAGCTTACTCTGCTACAATGAAAATAAAGGAGGGGTTGACGTAGCTAATAAGATGTTGAAAGCTTACAGATCTTATAAGCCTAATAGGCGGTGGGCATTTACTGCCTTTTGCAACTACCTTGACATGAGTGTTTTTTAATTCTTGGATTATTGCAAAATTCAACTCACCCGATGACTTCCCTAGCACAAAAAGCAATGGAAGAAAATGTTTCATAAAGAAACTAGCTTTCTGTTTAGCTGAAGAGTCAATGAAGATAAGAGCAATGCTTTCCGAATTGCCTTTAACATCAAGTATATTCTTTCATACTACGCAACGAATCAGAACCAACGACCTCCAAAAGAGCATCTAGTTCCGTATGTGTTTCTAAAAGAAGCAGAAGTTCTAGAAAATGTGTGATAAATGTAAGCAAATCATCTGCAAACTGCATTCAAAAGTTGCTTGTTTCAATTGTTGAAATTTTAACGCCATCTATAACTTTTTTGTCAAGTGAATTATTGGGTTTTTTAGGCAATAAATTTTTTTCTCAATATATTTATCCATTTTTTCAGTATGAGTTTTTTGAGGTAATCATTGACGTTTACACAAGAGTTTCGGTAAACTTTTCTATACAAATTTTCACGTAACCGTCGTTTGATTACTAGCTGCGTCAAAAAAGTATTTAGTCCGTCAAGCGAGGCATTAAATAAGCATAATTCTTTGTAAACTTTCTTACTTCCACCTATTTCATTAAAAGACAATATTTAGCGTTAATGATTGAATTAAAAGAAAATAAAGCTTGCTATATAGCTTTTAATATTGTGGGTATTAGGATGGGATACAAAGAAGTTTTTGTTATAGAGTACCCATGTTTAAAAAGCCAAGGAATCACTTGTATGCATGCAATACATCATTCAAACAGAGATATAATCTTTCTTCTTTACAGAAAGTTCAACATAGAAAAATTCCGTTAGGAAATTTTCACACGTGAACATTATTTATCATACGATCTTCAACACTTTGACGCGCTTCATTTCAGGCATTATGTAGAATGTAAACACAAAATACCATCATCATAATTTATACGATTTCATAAATCATGTAGTGCACTTTTTCAGATCCAGAATTTCTAATTTTTTTGAAAAAAGTTAGAATAAATTTTTATGTTTATACTCACAAGAAAATATGGTAATAAATTACAGGTAACACTTGTAGCATTGTACATACAGACACTTGAAATTCAATAGCCATAAAAATAGAGAAGATGTACCAGCAATAGAAACTTGAATTGATTTTTCATCTTGTCCGGCAACGTTGGAAGCTTTGCAGGTGTAGACACCAGCATCTGCAGAAGTTATTTTAGAAATGACTAAAACTCTGCCAAAATCCATTATTTTGGAAGACTTAGGCAAAGGTCCACGCCTACGTGTCCAATTGTAAACAGGAAAAGGGCTTAAAAGAAAAACGAAAGTGTATAAAAAAATAGACCCTTAACGTTAGCTAAAATTTTGCTATTGTGTCCTATTTAACAATTTCGCAAAAGGATTAATCTTAAAAATTTTAGAATTGAGTAATCCCATACTCTTAGGTAAAATAGTTATTTAAATATAATAAAAATCAAAACTGTAAAAATTTTGTAAAGATTGAAAATATAACCTAGAGTTTATATACTCTATTTATCAGGCGCATTCGAAACTATGCTCGAGACAAAATTCAGGCACCCTTTGGCGTCGCCTGATTCAGAACAACGAGAGTTGCCGAAACTCAGTGAAATTTTTTGTCCTCTTTAGTGAAATATAATAATTGTATTAAATATGCATAAAACTACTCTTTATAAGCTATATATTATTATAGCTGCTTACGTTAAGAAGGATCAGATCATTTTTATTGACTTTTTAGAATTTTTATTGGTTTCGTTTACTTTTTATTTTTTAGTGTGAATGGAACTTATTTTAATTTTTAAAATAAAATAAAATAAGTTGTGTAAAACCAAAATCAGTGTTCATAGTGGAGAAACAAGTCTAACGAAAGCATACAAAATAAGCATCCTAACACTTACAACACTTTCAAGGAGGAAATTCCAAACAAAAAGTAAGGAACATCCAACTTCTCTGTATGCTTAACTAGAAGTCGAATTACGTGCATCTCTAAGTATATAAGCTGTTCCAGCGATGTATAATACATCTTACTTCTTTTGTTTCAAAGTCTTCATTTTCTTTGATCACGTCAATCAAAGGCTCATTTCGTGCACATACATCTTATCAATATTTTTGATAATAATTAAAAAAATCATGATGGTAAAAGTTTATTCATTCATAATTACAATACTTACTCTTAAAAAAGCCAGTCCTCAGTCGCCAGCAAAAATTCCTAACTTATGTGTACCCATCGACAAAAAGGGCCTCAAATGTTTGAATTTCAGCTTTCTTAAAATTTGATTTTGTCGAAGTTTTTAGTCTGTCTCTCAACTTCTACACAGGAGAATTTTCCTGTATATATTTTAATCAGGCACGTTAATAAGGGAGCAAGAAGTGAGTGGCATAGCAACCTTGAGAAAAAGTTATAGCGATTATAAATTATAATCAACATTTTATATAACTCACATGGTCGATCGCATTCCATAATAATGTTTACATTGAAGATATTTAAATTACAGAAAAGCGTGTCTACAAGCAAATATTGTTATCAATAAAAAATCTGAACTAGATATTTATACGACTAGAGTATTTTAAATAATGACGCACACGTAAAAAACATACTGAGGAAAATAACTAACAAAAGAAATGGTATGAGTTTATGTTGAATCGGTGTCAAAACATTTAGTCCACAGACGTTTCGTCGCTGGGCGATTCGTTGAATGGATATTTGGTTTCGTAGCGAACGATTGTTTAAATGAATTGCTGAAAAAAAACAAACAATTACTCTCCCTCTTTCTATATACATGATAATTATAATCGTGAAAGGGTAAGAGAGTTTTTACTTCAGGTTTTTGTAAAAGGAACTTTAACTTATTAAAATAAAAGGCAATACATAAACTGACTAAACATTTTTGTTTGAGGATGATAAAAAATATTAGTTTCACTTATTAGCTAAATTTGTGAAGGCTCGTTTCTATTATAATTAAGCAATTACCTCGTTTGCTGTTTACCAATATAAAAAGCGCATATCTTTTGGCCGCTTACACTCTTTCGACGAAAAGGCGGTTCGACCAAATATCCATTCGAGGAATCGTTCGGAAACCATATGTCTGCTCGACGAAGTGTCACGGGAAGGAACGTCCATCGACCAAACGTCGAATTAAGGGTGAATTCTACCAACGAAGTGAAAAGTCATTTCAAATAAAAGATTTTCTAATACAATATAGGATCAATATATTTAAAGCCTGGACATATAAATATCTTTTAATAATAATAGTGCACTTATTGCTATTGACATGTACCAATTCAATGTTAATGCATATTTAATAGCTAATCAGCAAAAATTTAAGACGCATTTAAAAATTTCGATGAGAAGAATTTCTAGGAAATATGGTGAGAAGCTAACAAATAAAAGAAATGTACTCGCCATAGGCAACGCATTCAAAACGCAAATCTTGTCCAGCTAAAACAGAAGAGGGGAAGATAGCAGGAAAGCCAACTTCAATGACAGGCCTTCTTTTACTCGTCACAACTAAAATAAAATAAACCTATGCAATATTATAAAAAAGAAAAGTAATTCATCATATGTTATATCATCACTAAAGGCGGAATTTTTGAACGCTTAGTAAGGAGTGAAATTTCTCCTCCGAAAGGCGTATTTATCGATAAGGAGTTCCTTCTAAACCCCGCTATTAAAAAATTTTCAAATGGGGTTTATCAATAGTGGAGAAAAAATGCAGGGCTATTTATTCATAAAGATATTCATCGAAATCACCCCTCCAAGGATTTATAGATAGTTGTAATAATCGTATAGGAGTATTTATTCACGAAAATGTTCTACGCAAAGTTTAAAGAGGCATTTTATCGATAAAAATATAATATGTAATGAGATGCATTCATAAAGATATTTGAAATCACAAAGAAAGAAAACTTCCTTTCTTTAGCAGTCTCAAATTTTTTAAGAATACCTTTTTTCAAAAAAAAATGCAAAAAAAATAAAACACTAAAATTACTAAATAATTAATAATATGTAAAATGATAAATCTGAAGCTGCAAAAGAGACTAAAAAATGGAAAATTTAAAATTGACATTGTAAAAATGTCAAAATGTATTGTGATATCAAATTTTTTGTCATTTTTGCAATCGCGATATTATTTTCTTTAAAATCAGCTATTAAAATAGAAAATTTGATAAATTTGAACTATTTCGTAAAATCTGTCTCGGTTTGATATTTTTAATCTGGTGCTAAAAATGCAAATGCGTTATTAACAAACTGGCAAATTGGTTATCGCTTTTTTAGAGTATTTTAGTATTTAGACTTTTTAATTTTATCAATTTTTTTGAAAAAAAAATATTTCTCCAATTTTTTTTAATTATGTTTGGTGTAAAATAAAATGGGTATGTGAAAAAAATTAGAAAAGAGGTTGAAAATGAACAAGTTATAGATAAATGAAATTGTGTCTTTTACATGATGTGAATAAAGGGCTTATTGGAAAAAATAGAAAATATTAATCAAATGTAAGGCATAAAAATATGGGTGAATTTTTTTTAAAGATAAGCATAGTCAAGGCGAGAATTTTTTTAAAAAAGTCGAAAAAATGATTCAAAGCTACGCTTCCTATTCCTTTAAAATTTTCGACTCCACAACTCTGTTCTGAAGACAACGTATAAGAAAGTGTATTTAAAACTTTTTAAAAAAAAAAATTTTTTTATCTTTAAATATAAACAATTTAAGGAAATTTCATGAAAAAAATAGTAAAAGACTATCTTTTTTTTGCAAAAATTGTATACATAGATCACTGTTAAAATTCTCTATTTTTGTGCACCTACCGTGATTAACTTTGTGGTGAAAATTTTCTAAAAAATATTTTATTTAATCCAAACGTTGTGCTTGGATATTAACAGACACCCAAATTTGTGATGAAACGAGAATAATGACAATATAGAAAGATATACTTTAATAAAACTTTAAAATATTTCTTTTGTATCAAAATTCATCATGCATATTATATAAAATTGAATGTTTATGTAACATATATGCTTGTTCACACAGATATACAGTTAACCTTCGTTTATCCGAAAAGAAGATTTAAAAAAATTGTTCGGATAATGAAATTATCTGGATTGTCAAAAAACAATTATTTTGTTGTTAGATTTTAAGGGGTGAATATAATACGATACTTTAATTGAAACACTACACCATTATAACTTAAATATTTTACCAAAAACGTTAAATGCTTAAATATTTTTATTAAAAAGATGTGAATCTTTTATCCTTAGTGTATTCAAAGGAACAGTAAAATGATATACAGTAATCTTGAGCTATCCGTACCCCATATTTGTATTCTTTGAATGCTGCCTGATATTTGATTGATTATTGAGTTCTAACTGCGAAATTATTCGCCTTCAGATTTAATAGAGACCCTCTTAGGGCCGTCTAGACTGATCTCCATTCTTCTCGGAACAAAAGGTTACCTAATTCCAGCAAAAATCATTTTTGGAATTTTTTTTGAAAAATAATTACAAATTTAATTCCAACATCGTCAGAAACCCACATGCAATCATTTACAATGGTTAGAGATCCAGTCTATATATCAAATTTTAACCAAGATTTGGTACTTTGACACTTGCATTTGAAAATAGAAAGAAAGTATTTTGGTACAATAGAAAGGTAACAATTTAAAAAATCTCGGATCAGGGTCAAGGATAAAAATCAAATATATGAATCATTCAATACAAATTTCAGAACCGGAAAGTGAAAGAATTCAAACAATACATAGGTTATATTATTTAATTAAATTTGTAGGTCTAAAAAAACAAAAAAAAATTCTTAGGATATCTTCATTCTATTTTTTTATCTATTAATGATACACATCCTGATTTATTGAAAAATACCAAATTGTACACACCTCGGAACTTATCAGTATCATCAGATGCTGATAAGTGTCTCTTTAAATTCTCCTTATATACTTATAATTTCGTATATCAATTCTATATCACCGTTCATTTCAGATATTTGTTCTTTTCGCTGAACAAAATTAATCCTCCCTTTTTTTAAAAAGTAAAGTAAAAAAATGAAATACTTACAACTATTCTTCACATTTAGAGGAATCGGATTACTCGTTTTGCCGACGCTATTTGGAGTGACTTGATTTTTAGAACCAACACTTTTAACCATGCATATATAATTCCCAGAATCTGAAAAATCTACCTAATTCACAAAAATATAAAATAGCCTTTAATCTGTAGCATCTGCGATTATAGTGTTCAAGCAAACGAGAGAAATACTAGTGACATAGCGCTCCCAATTTTTTGACAGATAATACAAATGTCTATAGAGATGACGATGCTTGGACAAATCAATAATGTAATGTAATCGTAATAATGAAATTTGATTAGTCACAAAAAAATTGTGCACACTTATCACTTATTCGCAGAACTTTTAAACAAAGTATTGATAAGTATTTTCAACTTTATATATTAAAGGCGAAAAATGCTTTTTATGTTAGCTAACATCTCTCTATATATAAATATATAAATGGACTATAAAGGAGAACTATAGTAAGATTTCACTTCACTTTCTTTATTCACTCGCAAAAATCCTTTCCTTGCATCTTCACCCCAAAAAAACAACTCCATCTACTTTCTGCTTGACTTAAGTTGAAAAAGCCTAATAGTGTCGAAATATGTATTCTTTTCAATAAAGATTTGTCATACTAACTTACTATATCCTCACTCATATCTTTGAATCCCAATATGACAGTCTTTCAGCCTCAACCTTCTGTGAATACAGCATATTTAAAAAAACTTTCTAAGGTTGAACAAATGAGTAAAATGTAAGTATCTTCTAGAGATGTACCAATTAATGGACAACTAATCGGTAATCTGCTAGATCGGCTTCTTCGCCGATTAATCGGTAATAAACGTAGGCTGCCGATTAATCGGTAATAAACGTAGGCTGCCGTATTTAACAAAATAGCGCGGAATAAGTGATTTTCTGATTTATCTACTTTTCTAAGACTTTTGCTTCAAGAATAATATATTTAATTGAGATATAGACATTCGCATTAATTTTTTTATTATTTTTTAAGAAATGGAAAAAAAAGTTCGAAAAATTCTCAAACGTTTTTTAAACTTTCTCTTTTCGTTCTCAAACGTTTTCTCAGCTGCCGATGAAACCAATCATCCCTTTTTTAAAGATTACAAAAAAACAATTAATTTAATTAAAATTGAAGTTAATTTAAATGTTTGAATAAGTTTTAAATTTTGTGAAGAATTTTGAGATAAGAAAAAAATTAGAAAAAACTAATAGGTAAATCAAAATAAGTAAAATAAATTCTAAAAATATAAGAAAACAATTTTATTAAATTTGAAAAAAAAATTAAGCACTTAAAAAACTTGTAAATGATCATTTTAAAAAAGATATTAAAAAAAAATTTTAATAAAAATTTAAATAATTTAAATAAAAATTATTATTTAATTTAAAAAATTTTTAAATGATTTTTCTAAATAAAATTTTTAAAGACATTTATGCTCAACCCTAACACTGGAGGTTCCAAGTAGCAAAAATAAATAACCGGCCGATTATTCCGTAATCGACAAAAGTTCTTATCGGTGCATCACTCTTATTTTCCAAAACGTTTATATGTCCGAAAAAATGAATTGGTATCGATTTCATATGATTTACCTCATATCCTCGATTGAGAAAAATTCGCTACGCGGAAAGATGCAGCAAAAATTGATATGTATATATGAAAATAAACCAGATCCTTTCTTGCGTATAGATGATTTCGAAGATTGTCATCACGGGAATGAAAAAAGTTGACTTAACTATAACACCCCCTACTTTTACTCAATTTGCAACCTAGAAATAGCCGAATATTATCAAGAAGTGAATTCAACAAGTTCAAATGTTTCAAACAAGGCCATGATACAGATTCCTATAACCACGGTTACTAGTATTTGCAGGATTACATAATTATAGAGAAGTCTCGGAACCTAAGCAATGCGAATATGAAGGGCAAACTGGACTAGCGTAACTGAATACACGTATAAAAAATAACAAGTAATTGAAATGATTTTTAAAGGAAGGAGTTGTATTTTCAATTGGATAAATAGAAATACTATTTCAAGAGGTATATTATAAATTGGGTAGCGTGAATGTCAAATTAGATTAGAAAAAGGAGAATAATAAAAAAATACTTTGGATATGTACAAGTTTCCTTTCCAAGAATGAAATATCCTTTGATCACTAGCGACAAAATTAGGAAGTCTGTCCTTGAACCAATAATAGCGAATTTCTAGATGCAAATATTCAAAGAAAGTTTATAACGAGAGTATATAATAAATATAGGGAAAATAAGAGAAGAGACAGAAAAAGAAGCAATCACCAGTAATAATAAAGTTAACCCGAAATAAAGTAAAAGAGGAACTAGTGAAGGATCTGAAAAATACTTTCGCTATTTTCGGGACTCAAACAGTTAATGTTGAGAGATGTTCTCAAATACGCAATCACTGGTAAGCGTTTATCAGCGGGAAAATCTTTCAAATCTTGAAAATAAGATAAGCATAGAGAATGAGAGAAAAAGTCAAGATTAAATACAAAAAGAGAATTGGATTGGAGGAAGGAATAGAAGGATTAGGAAATGGCACCCAAAACTAAAGCTCACACTAGGGTTGTATAGCGAGTGGGTGTTTTAAGCTTCTTTTTCTGTTTTAACTTGCCTACAAATAATTGTAACATGAAACATTCTAAAAAGAGGACTGTCAATTTGTTGGAAATATTTCGAGCTTTAATAGTACAATTTAGAAGATTTAATTTGATTAATCAACTAGCTAACGAAACACAATAGTTAGCTAAACTACTCCCCTAACAACCAATTTAAATAGCAAGCAAAATAAATGAAAACTTAGCAAACAAGAGAATAATATAATTAATCACAAAACTAATAATGGTTACTAACTTAACTAGAATGAAAATCGTTAATCTTTCATCAATTAAAAATTAATAACTACAAGAGAAATAAGTTATACCAATTTTAAGATTAATTGTAAATGTGTTAGAAATATTTGTGAATATAATCAGATCAAGTCAAAATTTCTTTGCAACTTTACAAGTTCTTATTTTTAGACAATCTCATGTTACAATCAATTGTAAGTGAGTAAGGTTTTCAAGCCGTATGGTACACACATGCCTTACTTATTGTAGATTTAGGAGGTTGGCAAGATATGATTGCATTGTAGCGATTATAAGCTGTTTCAACGCGTCTTTTCCAAGCTGCAAAATCTTCTATATCTTGTGGGTGATAAAGATGAAGACGGTAAAAACAAATAGGATAAAGCATAAAAGAAATTAATGAATTACAAAATATCCACAAAACATATATACAGGTTTCTCTAATGACTTAAATAAAGACAATTAAATTCGTTCGTGATACAAATTTTAAAAAAGGGGAAAACATGAATTGATTTCAAAAAAGATGGCACATCTGGAAAACAAGGAAAACAAGTTTAAATTGATTAAATTAAAATATGAAAGGATTAACAAAGAAATTGCTGACTTATTGAGTACCGTATGTAAATTTATGCAAAACCGTTAATAACTCTCCATCGCAATGTCATTTTCTCCTGTATCTACACATTCTATTTTCAAGAAAAGAAAGAAAGGATCAACCATTTTATATTATCGTTTTGATAATTTCATATATGAATTATGAGCAAAGAAAAGAAAAGAAATACTAATTTGAAAGGTGGGTTTATTAAAAAAATTATGCTTTATCATATGCAATATAAATCTGACAAAAAAACACTTTTAGATACAAAGTATTTTATCCAACTATTATCCTGGTATAAAGTGGTTTGCAAAGGTGCATTGAAACTAAGCATGCTATTGCGTTTTCTTGTCTAAAAGCTATGATATATTTTGTGCAGAATAGTCGTTTATAAGTATGGCTGCTAGGTGTCCCAGCTTTATCTTCGCTTAAAAACGAAATCTATGGCGATTTACAAGAGTTTATACCAATTTGACTATAAATATGATTGATTATCTCTTTTTTAGTATGAAAACTTCTCTTTTACTTTCAAAGTATTTTTCATCTTAACTATTTTTGTAAGTAATAAAAAAATTTGTTCGCGATTCTTTTCAAGACCATTTTTGTCCGAGTTTAATGATTTAAAAATCTGGCTACCATACTTATAACCCCAGTGAATAAGGCATTTCTTATACCATTATTCGGCCTTAAAAAACTAATCAAATAAAAGAATGATGATATTCTTGCCTAAAAGTAATTTGATTAATTTCGATGTACAAGAACAATTTTATGTTTATTTAAAGTTATGAAACTTGTTCTAATAATCAAGAAATATAATAATGAGTGAACCGATGTAAAAAAAAGAAACTTACATCCAAAATCAAGACTAGCCTTGGGACTAATGACAGTGCCTAGAGAATTCGATACAATGCAGAAGTAGACACCTGCGTCCCTATCTCTCACTGGATTAAATATTGTGAGGACACCGTTCGTCTGCGATAAGTACTTGCTGGAGAGTGCGGAAACTTTTTCATCGTTTTTGTACCAGGTGTACTGCGCAGGGGGATACGCATAGACTTCGCAAATCAAATTTATTTCATCATTTTGACTTTTTTCATTGTACAAAACATCTTGAGGTATAATGGTGAACGATGGAGCGCGTTCTATCAACTCCTTTTCATAATTTTCGAAAAACCCATACGCTAAGAATAATGAAATTGAAAAAAGAAAACAAAGCACAGAAAATGATTGATCAAATTGAGCAGGAAAAACTTTATTCTAATTAAAACTTTTTTAAACCTTCCCAAAGTGAAATTAACCTCAACCTCCAATTTTATTATATAAATCATTAACTCTATATTTGAACACATTGAATTGCTTCATAGATTTGGAGTTAAAATTAAAAAGGAAGAGATAAGTTATGCTTCAATGAAAACATCATTGGCCATAAAGTTAATATATATACTTCATGATACCGTTAGTGCCAAAATCATGACGAAGGGAGTAGTAAAGCGAGAAAAATGGGCCGATGCTTTGAGTACAACAAAATAAAGGCGTCAAAGGATTAATTAGTTTTTCGCTTTATTGAATTCGCGTGTATTGCCACAAAAATGTTTTTTTTCATTTTGTGCTTATAAAATATTTCAAAAATGGTTGCTACAGTTCGTCTTCTTATTTTGAGTTTTATATAAAAAGACCAGGAAGTTAATATAAACTAGAAAGTTAGGATGGGCAAAGAACACTCCCCTCCCCCTTCTCTGGGTGAATCCATCCTTATTCTATGCCAATATTATTCCTCCCATGAATCCAATAGGGAGGATTCACTTCGCAAATCAGGAACTGTTTGCATATATTTTAATGAAAGAGGAACATGAACTTCTACGTGCAAAGTTTCAATTTTATCATCTCACAGGAATACTGGAGCTGAGTAGTTGGATCTAACTTTATAGCATCATTGCAATAATGATTTTTACACGTTCTGGAAATTTTATCTAAGTACACTATTGTGTACAATTCTAACTTCCGAGATAAGGAAATTGAAAATTTTACATTGCATGACGGAGCACAAAAAGTTTGATTGCAAAAGTATATTATAATTTAAAAGTAATTTCCTCAGGTTAGTTTTAATGTAATTTATATAGAATAAAAAATTTTTTAATAAAATAAATTTTTTTCCTACCATAATCTCTATACAAGTAGGACAGCTCACGGCTGTAAACATGATTTTCTTTTGAGAATTCACATATGTAAGATAAATTTTTGTTATCCTCAGCAAACTTCCACCTCCAACTAGCCACTTCATAAGAAAATGAGTACACACATCGCTTTCCAATGAATTCTTCACCACTCCACTCAAAAAATGGATTCAAGGTGGACTGCAGAAGCTCGGGCGCCCAGCCATTATTAAATGTAAAGTAGGATGAATCACCTTGCCAGATCCAGCTTAAAAAACCAAATGAGTATAATTATTATTAAGATTTTTTATTGACAATGACCAAAAGTTTTTTTCTCTTTAGGAAATCCAGACATTAACAGCACAAAAATTTTTTAGATTTTGATTATTATATTAAATAATAATCGTTAAATCATTTGATTTTCGGAGAATTCAAATTTTTAAACACATTTGATTATTTTTCATTAAAACGTTAATGAACCAATGTTAGAGATTTTCAACATTTTTACAATTTTTTAATCATTTAATAAAAAAGTGTAGGGAACTCTTTTACTCTGATCTTCTTTTCGAATTTACTATCAAGATTTTTCATCTCCTCACTATTTTTGTAAATATACCTTTTTATACCCAAAATATAAAGAATTTGTTCCGCCTCGGACGGAGCATTTATTTGTATTAATATATCATCAATACCATTTTACCCGAGATATATTAAACTTGAATAGTAATGTAATAAGGCCTTGCTACACTTTTAATTCCAATTTTCAATTATACCTGTATTATTAAGTTTTAAGAGTTTTGAAGTGTTGTTTGAAATGGGGGGAGGGGTGCAAGATTAGCATTTGCCCCGAGCGGCATTAATAATAATAATAGGCACGCAACTGTATAAAAAAAAGACATGCAAGATTTAAATATTTAAAAATTTTAATGAACGATTTTTAAAATACTGTAAATCAGGAATTTTTCATGGAGGTTAAATTTTCGCTTTTTGAGAGTTAAAAATTTTCTCGTAGTGTTATTTTATAGAGCAATCAAATATTTTCAAGATTATCTTCATATGTTATACTTAATTTTCTCTGCAGGAATCTCAGATTAATATATTCGCGAGTTATATTAACCGGTTATCGACCACAGTCGGAATATGTCGACTTTACAAAAATGTGAATCGTCTGCGTTTATTAATGCTTTTTAATACAAATCTTCTGCTTTATACTAGATATCGTCTGATTATTCTGGTCTTCGGGTTAAATATGAGATTTTCGCCAATTTCTCGAAAATAAGAATAGATATAATAAAAATGTGATTGATTCAGGGGCAAGGGTATAAAATGAAGTTATAATTGTGCAAACAAAAATAAAACAAAAAATTAAGATAGCATTATTTCATTTTACTCAACATCATTCAAAAATAGTTTAAAAGCTAAATTGATACAAGCAACAAAAATCTACAAAAAGTAAAATAACTTTTAACATTTTGCAATGATTTGACATTTATAATATCTTTTAAGGAAAAAAAAAAGTCCAGAAAAAGTTATAGAGAGCTTCAACAAAAACAAAAAAAAATTTCAGCATAACTTAAATTTTTTGAAAACTAATTTGACGTACCCCCTACAGCATACTCTATGGGTGGCATGGCAGATTGGTTAAGATGATAGACTTAGCACGGAAGCCTCTGGATTCGATTCCTCATCGATACAAATTTGTTCATAATTTGACATAAGCGGTACATCAGTGCCTTGTCAATAAAAATACACCCGCTGTACCTTACCTTTTACTCAAAATTGAAAAATTTGCTACATAATTAGCATAAGAGAGAAAGGTAACAATATAAACTAATAAAGCAATTTTCACTATTTTAAAATGGAACCGCCTGTTCTCAGAATAATTTCAAAATAATAGGAGGCATAAAGAATTAGAGTTTATTTGATATTTTCAAGTTTTTATAAGCAGCAAAAGCCAACGTTTAAGTAGCTAACCCTTATAATTAAAAAATTATTTAAACTAACGGTCGACAGACATTCCGCCCCATAGATAATTTGCCCCATGACAAATTGTCTAATAGGTTATTAGTCTCATCCATCTTTGCCTCCACCTCTTCTCTTTCTTTTTTGACCTCACCCCTCTCAAATTTGTGTTTATTTCGTTCAATAATCATCATAGCTTTGCAATCAATAGTCATATTATTGCAATCAAACATAAAAAAAGCAATCAATCGACATAGGTTTTTATTCGAATTTCAATTTTTTATTTTTAAATTATAACTATTGCATAACTTTTTTACAGAGAATTTTTTAACCAATAAAAATGATAAAAGTTAAGAAATTTAAAAAGCATGAAACTAAAGTAGCTTTTTTACTAAAAACTCCTTCGTTTTGACTTCTAAAAAAGTTATCTTTTTTTTTGATAAAATATGTAGTTGAGGTATAATTTTAAATCATTTTTACAACATAAAAATGATTGATTGTTAGAATAATAGATGTAGTTATTAAAGCAGGCTTGACTATAGTATAAGTGAGTCTAGTTATTCAATAATTAGATCTTATTGAGCATATTTTGAAACTAATTAAATGTGATAAATGATTGAATGATAATTAAATGTTGTTTCGTTTTGACTTCTACAAAAGTGATCTTTATTTTTGGTAAAAAATGTAGTTACGGTATCATTTTAAATCATTTTTACAACATAGAAATGACTTTTAAGCGTTAAGAATGCCCTTCTAAAGCGTTAATGGTTTTAATTATTAAAATTTAAATTGAATAACTAATTAACTGGTAATACAACAAATTATCAAAATCATGTATAGACTTAGATGAGTTAATAGTTTATTATAAAAGTGAATAAGCCTACTTAAGTTATCGTCACAAATAGAAAAAAATATATAATTAAGTTAAAAGGAGAGCTAATGTTTAAAAATATGTGTGGAAAAAAGGCAGGATAATTAGTAAATTGCATCCATTTCATCATAAATAAGATTGCGACTATTGTATCTAACTAAAATTACAAAATTAGAAAGTTTTTTAAGTATATTTATTAAAAAAATAATATTCACAATCCTGCAATATAGATAAAAAGGCGAAAAAGTTAATAGAAAAGGAATAAAAGATTAATTCTTAACCCTCAATAAATTCTCCAAAATAGATATATATTACTACATAAATTTTTCAAACAAATATTATTAAAACTACAAAATGGGCAGCCAGAATAAAAATTCAAAAAATTAAAGATAAAATTTTATTACTTATCCTCATTAACTTTTTTGATTCCCGATGTAAACCATTCTTTTTGAGATGGATCATGATTCAAAAGATATCCCGCAATAAATTCATGCTCTTTTTTGCTATTAACACTTAAGAGAGATCCACCAAACTTTTTAAAGCATTTCTTTTCAGCTTCTTTGGCATTCAAAATCGGCGCAAATACAAACTGGTAACAATTTTCAGAAAATTCAACCGTATAAAATGGACAAGTATCTAAAAAAATAAACACGTAAAAATTTTAGTTTAAAAAGTTTAATTTTAAAATTAAAAATAACAAGCAAATTCATTTCAATTTTTTTAAGTGAATTTTTTTCAAAAGCGGATCTTCATGAATTAAATATTCATTTTCTTCTTTTGGTTATTTTTTTAAAGATTAAGCCAAAATAAATAAATTATAAATTTTAATATAAATAAGAAAAAAGTATCTTCAGTAAAATCCTCCAAACTTTTAGCTACGAGGTTCTACTCTCTTTATCCAATCAAAAAAATTCAACAATAAATAAATTATAAATTCAATGCACATATAATTTTTTTATTCAAAAAAAGGTACTTTGTCCAAAGTCGTTAAAATTTTTAGCAAACTGCAAAATAAATAAAAAGAGTATTTTATATAAAAATAGAGCCATTAAAATATTGGAGTCAAACAAAAATATACTAAAAAAAAAGCAGTTATGTTGTATCAAGTTGACTGCTTTTTCAAGATCTGTTTGTTTAGATTGTAATTGTTCTGAAACTCTGCGAACTTTTCTAAGGATGTCAGAAAAAAAATCAGTAAATAAACAAATTCTACATCAATTTGGGCAATTAAACAGCTAGCAGTAATAGCTTGAGCACCAGTGTCATCTGAAAACGTATCATTCAAAAGTTTCATTATACAGTCTAAGAGCTCAAAAGCATTGTTACAAAATTTTTCATGTACTACCGGCTTAGCTACAAAAATATAAAGTTATTCCAACAAACTAAAAATATCATTAGCTTCTCTTACATGTTTGCAGGGTTTACTAAAACTAAATTTAGTCTGTGACTATAGCAGTCAATATAAAAAGCATTTGAAGCTTTATCACGAATTTTTTTTGAACGCTTTTACTTCACCTGTCATTATTGAAGCTCCTTCAAATCCTAAGCCAACAAGGGAAGTTTTATAATTCCAAACATCTAAACCTTCAAAATTACATCAGAAATCGATTCCGCATCTAACATAGTCATTTGTGTGAAAGATATAAAACATTATTGAATACAATTTAATATTTCATTATAAAATCTCACAACCAAAGCTAGTTCAAGTCTGTTTAGAAAAATAAGGACAAATTTTAATTTTCTCCGCTATATCTTCTCTTACCATGGAGAGAGTAGATATTATTTCGTTTTGTATTGCTGAACTAGTGTATTTCTCGTTTTTTGGACCATATTTAACTTTATCAGCAATAATTGGATCATGTTTAGCAGTCAATTGAAAAATTTTCGTACATTTCCTGAATTCAATTCTTCACCACCTTCTATATGGCATGGTAGAGAAATGTTTTGCGTAACAGTCAAAATAATTATTTCTCCGACAGTTTTATTATGACGATCCTCTTTTATCTTTTTTTAATATTCTTTACTCATACATTAAAGGAGAGAAGTTTCGTTCAATTTATTAAATTGGTACTCAGTCCATGCAATACAGGAAGACTCGTGACACTATAGAGAAATATGTTTATCAATCACACCGTCATTTACATGGGCTTTTTTTAACGACGGAAACCAGTTTTAATGAAGGCCTCATCGGTATTTCCAAAAGACGGTAAAGAAAATTGTCTGCATGGAAACCAAAACATGCATTTCTTTTTTTTGAATATTCAGCCCACTCATATTTGCCAAACCAAGATACAACTAATGAACATTCATGGGATTTTCCTTCATTATGCTTTGGGTATTCTTTCAAGCGTAGTTGGATAGGTTTCATACTTGCTTATTGAAATATGTCATATGGCACATTGTTTTTATTTAGAAAAGAAAATTTCGTATATTTTTCAATATTTTCATTTTCGAAATCTCTTTTAACTTTCTTAACTGATTTATCAAGCTCTTCTTCACTGTTTGTTTCACAATTATTGCTTTTTTCAAGATTGAGAAACTTATCCATGAATTATGAGAAAAGATAGTTTAATCAATAGTTTACTAAGGAAGAGGGGGGAGTGCATCGCCCTCTCTCTCTAGCCCTCCTTAGAATCGCCACTTATAATATGCTGACATCTTTATTTTAAATTCTTATATTCTATGTTAAAGTTTAAATACTGATTGGATGAAAACGAAATGACATATAGAAGAAGAATATTTATAAATAATCTATGACGTGTATTAATTGTATAAATTCAAAGTTTAAATGATTTTGATAAAGAAATTTCTTATATATTTATTAAATGAATGATTAAGAAATAAAAAAAATTTGTTAAAATAAAATACTTAATCAATGTTCGATGAAATCTTGGTAATTAATTATTATTTTTTCACTTAGTGTATTTAAAATAAAAATAATAAGACTTTATGACTGTAAGTTAGCTTTTCGATAAAACTCCTTTAAATCTTTAAAAGAGGGTTAAAATTTTAGTTAAAAAAAGTCTTTTAAGGAAGTATAGTAGTAGAAACATAAAAGTGTGCCATTTATTTGAGAAGTACCATATAGAAATGCCCCTTACATGAAATTACTAATTTATTAAAAAAAATCATAAAATTGGAAGGAAATTAAGATAGACCGTTTGATCAATGAAACTATTTTACTTCTTTCAATTAAGGTTATTTTAGTAAAAAAATTCTCTGTTGTTGATGGTTGCGTTATGAACAATGATAATTAAAATGATTTGGTGTCAGTTATAGCCAGAAATTTAACCAATATTGTGCTTAGGAAAGATGGATTGAAGTAAATTCAGTAAAGTGAATATTTTTTCTCTTCCCGGTTCCTCGTATCTTTGTTTCTTTTTAAAACTATTGTTTTGATAGTCATAATCATATATTATTTTACTGATCAATAAAAGAACTGCCTTCACACATTCTCTATTTTGGCTATTTTGACGTTCAAATGAGCAATCCCACAACTCTAAGATATAAGCTAGGATGGTTATTTCTATATGTTTATTATTTATTCAAAACTAATTACTTTCCTATCTTCTTGGCTGATAGGTAGAGGCGTCGCCTACGGATCCAAAGCCTTTGGGTTTGAATCCCGGCGATGCCATCGACTTATCATAAAAAGTTCATCAGTACAGATATGGAAGTTTCTACTTCCTTTGCATGAAACACCCTGTCAAAAAAAAAAAAAAAATACTTTTAAAAAATTTGCAATATTTTTTCCTCAAATTTTAAGTTTTATCATTTTCATGTTATATTTATAGATTTAAAAATATAAATTTGTTTTGCCATATTAAATGTTAAAATATTATTGCTGATATTTTTTTGCTTCGTACTTAACAATCTAAAAATGTATATGTGAACTTTTATAAATTATTTTTCTCTAATATAAAGAAAATTTTTGTTTTCTCTCAAATATGTGGGATTGATTTCTGGCCCAAAATATTTTTGCTCTCTTTTAAATTTTTGGGCCTTCTTCATTTAAATTTGTAGATATGCTGCTCAGTATTATACAAATTATTTTATGATAGAAATTCCGGACATTACGAAATTTTCCTTTCCTTTAATAACGTAGTTTTTTTAAATTAAAGTACTAAATTTATGACCTGGGTTAAGTTTTTATGACTAAAACTATACGGGCAATGTCTAGGAAGAAAAGGACTCAAAAATTATTCGTTATTGAAAAACAGACTTGCGCAAGTGCAAAGTTACACAGGTAAAATCAAAGAGCAACGTTTTATATTAAAGATAAAAGTATTTGGTGAAAGGTTAAATAAATATGATAACATTTTTTTGAGATTTGTATTGTCGGGGAAACGATATTTTTTGATTTTACGATCTGAATGCTTTACCATATTTCAATAACAACCATTGACCATGCGGTCTCCTTCCAATAAATGTCAATTCTCTCAATTATATATCTTTATTTCAATTATTTAAAACACTTGTTTTGCTTGTGAGTAGATTTTTTATATTACTTTTCATGTTACAAGGCGAAGTCTCTGAATTGATATATAAATTTTTTTTTTTATATCCTTTGGGCCATATAGTTACCCCACTAATGCCAAGACTTTGAACAAGGGCTCACAAATTTAACTGGGGCAAATATTTTTTATTGCACATAACAATATAAGATACTTTTTCTCTTTGGCAAAAGGTATTCTCTATATTTTAAAGCTTAAAAGGTTTACAGTAACTGTAGCGTAGTATAATACATAATTTAGGATAGATGTCTCGATTATATTTGCTAACTACAATTTAAAGAGTCGACCCTATTGCTAAAGAACTCAACTTTATAGCATGTTTTTTAAAGTTATGGAACCTTTTATGATATTGTAGATAATAGTATATGTTAGGATTGCTTTAAGATTGGCTTTAACCCATTAGTTATCGCCCTACTTATTTGAGTACAGTAAAAGTATCATAGGTTATCTTCTATAACTTGATTATTATTGGTTTTCTTTAAATTTTCAAAGAGGTTATTTTGCTCTTCTTTTATTTTCTGTACTAACAATTTCATTATTATGTAATTATCGTGTATTAGTTAATGATAGATTAGCTAATTTATTCAAACAATTTACTTTAGTAACTTAATACATGTCTAGGGATCAATATTATGAAAATTCATATTTATACCATATAAAAATCTTTGACTTTTTGTGAGTTTGGAAATTGCCTGCAGTTATTCGCTAAGCCTCTCTCGATAGCTATGTTCTTTCTTTTCTGCTGTTGTCCTAATTGTTTTAATTACAGTTAATTGTTAATTAATGCGTGTCATAAAATTACGATAGCATGATTAGTCTGTCTGATTAAGAAATTACAGCATCAAAGCCTTTCTTTTGTTGAAGACTGAAAGCGTCGGAGTCTGAATGTCAGTTAACCCTACTTCTAAATGCAAAAAATGATTTCAGAAATAAAAATTATCATGGTCGAATTGGTATAAAAACATATATTTCATGTAAAATTAGAGAGAATATTTTGGGATATAGTTTTCAGACATAAACTGCAAATTTGATTGACACTAGCAGTAAAACCTCTAAATGCGAAAACTGTGTTCAGAAATAAAATCATCATGATCTATTTGCTATAAAAACAAATTTTAGAACTAAACGCAAATTTAATTGATACTTATATGTATTTTCAAATTCAAACTGCAAAAATTGAGTCCATAAATGAAACTAGCATGGTTGATTTGGTATAAAAACATATATTTAATTGTAAAATTTGAATGAATGTTTTTGTAGACAATTTTTAGAAGTAAACCGCAAATTTGATTAACACTTATAGGTATTTTCACATCCTAAATGTAAAAAATTAGTTCAGAAATGAAAACAGCATGATTGATTTGCTATAAAAACATATTTCAAGAGAATATTTTTGGAGACAATTTTCAGAAGTAAACCGCAAATTTGATTTATACTTATAGGTATTTTCAAATCCTAAATGTAAAAAATGAGTTCAAAAATGAAAACAGCATGATCGATTTGGTATAAAAACAAATATTTCATGTAAAATTGGGAGAATATTTTTGGAGATAGCTTTTAGAAGTAAACCCCAAATTTTGACTGATATTTTAAAACCTCTAAATGTGAAAAATGTGTTCAGAAATGAAAACAGCATGGCTGATTTGGTATAAAACATATATTTCATTGTACAATTTGAATGAATATTTTTGGAGACAATTTTTAGAAGTAAACCGCAAATTTGATTAACACTTATAGGTATTTTCACATCCTAAACGTAAAAAATGAGTCCAGAAATGAAACCAGCATGGCCGATTTAGTATAACGCATATATTTTATGTAAAATGTGAAGGAATGTTTTTGGAGACAATTTTCAGAAGTAAACTGCAAATTTGATTAACACTTATTGGTATTTTCACATCCTAAATGTAAAAAATGAGTCCATAAATGAAAACAGCATGACCGATTTAGTATAAAAACATATATTTTATGTAAAATTTGAAGGTATATTTTATTAGATATATTTTTGATCAATTAAAATTTTGATTGACATTTTCTAAAAAGTAGCCATGATTATTGAAAAAATTAAATATATAAAGTGTTATGCGTTCCAAACTGTATATAATTATAAATTTTCAGGGTATCATATAATATAGATCCTAAGTTATAAGGTTAAGTACAGATAATATCAAAATTTTGCTGAAAAATTTTAATTTTTGTATTTGATTGACAGTTTTGAACATGAAGGGGTCATTCAACTACCATGAAAATGGTTTCAAAAGATGCAGCTAGCGATTTTAGGAAAAGTCACCAAATTTGAAGGGATATGATTCAGCCAATTTTCTACAATTAATTTTTTAGTGAAGGGGGGGGCGTTTTACGCCCCCCCAGCACTAATAGGGTTAATGGTGGAGAAAAATGTGACTGTATTACGAATGAGTCTTCTAATGAAAATCTTTCTACGGCCGTGTAACAACAAACACTTTTCCGGCTCAAACAAGAATTCCATTACCTAAAGTTTTACAAAAAAGATTTTTTAGAATCATGGTATTAAATCTTCACTTAGTTAGAGTATAGCATATTTAACGATGAGACTTTTTTTGACATGCAGTTATTTCAGTACTTGAACATCGAAATCTCAAAAGGAATTTGTGACCATCGGTTTCAATAACTGGCGATCAACAATAAGTAGGGATGAAAGCTTAAAATGGCATGCGTAATGATCCCTGTCGCTCAATGCCCCGATCGAAGATCTAAACCAAATAAAAGCAGTCGTAACTTATTTAAATTTGTGGACTTGTAAAATTATTATTAATTAGTTTTCGTTATACTAAAGACTCTATCATATATAATTAATGGTTTTCTCTTGTTTAGTTCCAAGGTTGTGATGCTTTTTATAGTTGTTTCTAAAACAACAACTATAAAGTCCCTGTAATTATCCGCAGTTATGGTCCGGTTGGGAGTTGATATAACACGTATAATGTATAATAATTGTGGTGTACTTATTGGACAAAAATTCCTCTATAAATTTTGAAAATTATAAAAAAAAAAGTTTGCCCCCCCCCCATTTCCTTGCCAAAAATTTTGAGAATTTTTGATATTCCCTCTTATAGAAATTCTATCCTGGGCTATATTTTTGAATGCAAATACGCATTAATAATGAAGCTGGTTTTAAACGTTTGACTAAACAAATATGATTAGATATTTTTTAATAATATAATTTCAAATCAATTTTAGCAGTCTTCAAAATGAAATCTAGAAATCAAGAACAAAGATCGCTTACCAATAAATTGATTCAACTACAATATCTCACTCGAAAAAATCCAGAGCTGTATGTTGAAGAGGTAAACTCTGTCTTCACTCTAAAAATAACAATTTCATTTCATTTTTTTTTTAGTTTAAACAACAACTCAATTTTTACAAAACTCAATTCGAAATATTTAATTTGAATCCAACATCTGTTAAAAAGCATCATGATGCATTCCTCTCTGTTCTTTCTTATCTTTGCCATGTAAATTTTTTTTTGTAAATTTTTAAGAATTGAAGTAAACATAGGGTTGGTTATATAATGCTCTTTGCAGCTTTTCGGAGCTACTGTGTCTGTCTCCTGCAGTAATTTGATAATTACTCTTAATTGGTTTGTTCTGTTTTTATTGCTTAATACAAAGTTCAATATTAGGATTTCTCTCGAATTTAAAAATTGTAAAATGTTATGGCCGAAAATAAGTTTAAACTTTTGAAAGCAGAAAATCACACTAATCCAATTTACTGAATCAAATAAACTAATTATATAAATTAAAAAAAAAAATTTTTAACTATTAATTTAACTTAATAAGACTAGTCTAAATTTTACTTTTATTAGAATATACCTTCATATATAAATTTTGCTTAGATTTTTTTGTTTTTCATTTTTATTGCTACGAATAATAATCGATTTGTTTGATGAATACACTAAGTTACTATAAAAATAATTTTTATCTGTTCCTTGTCCAGGGTGTTATTAATTTATCAACTAGTTTAATAAAGGAATTGTATTGTTCTATTTGGATAGTACGAAACCCTTCAATCCTCTTTTTGCAAAAATTATGTTCTGTTGAAATTATAAACGTAGTTCTTCACAATATGAATTTCATATATTGGGGTTGTACCAAGCAATGTACCTTTTAAAAATTGAGAAAAAAATTGCCAAAGCTGGAGCCGGTGCCAGACACTGGAATATTTTTGCTCCTGAGCCAGAGCCATAGGATTTTTCTGGCTCCGAAACCCTGGTCGTCTGGATAATTTTTTAATATAATCATAGCGAGTGAAAGTCAATAATGTCAATTTTTATTTTTACTGAAAAAAAGTCCCAGTAATACTAATTTGCCATGTTTCGATATCAATAATAGAAAGATCATTTTTAATTATAAAGAAATTCCAGGCAAAAGAGTTTAATTGTATGAATTTTTTTTATTAAAAGTCTAAAAATTGTGTATATAGGTTTTTTTCCTTCATATTTTTAAAGCACTTTTTTAATTCAATTTTTCCTCATTCATCGTTTATATTTGATAAACTCTTGAAAATTTATGTTATGCAGTTTTGAACGCATAACACTCTTTTTTCTATTATTTATCAAAAATATGGCTTTTTCGAAGCAAGTGTCAAATAAAATTTCTATCAGTCAAATTATCTCCAAAGTATCTTTCAAATTCTAAATAAAATTTATTTATTGAGTATTAGAAATGATTTTAACCTTAGACAAGAAGCAAAAATCTTAGATGGAATTGAAAATCTCAGTTGTAAGTCTAACTTATCCGCTGAAATTATAATCATCAATTCACTAATATAAATAGGAATTCTGAAAGGGATTTATCAAAAGTGAATGGTGCCGAAAATAATAACTTGTGAATTACCTTGTATTAAATGAAATAGCTTGTGTTTACCGTGTAGTTTTCAATTAAGAGCATTTAAATGTGAAATAATATCTACATCAGCCAACTTTCATCTTTCATTTCTTTTGCATTTTGCTCTTTCATCTCTAAAAATACAATTATTTCTTGTCTTAAAATCTTTTCAAAACTTTATAATTTGATAATCTATGAATTTCTGTAACAAATGGCACAGCTGTTAAGGCTAAATCAAATTTCTGATAAATCTCATTGTTTCTGTAACAAAGCAAACAACAAAATCCAGTTTTAAAATTTTTGATCACAGATTCTGCTGATGGATGATACAATGAAAATGTGCATAATATTTTGTCGAAATCTAATCTTTTCATAGTTTGCTCAAGTCCAGTTCATAATCATGCAAAAAATGTTCCACTTTCTCAAAAATACCATGACTTGTAGTGGTGTCATGTATTGGAAAAAGATGAACCAATTCTTCATATATGCGTATATCACTATCACAGCCCATTTTTAATACTCTTTTATCTTGTCAGTTAGCGCTTGAAACGAATGCAATGCGGAATTCATGAGTGGTTGTAGTCCATAATCATGCCTTGCTTTATATTGTTCCATTCAAAAGATGCCAAAATGCAAATGTATCAAAATACATTGCGGCCAGCATTTGAGAATTTGGACAACACTGTTTTAAATTATCCGCCATTTCATCAATTCAATGAGCAATAGGATTTCTAGTCAAGCAAATGTCTTTGAAGAGTTTCAATTTTTCTTGAATTATTTTTTCACAAGACATTGCTTTATAAAATTTCTTTCGCTATAACATTTACCATAGCAGCGAACGTTCAACTGATTTCATGACTTCTAGTAATAGAATTAATATTGCATTCTGAATTTTTTATAAAACAATTTCGTTTTTGTGCTAAGTTAAATTTTATTATGTCTCCTTAAATTGTACCAATTAAATATAGAATTTTGTCTCTTACCATTGTGCAAAAATAAAGTAACTTCTATTTCTCTTGAAACAAATTTCTTATCTATAAATTTTCTTCCTTTCTTTGCTTCAAGATTTTTAGCCATTTTAAAACTGCTTTAAAAAAATTCAAAAAGTAAGCCATCCTTCCCAAAAAAATTTCTTCAGTAATGAATTAGAGAGAGTCCTACACGAGTTTGGCTAAGATTCTAACATTAAATAATAAAGTTAGATATAATTATTTTGAAATTCTATGCATATTAGTTAGTTACGATTATTTGATATCCGTTGTACAACTTTGTGATTTCTTTTTTTTTTTGATATTTATTTTCTGCATATTTTAGGTATCACATCTTTATCCAAAAGAGTTGGTGACATTTCCTGATGAACTAATGCACTTGCTAAATGAGTTCGCTTCTTTACTTAACCCGGATATGCGACTTGTAATGAAACCCTTTTCTTTTTAATTTCAAAGTGTCTACATTTTTTAAAGTTTTTCCATAATACATTTATTGTCATATGCTAATTTATGATAAATGAATACGCGCATACACTTCCGTCTCTGGATCTCGAATGCAAGGAAGAGGAGCTGAGCCAACTATATCGAAAACTTATCTGGTTTCGTCAAATTTTGAAAAATAAATGCTAAGCTTCAATATGCTTTAACAGTATTTAAAAATCTATCCAATTATAAAGATGCCTGAGAAATAATAAAAAGCAATGTATTGTAAGCTATGATGTCCCCTGCTAAAAAATCTTTTTCAAATTCCTTGTTACGTCACTGCATATTGCACATTTTTGGAGCTCCATTGATACCTTTTATGCGTATTGTAAAGTATGATAAGAGTGTGGCAAATATATGTAAATTTAAACATCTATTAGAAAAGTGAAAATACTTTATTTTTATTTCACGCATTATATATATTGATATATTAATAAATATTTTTAAAATATAAAAAAATATAATCTTTAAAATATATTTGACAATGAAACATTAATTTCTATTGACAACATATTTAAATTCCTTTTGTCCTTTTTGAGGGATAGTCGAACGAATGCTGTTTTTAATCAATGTCAGTTTAGAAAATGAACGCTCACCATCACTTAGTGTGATAAGTGAGAAATATTCGTAAAGCTGTTGAAACATTTGAGTAAGTTGAATCTTTTGTTTCTGTAAATAATAATTCCTCAAGATTTGTGGTTAATGGATTGTTATTTGCAAATCATCCCCAAATTTTATAAAAAAAAATCGCAATTTGGTCCTTAGTCATTGAAGTAATATTTCAGCAAGTTAAAAACACTCTTTCCAGCATCAATTTTTTTGTGAGTTTTATTTCTTCTTTGTTGACTGATGATTATTCTTGTTTAAAATACTTCTAAAGATTTTTTGATTCATTTTTCAATTAATCGAATTTTTCACAAAGCTCGGAAACAAAAATCTCTCGTCATGCATATAGACATCAGGGGCGCACATCCTCAAAATTATTGGGGGCCAAATTTTTTTTTTGCAATTTTCAAAATTAGTGGTTTGGAAATACCACGGGAGACCAAATATTCAAGCAATCCTTTAAAATAGAGTGTATTCAGCGCATACCTAAAGTCCTAAATTTATAAGACTACTTTATATTTTTTTTTTACAAAATTGGTGAATTTAAATACTCTACTTCCAGTGAAAATATTTTAATTAAATTTGCATATCGAATATAGTGCGCAGAAAAAATGCCCCCAATTAAAAAGTAGGATAAAATGCCCTCGATTAAAAAGTAGGAAAAAATGCCCCCTGTAAAAATGCCCCAATTTAAAATTAGGAAAAAATGCCCCTTGTAAAAATGCCCCAATTTAAAATTTTAAAAAATTATTAATTAAAATTTAAAAAAAATTTTTTTTAAGATATGTCAAATAAAGATTTTTTGTAAAAAAAAGGTTAACTTTTCATCTAAAACATTTTAAATTTAATTAAAGCAAACTAAAAAACTCAGCATACGACAATTTTTTAAATATAAAAAATATAAAACAGCAAATATTTTTAGACTTTGTGTGTATCAGAACACTTTCTAAATATAATTTGTAAAGAACACATTCCCACAAATCTGCACCTTTGCTATTGTTTTCAAGAACTTTATAAAAAAAAAAACCCTATAGATTAAGAAATTTTAGAAATTTAGCTTTTCAAAACGGTACCAAATAAAAATATTTATATAATTAAAAAAAATCCTGAAAATCAAAAAATAGGGGGCATTTTTTCCGGGGGCATTTTTACCTACAACCATCGAATATACAGTAGTTTAAAAAAACATGTACAGTGGCGCATTGGTCAAAGCCTCTTTTCCTAAATTCAAGTATTGATTGAGTTACGCGGGATACTTCTTTTTGTAAATAGATATAATTTAGAAATATTTCTAAAAATACTCCTTTAACGCGAGTAATCGAAAAACAATTTAGTTATTCTAAAAAACTCCACTCGATATATAGGAAGATTCAGAGTTGGTAAAAGGAATTCCAGGGAGCTTCCATATCTTTATAATAAGTAAAGAAGTTCGATGGTGAAAATATTCCTAGAGTAAGTAAATATGTACTGAAGCAAAATTAATAAGCCTTCTCTCTCTAACTTGTTTTCATTAAGCTCAAGTTTTTTATGAAAAATTTATTGATCACGCTTTTTTTAGTGGTGTAGTGCTTGTGTATGTTTTAAAAGGTAGAAATGAAAGACAACATTCTTTAACCAAATTGATTTAACCAGTTTCTTTTCACAACATATATTCTTTAACCAAATAAAAATTTCATAAAGTACAAGCTGTATTTCATGAATAAAGTTAATGGTGATAAAATTACCATTCAAAAGATTCCCAGCTGTTTTTGTTTATCTTATTTATCAGGCCCCCTTCAACTTCCGGGTAAATCTACCTTGATACATATGTATGTAAAATTATGTATTAAATATTTAAAAACAGTCTGATGATATTTTTATAATTTATGTATATAAAACTTATATAGAAAATTAACTTTCAAGAAGTTGGCGGAACTTTTTTTTAAGAATTAAGAGAAGTCTTTTTAGCTTATGGTGTTTTTCTCTTAGATCTTTTTATATTCCGCGGCGTGGTTTTTCACTTTTACCAATGCATTTTTGATATAATCGGCGCTATAATTAACTTTTAGTAGTCTTTTCTTCCTCCATTATTCATATTTCATTGTTATTACTTATTTTGATGTTTTGTGTTAATCTAAAAAGTTTTACTGCGCGTCTCTTATTTTTTCAACGAATCGTCACGTATATATAACATTAATTTTTTTCCTTTAAGCTTAAATGTATATAAATTTTTTATAAGATGTAGTATTTTGTATTTTACCCTATATATAAATCCGCATTCGGTTCGATCTTGATTAGTGTCATCGTTGTGAAAATTTATTAATTTTTCCATTTTTAAGTGTCTTTGCAAATCACTAGCCACCCTTAGAACTAAAGGAGTTATTGAATGTCCGCAAAAATTGTTTACACTTTTTTTCAATCTCGTCTCCTTAAAAGATAAAGTCCTTCGCAACATGATTAAACTTTTTCTCATTTCCAACATTGCCTCTACTTTTCACAAGCTTTCCTCTTCTGAGAAGTCTCAAATTCAGGGTTTAGTTCTTTCTCACTTGAATAACAAACATGGTTCTCCAGAAGGAGATGATAAACAAAAGCAGAAAGTTGCTCTCTTCATCTCCATCAAATTATTTATCCAAAAAATTTGGAATGATGAAGTTATTGTCAATGCCATTGCTAATCACGCGTGCTTTTCTAAGCACTCTAAGGTATTTTTCTATTTTTTCATCTAACATTGTGTCTCTACTAATCTCTATACATGAATATATTCTTTTGATTTAATATTTTTACAATGGAAGTTCTTTTGGTTTTCCCAGTTTTTTATATATTAAATGAGTAGAGTTTTATTTTATTTTAACTTTATATCCTTTGATCATCTACAGTCTATTGACTAGGAGATTCCGTGAATAAAAAACCCTTTGTCTCCTTAGGAAAAGAGCTATCACTACTTGGAAAATGATTCTATTTGGTTGAGAAAAACTTAAAACGTAACTTTTGGTCTTAAACATTTGTTTTTATGACTTAATTTAACAACAAAACACATAATTAACCTTAATTATCCATCATCGAGAGAAAAGGAACCTAACGCTATATTATTTCCTCTCTGTTACACACAATCCTTTTCTTTGCAGAGAATTGTGTCCTCAACGAACTCTACTTGGATGGCATTTTTTATTAGCCATAAACAAGCCAAGTGCGACTTTTTAACATTTTGACAGAAATCTCTGTCTTATATTTGTTTGTACGTATTCACGCATTTTTCGTTTCTTTCCTCTTTAGTTTTTATCTTTTTGATTTGTCGTAGATTACCCCTATAAAGGCACAACGCCCCCTAAGTTCAACAAACTCACTAGAATGTCATTTAAAAAAAGTTTTTTTTCAGAAATTGAACATTGGGAAAAATGAGATATCAAAAGTTAAAATTTTCAGTTTTCTTAATTCATATAAAAATGTTATAAAGCCAAAATTTCCACACAATCTAAAATAAAAGCATAAAAATAGTATTCTGTTTTATAAAAGCATTTTATGTGAGTTTTTACCTATTTTTAGTATTTTTTTGACACACAGCCTTAGATTTTTTTAGTATTTTTTTGACACTTAGCACACCTTCCTTAGATGATTCGATCAAATAATGACCACTTGAGTCTCATATATACAGGAATATGTCGCTTGGCGTATTTCACTTCTTTTTCTAGCCAATTTTAGATTTTAGGTTTATTATTTTTAAACTTTCTTTGCCAACTAGACTCAGAAGACTAATTTTTTGACTTGGCGGACAAATTTCTGTGTCTATTTCTATGATTTTTGAGCCAATGATTAAATTTCTCATCATTTTTATAGCAAATCAAAAGTGTCTAAAAATGACAACTTGTAGAATTAAAAAAGAACTTTTTTTTCAGAAATCACATGTGTCAATCAAAAAGTTGAACATTTTCAGGCTACTTAAATCTTTAAATATATAGATATAACTAAAAGCTAAACCAAAAAACTTTAATCTAACCCAAAAGGTGAGGAACGGGAAAAAAAGGCCAGCGTGTCCGAGCAAGTCCTAGTTGGAAAGAAGAAGAATTTTAGTGATATCTTTGCTTATATTTTAGAAGAATTTTAGTGATATCTAAGCTAAGCTTTAGATATCACTAAAATACAGTGAAGCCGTGATTTCCCTTCATATTCGGTTCCTAAAAAAATCACGGATATTCAAGACTGAGGGATTATCGAAGCAAAGATTTCTGCCATAAGGAAAACTGTTCTAAAGTAGGGTTTGATGTATAAAGGAAACAATTGATCACTAATATTTTTGTTGTTCCTAACTCCGACTCCCAACCCCATATTGGAAGTTTGAATAAGCATTATGATATTTCTGCCACGTAGCAACTAACTAGTTGGGGGTGGCAACGCACCAACCATTTTAATTTAGAGTCTCAGTGCTTAAACAAATACATGTTACGGAACATCAAAAACGTGCCAAAATATGCTCCATACATTTCTCAGCATGCTTTTTTCCAATAGGGGAGTTTTTGTCTTCTCCGCATACAGGATATACTCTTTTCTACAAAGCGGTTGATGATGATAAAACGTTTAAGAATAACTAGAAAATTATAGATTATATCAAAAAATATTAAGTGAATAAGTATATTTACAAATAATATCTTACTATTCGCAATATCATTTTCCCTACTCGTTTTAGATTTCTTTCTGTGCAATGACATTTTTCCTGGATTTGGGATCGTTTTCTAAAAGTCAAAAATCAAGTAAACTCATCACAGAACTCAGAGACAGCAGTGAAGATGAAGAAGAGCGCAAAGAAGAAGTATTTTACTCTCTTTTTTTTTTTATTTCTCCTTTTATTTGTCTTTATTTATTGAGTCAAAAAGACGGGAATCAGTCATTACTCATTTGACAGCTTCTAAAAAATTTTCCAAGAAGACAAAGTCAGCAAAAGCTAAAATGGAAAAAACATTGAAAGCTTTACGCAAATCATCTACCAAAACTATCCAAGACCCTAGGCGCAATCACTCCGCAATTCACATGCTGTATGATCCACAGAGTAATTCCATTTTTTTGTTTTTGTTGCCTAAGATTTTAAAACAAGAATTAAGCCAACACCCTTTGAAATATATGAGTTTGTCATCAATTTGGAATTTTAAACTGTATAAGTTAGTACTATTTACGTGTTGTGGTAATTGTATTCCAGATAAGGAAATCATGCCTTTAATTTATTTATTTTGCCCCCTGGAATTCCTTTGAAATATATAAAGCATACACTTTCTTATAGTCCATTAAAATCAGTTTTGCCCCCTACCTCCTGTAGTTGAAATTTGGCGAAAGGGCTGATGGAGATACTTCTAACGTTAGGCTTTTCACATTCAATCTATACCACAATATAATTTTTCAAATATCTTCCATTTCAGTATCAGAACTAAATGTCTAAGGCCCACAAACAACATTATCAAACTTCTAAATCCTGGCATGTTATATGTTTTATTTACTTTATTTATTTAAAAATAAATCATTTCCGGGATTTCGCTTTTCAAGATTGATGGAGAATTTTTAAAAGAAAAATTTAGATAAAGAAAATTACCTATTCATTAACCCTTTAAGAGCCAATGCGCCATAAATAGAACGGAGACAAAACCGAAATTTTGACGGAATGAATTGACCAAAATCGTCTGCTTTAAGTGGACTGATCGGTTAATTGCACCACAAAACACAAATAAACCACACAACCAACTCTTTTAGCGCATTCTCAAAACTGCTATTTTGTCTTCGGCAATTGATGCCAAACTTAAGACATCATTTACTTGATTACATAACAATAAACAGAAGATCTTCAAGATGCCAAGAACAAAAGAGCCCTCAAGTCTTTGGATCATCATTTCCAATTTAAACACTCCCAACACATAGAAGTCGGAAATAAAAACTCTTGATCATGAACCTAACTTCAGAAGAACTAAAGAAGAACATTACATCAAAACTCTTTTTTTTTCTCAGTTCAACTCGTCTTCACATTCACATATCCATACAATTTATAGATTTTAAGTTTTTAACCTCTTTCTAACCTTGTTCTAGTTAAAACTGCTAGCTTAGATAAATCTACTATTCTCTATAGGGAAGAAAAAATATTTTAATCTTATATATAAATACAAAAACTATTAATGGTATTTTATTAAAAATACAAAATTAGGAGCCAATAAAAGCTTCTCAATTTTATATATGTGTTCATATTTAGTTTCTTGATAAACACTCTAAAGCAGACTTCTTCAACCCAGGGCATATGGCCCATTTTGGGCCCTAAGAAAAATGATTTAAGCTCTATTACTTTTCATCAGACTTCAAAACGTAAAAGCCTTTGCATTGAGCGAAAACAACAACAAATATTTCGAAACATAAATTTGAACAAGTTTATTTGAAAAATATGGAAAAGTTTATTTCATTTATTTATTTATTTTCTCATTCATATTTTTTTTAAAACAATAAAAACTATTTATTATCAATCATAATTAAGACCCATCGCTAACTAATGTTTCTTATGTCATTCTATTTCTTTTTGGAGAATACAAACTTCCTATAATACTAAATAAAAATATGTTTCAAAAAATAATTAAAGAATCGGGACAAGGTATCGGGGTATCGCAATTCCCATTCCGAAAAATTATCCCATCACTAGTGTATATATAACTTTTTGGCAATCTCATTATTCACTTAACTTTTTCTTGAAACTCACTCATTTTATTTTTAGCATTAGTTGAAAAGTTGTTCAAAACTTTGGATTTGCGTAATGAAAAGTTTGAACTTAGAGCAAAAAAAATTGAACTTATTTCCCAATTGATAGGACTGCATCAGGTTGAAACAAATTTGATATATTTCAACAATTTCATCAATGACTTCTGAATTTTTTATTTCTTGTTTTTAGTTGTTACTCCTAAACTTTTATTCATACATATGCAGATATCTCACTCCAAGGCAGACTGATGTTACTAAATTTTTGTTGTTTTCCGCTCAAGCTTGTCACGAATTTGTTCCACCAGATGTGAGTATTTTTCTTTTTCCTATATTGTTTAAAAGTAATTTACTTCTTTCAACATATTTTTACCGGGTTTATTCTATTGTATCGTTTTTAATACGTATTTTTCCATCACATGCAAAAAATGATTCATTACTTATATATAGTTTCGAGATGCTAAATTTTAATTCACATTTTTAGTTTAGTCAACTTTAAACTCTTACCGATTCATTTTACAAGAATATAAAATATATTTGAAATGTAATCTTCTCTAGAAATAAACATTCGTTAAAAACAAATTTTGTCAGAAATGTCTTTCAAAACTCTAAAAGAAATGCAAAAAATGCAAAGACAAAATGATATCAGCACCGAAAAAGTGTGTTATAGTTTCTACTTTAAATTTGTTCCCCTTGAATTCTATTTAGTTATCAACCACAACTATTTTTATTTTAATCCCATAGCAAAATTTAGTCGGCAATCAATCTATTAATATTGCAAAGGGGGTCATAGGGTTATTATTCAGAAGTGAGGTCAAATCTATATTTAAAATATCTCTATCGAATTTTTTAGTTATGTCGTAGTATTAAAAATAGAGATCTAACTGAGACAAAAATGAGAAAATGTTCAAAAAACTTTATACTCCTAAGGCACTTTTGTTATATATATATATATATATACGCACACACTGCTGTTATTTGATCACTTTAGCATCATTATAGTACTTTTAATTATAGTAAAACCAGAATAAGACGATTGATCGTAGTAACGACATAATAAGATGATTTATTTAGAATAGCATAGCAAAGTTATAAAAGTACTATAATGATGCTAAAGTGATAAAATAACAGCAGTGTGTGTGTATATATATAATATATATAACAAAAGTGCCTTAGGAGTATAAAGTGATATGCACGTAAACATATATCAATGATTTACATTTAAGTATTACTCTAGGTGCTAATTATACTACAATATCAATCCTACTTTTTACTTTTTCGATTACTCGCGTTAAAATATTTGCCTTTTTTTGGAATAGGCTTAAAACTAAGAATACTTCTATTTTATAAAAAAAAAGTATTATTGCAGAAAAATGTTGTATTAAGGCACTTTAAAATTTGTTAGACTTTTGACATGCCTTACACGCTGATGTGCTCACTTTTTTCTTCTAATAACTTTCTTTTTGCTTTATTCGCTTTACTTCGTTTCTTTTAGGTGGTTGAAATGCTTATTAAAACGATTTCAGAAAACTTTGTAAGCGATGCGAATTCTGCTGAAGTCATTACTGTCGGTTTAAATGCCATTAGAGAAATCTCTTCACGATCCCCACTTGCTATGAATTCTGTCTTATTCGATGACTTGCAGGCATTCAATTCACATAAGTGAGTTTCCTTATGTTTCTTTAAAACGAGGCTAACCACATCAAATTTCACAAATGATCCGAAACTTTTTATTTTATTTTTGGATTTTGGCTACAAACGACGTGTACCGAATCTGTAAGTAATGCGGGTATGAAGAATAAAAATGATCTTTGTCGGCAGATGGCATAGGATCTCAATTTTGACTGTTTTGATTCGATTCCCTATTGTGGCTATCCTTACCATCTGTCCAACTATAGAAGATTATTCTTCCTTTGGATGCGATATCGAAATCAAATTATTTTAATATATTCTAGAATCTACAAAAGTTTTTTTTGGTACCGAGTAAATTAGCTTTCACAGGTTCGCTATCACTGGTTCGGCATCATTGAGACCTAAAGAGTGCCGGATTAGCCATGTTTTAGGCTAAAATACACTAAACTTACAGAGTATTTTCCATCTCTTGAATTAAAATTTTTTAATTTAACTCATAAACTCTTTTTTATAATCCTTTATTTGTTTTCAGTCTATTATAAAGTTTTTAGTTAAAATTTTTCTCATACCTTTTCATATTTTTTTCCTTAAAAAACCTGAAGTTTTTGGAAACAAAATCAGTGCTGGATTACAGATAGTACCATTTTAGTGATTTTCGGATTAGTGAATAAAAAATATGTAATTTTTTATTTTTTTTCACGAATAAATTTATTTCTTCACTTACTTATTTTTGCTTACTTTTCAAAAAAATTTAACGGACATTTGTTCCCTTAATTAACTAAGATTTTACTTTTAAATTTGACTAATATAATTTTTACCCCATGATAAAATATATATGCAAATGATTTCTTCCTTATTTTCTTAATCATAATTATTTTTATTTTCTTAGAATTAAAAATGTTAAGATGGCAGCAAAATCTTTGATCAATTTATTTCGGAAAGTTAATCCAACAATGCTATCTCGTAAAAATAAGGCCAAACCATTGAAGAACATTGATCACTATCAAAATCAAGTATATGGAGAACGGGATGTGAAGGTGTTTATATTTCTATAAAGTTGTTAAACTTGGCCCTATTTGCTAAAAATTTATTATATTTTATAAGCTTCCTCTGTGTCTATGATAGTTGTTTTCAACCGTCTACTAGTTTGCCTAGAGTATTTCTCGTATTACACAAGGTACATTTCAAATACCACTCCAATATTAGTTTTCTTTATTACATATAAAAAATACACGCTTGTACGATTGATGATAAAGGCTAATAATTATGTTGAAGATTTAGAGCTTTACAATTTATAGAGCGCTTAACACCGAAATTGATTAACTCAACAAGAAAAGCACGAGATTATGCTGTTATGACTTGTTTCAACGAATAGAGATTTTCAGACAAAGTTAAAGCTATTAGTTTTGATACAACAACCAAAAACAGGTGTGGTAGGTTTTTCTTTGGGTTCATCATCACAAGCCCAAGAATTTTATTACTTAAGCGTTTTAAAAATAACTGGAGTTCTATTAATCAAAGTATGTTTCAAACGCAGACTTTATTAAAAAACAAAAAAAAGAAAAATTAATTTCAGAACTACTTGAATTTACAAAATTTCAAAAGAACTTTTAAGAGGTGATTTAATGAAGTATTAGATCTTTGCAATGTTCTTCTTAGAAGTGTTCTTAATAAATAAAAATCATCACGATGTATTGTATTCAAATTTTGCTTATAAAAAACTCATTGTGAGTGAGGTTGGTTAGGTACTGGGTTTCGATAACTCAAGGTCTTGGGTTCGATCCCGTATCAAGCCTACTTTCTCATAGTTCGATACAAGCGGCGCAATTGTGCCTTGCCGATGAAAACACCCCGCGAACCTTTAATTTAAATTTACAAAAATTGAACAACATTAATTACAAGACTTATCTATATTTTCTGTAATGAAAGCTTGAATAACATTTTGTTTTCTCTTGTTTCATTTAATGATTGGGAATTTATTTTATCCTTAATCAACTTTCTAAAGAAAAATCTCTGATAAAAAATGTGCAGCCATTTATCCTATCTCTCAAGAAGCAATTCGTATTATCTTAAGAAATAACATTTGCAAAATTTATTGTGATTTAAAAAGAATAAATTGATCCTTTCCAGTTTCGCCAAAAATCTGCATTCTTCAAAAGAAAAAGAAACATGAGTATTTCTCTAGATCTCACTTCATTTCTAGAACTAAATTTCTTTTTCTTCTTAAGAAAACAGTTTTTTTGAAGAAAACAGTTTAGGATTCATCTATTCCTTTTAAGTCATCTTAATAATTTTTTTAATACGTGATAACATCAAAAATCTATATTTATTCAAAAGAATTAGTATAGAAGATAAATGCGCTTCATAAAAATGTTGAACAATGAATCTTCTAATGAACCAACCAAACCCAACAAATAGCACAACTATTGTTTCAATTCAAAGAAGGCTTTATCAGCGGGAAACACAAAATACATTTTATTTTTTGGAAGCACTGAACTTATCGACATTCCTAAATACCGCGCACGCTACTTGGTCATGAAGCAGAAATTATTTGAAAGCTTGAGTGATAGTTACGTCCTTACCTGTAATTTTTTTCCTATTTAACAAGGAACATTCTATTTTTTTGTTTCTGGCATACGTATCCTTTTTGCTATAATTTAATGCCGAAATTTACGTCAGTATTAAAACGATTTTGTCATGTCTTCTTTCATTCACATTGTATCACTTAATAATTTGCGATTCTAATCCGAAATAACTTTTTAAATTGGCTTATTACTTTCTAGACTTCAAGTTGTTTGTTCTTAACTTCTGGATGTTCTCATCTGCCTAAAATAAATTGTAATTTTATAACTAATATTAAAATGATTAAAGGTTTTTTTCCTTGTTTATGTCTTATTTTAAAATTCTTTTATTCATTATTTCAAACACTGAGCTCCAATCGAATATATAATTTTTTACTCTCATTATATTTTTAAATTTTTTTTATTGCTATATATCTTTATCCTTTGCAAACTTCTAAATGTATTTTTCAACATTATAATAAAACATTAAATAAAGCTTTCTGTATAACTTTTAATGTTGTGGGCATTAGCATGGCGTACGAAAGTTTAGGTATTGCTGCTATGTGGTGCGCATGCTTCAAAATTATTGCTTTTAATATGATGCATATTGTATTAAATTACATTGAAGAAAGAATTCATAAAATCGCAATCATAAAATGAAAAATAGAAGTTCAAGCTTCAGAAGTTGGGGTCGATTTTCAATATATAGAGGTGTTCATTAAAGAAGGGTTTTACTGTATATCTTCTCAAAGATTCACAGACAACAGTGACCGTGGAAAGATAAATTTCAGTGATTAAACAGCTCTTGTTTAAAGATCATGCCTTTTTAATAGAAAATACTTTACGATATTTCATCTCATTTCTTACAATAATAATATTAAATTAATTTGGAAAAATTGTGTCCATTTTTTACGAATAAAGTTAACTTTTTTATGTCGTTAGGTCAATTTTTGAACGATTTTAAGTCAACTTTTCTTGCCACTAGTCATCATATTGTCTTAAATTTTTTTCTTTCCCTTGATGATATTTTAACAATTTTATAATTGAATTTTCTTCTAGTAAAATAATAATACTAATTTTTAAATTTTGAATCTACTCACTTCTTTATATTTGAAAATAATACTATATTTCTTTATTTCCATATTCTTTCATTTTAAATTTAAATGTACATAATCGAAGATTTATTCTTTTTAAGACGTATGTAGAAGGAAGTGAATGTATTGTGTCAAACTACACTTCAGAAATAAAAAGTTCCGCTGATGTCCAATTAGATCCAAAAGAAGTATTATCTTATTAAAAAAATCTTATTTCGCCTTTCATAACCATTTAAAATCTAATAGATTGCTAAAAATATCAGTTCAGAAGTTATATTTGATCAAAATGATTTCGATAAAATAAAGTCGCATTTGATTTCTCAGAAATTACAATTAAGTGATACCAAGAAGACAATATCTGATAAATTGGATTGTACGCAAACTGCCGAAGAACAAAATGGTGATTTCGAGGATGGCATTGATATCGAATGTGATGAGTAAGATTGCAATTTGCTTATATATCCGTAATTTTTTTTTGTTTTTTTATGAATAGTCAGGGCGATCAACTTCCAACTCTTTCTGCAATTGAAAAAGTATCAAAAGTAAATCGTGAAAATTATCAGGATCGCAAAGAAAAGAATATAAAAATTAATAAAGCTAGAAACACTAAAAAAAAGTCAAAGGCGCGTAAAAAAGGCGTTTATTCTTCACTCAGTAATAAAGAAAAACTAAAGTTGAAGCCATTTTTAATGATGAGAAAAAAGATCATGCAAAAGGGAGTTAAAAAGTCTTTCAAAAAGCGCTGCTCAAATCTCAAAGCATCTCTTTTACATTCAAATAAAAAATAAAAGTTTTTTTCGTTTTTTGAAATAATAATGAAATATTACTTCTTCGTTTGTCAATATAATAATGTATTTACTCCATGATATTTTAAAAATTTTCTTACTAAAAAAAATTGAATCTTAGTATATAAATGGCTATTAATATTAAAAATTATCCATTTTTATTAAACTAATCGTTTTTCTAAAAACGTCAACCAAAAATGTCTTCAATAAATAGTATTTTATAAAAGCTGAGTGCAAACCTTGTAAATCAAAAATAACCTGTGTAAACGTACAAGCAGAGCAATTGTGCCTTTTCGATAGAAACACCCCACGGTAGTTTACTTTTTTTAACAATTATAAATAATTTAACAAACTAATTAACAATATAAATAATTATTTAAACTTCGTTAATTAAAGGATTAACGATTTTATGCCCACCTAAGCCTATTAAAAATTTTTATATTAGGCATGAAGAACACTTTTTAAAATTATTATCTAAAAAAGGTAAATTAATAATATATAGATATTAGATTTGATCAATTAACAAATCATTTATATAAAAAGTTCTCAAAAAATATGACATTTAGAGAGAAAAATGTTCTGTTTAATTAATTCTATTTTTTTAGTTTATCTAGACTTGTCCAAAACTGGGTTGCCATATCGACTGATGTTGTTGTCTATGTTTAGATCAATAAGAGACTCAAATATAATAATACCGACGCCTGGAAGAACAAAACAGTTAAACAGAAATTCAATAGAATTTGTAAAATAAAGAAAGTTTTAGCTTAATTATAAACTTAGTATTAGAATACAAAAAAAATACAATTAACTTTGAATGAATGAATATTGCAAACTGAGTTAATAAAGTACAGAGGCTTAATTGTGATCTTAAGAGGAAAAGAAAATAAAGTGACACGACGTGATTGAAGAGAAGATATATATACTGTTCCTCAAGTCTCTCGAGGCATCAATTGAGATAACCATGGCTAGAACAGACAATTTAGTTTTAAACGTAAGTAGCCTCGGTGGAAAGAAGGAAGTGAATTAAGTGGGAATTTAATTGGCAATTAAGAGAATTCGATAGCGCACCTGTCTTCTACCCTCTTGTAAAGTCTTTGAGCCAGCCTGGAGGTTTTCGAATTCCTGGCGCTCTACCTTGCTCATCCATTTTTCTGTCATCTGTATCTTGTTGATCATCTTGCCGCTCAGCATGATTATTATCATCATCGGTGAGATCTTTATTTTTGATAATCTTTCCAGAGTAATCACAATTTGATTTTACCTTTGGTACATGGTAGGTTTTGGCATGGATCTCTTCGCCAATTTTCTTTATTAGTGCGTATTTATTCTCGAATCCGCAAATAATGTATTCCTTACTTTAGGGTTATTTAAATCCTCTTTTGTGTGGACTAAATCTCCAGGTTTTAGCTTTACTTTATCACAATTGACTTTAGAAGACTTGAAAATCTGTTTTTGCAAGCTAAACTATGTTGTTCTTTTGCAAAACTTTCATGTTCATAGTGTATTTTCTGATTGGTTACTTGATCACGCCTGAATATGATTTCTTTAGGAGATAAATTTTGTCTTCTAATTAATAGTTCAAACTTCGAGTTGTTGATCATAGTTCGAAATCTGTTTTTGAAAGAAACATTAAAATACTTGTTTCCAATTTATGAATGGCTTTGCCTAGGATGGAATTTGAATTCTTGTTTTTAATGTGTCCAATATCAATTTCTATACGAAGATTTTTCAACCAGTTGTCTGATTTGAGGCTTTGAAATGATGTGCTTGCATCAACTAAGTTTTTTCAATTCTCGCACCTTATTAGAGAGGAATTTACAATAATTGCGGTCTTTATGTCATCAACTTTTTCACTGTTTATTAATGATACCTTTGTTAACGAAGAAAATATTTCTCTTAATACAAAAATCTTTTGATCATGACGGATGATATCGGCATTGAATACTTCCCCAGGTTTTAATCCTCTAAGGCAGGGCTTCCCGACCTTTTTGTTGCTGTTTACCATTTATGGACTTATACTGTAGGTACGTACCACCTAACTTTGATTAGTTTTTGACCATAAAAGAACTATACTAAAAGGTTAACAATAACATAAACAATAATATATAAATATAATACAAGTAAACGAATCCGCATAAAAAATTAAACAAAACTAAACTTAATTAATAAACAAGCAAAATATTTAACTTATCGAACAATTAGTACCCGTATGTCAATGCGATGGCTGGACATGCTTTTCTTCTACTAGTTTTGCAAGCCGTGAAGATATTATGCTCATACACCATCGGAAATTGTGTTCTGGATTTACGAAACGATTTCTTGTTGGCCAATTTATGATTTTCACCTTCATCGCACTGCAAATCGATGAGTTCTTGTTCACCAGTTCCCACTGTGAGATCATCAGTGTTAATAGTAGTGAATGGATTCTGAATGTAAGTGCATGTTTGTGCATCACGATCATTGAAAAAGTACTGCCTGATTTCATCTTTCAACAGAAGGAGATCTCTTGACCAAATGCAATACTAGGCTCCCTCCTCTTGCCACATTCTCACACATTTCAAACGGTCTGTTCTCAATCCACAAATCCAGCTTTCGAGTAAATGCAGTCAATTTGATTGAGAAAACAATGATGTTACTTTCAGCGCCCTGAGAAAAATTGAAATGATACATGACTTGAAAAATATCTGACGGGTAGGCAAGGTAAGGAATGAAGTTTTCATCTTCAAGGATCTTCAGAACTTCGTGATCTTTTGTTTGGAAAAACTGAAGCAGCACAAAAAAGAGCCTAATGGTATTCCCTCGAGACAGACACCTCACTTCCGTATGAAAAGCAATCACGTGTATTCTGATCCGATATCCTCACAGATGACCTTGAAGAGACGACTAATTAGGGCAAATGTCATAATGTAGTTTACCATCTTAACCACCCCTTTCAAGCTTGTCTTCATATCAAGAGGTAGAACTTTAGCAGAGAGAGAAAATCGATGTATGTACAGTGAACAAAACTGACAGATGGAGATACTGCTTACACCCGAGCTTGGAACCCAGATTTTCTCCCAAGCATTATAGGAGCGCCGTCAGTTGTGCAACCAACTAGCTTGGTCCATTGGAGACCTTTTTCTTTGAAAAAGGTTTCATAAGCTCGAACACGTCTTCTGCTTTTGTTGTAGTTGTCATTTCATTGGTCAAGAGTAATTCACTTCGAATTGCATCATTAGCAGCATAACGCAAATATACCAGAAGCTGTGCGCAGTTTAACACGTTCGTTGATTCGTCCAGTTGTATTGCAAATCCATATTTTGAGCTAAATGTCTTCATACACACGACACATCGTGCCACAGATTCTTCCCTATTCTTCAATTCATAGAACCAAAATTAATATATTGATCGCTATACTGTCGTTTGGGCATCTTGATTTGACGCTATAATAATCTGAAATAAAACTAAAAGTTGCTTTTTAATATATTGAATATATATAATAATTTACATAATAATCGATAAAAATAAACAATCACGAAGATGGTAAGTTAATTAATCACAGCACTGTACCTACTAAGTCAACAGAATGTGTGTGCAGGGTACATTATACCCATATGCACATATTTACTTGTATTACAGTTGAGGAACTAAAAAAAGAACTTTAGCCAAATTCACATTACACACATTTCTCTGTATGGGAATTTCTGTGAAAACAAGTACTTTTTTTTAATTTTTGGAAAACATCTCGCGTACCACCAGGGGTACGCGTACCACAGGTTGGGAACCCTGCTCTAAGGCATGGTGATTGTTCAAACATTTTTTCTTGAATAAATTTAATTGAATAACAAATGCTGCAGGATTCGTGAATTTTTTCGCTAGTTTGATCACTCAATAAAGCATAAAAATAACTATTGAAAATTAAATTTAGTTGTGATTAAACTGGAGATGCAAAGCATGAGGATACCTGGAAGAAATAGTTTTGGCACCACAATAAGTTGTTTTGTTGTAGAAAATGAAATACATTTCTCAACAATGAGTATACACATGTTGTCAATTTTAACAACTTCTAACAAGCGTTTTATATCTTTAATAAGTTTTCCCTTTTTAGATGGTTTCGTTCCATTCAGTAAGTGAGCATATACCCTTCTTAGAATGGGACAATCTTTCTGTGATGCGGTCCATGTTATTTTTTTCGTGAAAAGCATTTTTGATTTACCTTTAAGGACATCTTCAATACTTATTGTATTTACAACAGATATTATGGACTCTTTGATAAATCCACAGATTTGACGGTTTCTGTCTTGACATGACTGTGGATATCGAGAAGAAAAATCGCTCAAAAGATTGTCGGAATCTTTAATATGACGTAGTTTAACGTTGATTCCACTTAGCGTAGTTAAAAATGATGAAAGACTTGCTGAAATCGAAAAATGAACCTGTTGTAGACTTTGATATGTTTCAACGCAGAATTTTAAATCTGTTAAAACGTTTGTTAGTTATTTTGATTCTTTAATGTATGGGGTAAAATGCCTAAGTGCTGTTGAGATAGCTAAAGCTTCTACTTTCTCATGGAAACCAATTTAATCAATGATATTTAAGTTTGAACCTGAAAAATTCTCCAAGTTTTTGTTTACAATTTCTTTGTAGAAGTAGCGTAGCTCCTAAGCTTTTATTTATTGGAGGAGCATCCACTGTAATTTTAAAATTATCTGGGAATTGTTAAAACTTCTGATGATTTTAATAAATTTTATGGCGGCTTCCAAAGGAGAAAGAATTAAAGAATATCTTGGTACAGATCGTGAAATTGCTCTATAAGCTCCCAGAAAAGAACGCATAGAAGAGCATCTAGAAGATTTTCTCTTATTTATAAAAAAGATATTTTATGATTACTTGGTGATATTGTTCCTTTATTCTAGTTCTATCCTAAAATTAGTGTTTTTTTTGACAGATAATAGTTTTTTGCGCCAAAAAGTTCAAGTCATTTTCATAAAGTTATAAAGATCATGAATAGTCTCACCTCCAATAAACAAGTCATCTGCAATTACTGTTATTAAACCTTCCTGAAAAAAATCACCAAAGACTCTATTCTTTAATTCTTAGAGAAATTCAGAAGAAACAGGCATTCCATTGCTGAGCCAGTGTGGACTGATATCTTTAAAAGAAGTCATTCTAAATGAATCTGAAATATTTTTTGGTCAATTCAGATTTTATTAAGAATCTAAATAATGATATCGTCCTCAGGACTTCATCACAGTATATAGAACGTGTAGGTAAAATTCTTGTATATGGACTCAAATTATTGAAAGCTGTTACAAATCTCATTGACCCATCCTCTTTTTTTATTACGAAACTTGGCGAGACAAATTTGACGCAAATGCCAATGTCTTCACGCTTTGCCAAAACTCCGAGTTTTTCAAGATTATCAGCCTCTTCTTGTAGTCATTGAAGATTTGCTTGGTTATAATGAGGAAGTCTTCCTTTTTCCGATCGAGGTTCAATAGCTCCAATTAAAATACTTGCAAGAATTTGTTCCCTTTTTCCATTATAAACTTTAAAATTAGGAGAAAAAACTTCATCAAATTTTAGATGTATCTTTTCAAACATGGGCTTTTCTTTATCAGAGAGCAAGTCACCCGGATCAATAGAAATTTTTGATGAATATTATATATTGCTTAACTTCATTTTTTGTCCTTTTTTTATTATAATCTTCTCCTCTTGATTAAAATGTATGATGAACCATGGCGTGTTGATTTTTATTGAGGGTAATTAGTACGTTTGTATCATTGGGTATCCTTATAGTATCATTTATTACTTTTGTTAAAAACGGATTAACCCAGCTTTTTTCTAAATTTCTCTGTATGTTTGGCTCCACTGCAACATCTCCTTGAAATCTTCCCAACGTCTTATCTTTTATTTCAAAATACTCACTTGGAAGTAAGTTTTGTTTGTTTTGTTTTCTTACCATGTTTGTTTTTGTGTTGCTATTAGGAAGAACCTGGCGAGCTTCCATAGTGGAAAAACCTGCCTCTGAAGCTAATAATTTAATCTTTGATATAGACTTTGATGTCATTTGCTTTGCAAAAAGGTATGCCCGCAAGTATGTTATACTCCATATGTTCCAGCAAAAGACCTTTAATGCTAACATTATCCTTTATTTTCAAACACTAAGTAATTTCCCCACATGTCGGGAGAATATATTTATCTGCTGATCTTGCTTTATGTTGTGTATAACGATGTAACATTTCAAGTTTCTTTATGAATGATAGAGATATGATGGAAGTGGTAGCCCCAGTATCAATCATTAAGCGGCAAGGTGTTCGATCGCAGAACCCATCCAAATAAGGTGAAATTCTACACCCAACTTTTAAAATTACATCTCTTTCGGAAGCTTCCTATTTTATTGAATTAATGGAATAATCTTCTATGGGATTGAGTTTATTTGAGGAAATTTGGAAAGCTCTTGAAATTTCAGCTTTGTTCTTATTTGGTAAATGTCAACAATGAGCAATATTATGGCCTAATAATGAAGGGCCATTACTTTTCAAAAAAAAATCCCAATTTTTTTTCATATATTTATTTTTACATAAACTTTTGTAGTTTTTATTATTAGAGTAGCCAAAATTCTTTTCTTAAATTTGATAGCCGTTAAAAGCCCTCGTAATTTTAACACTTGTTTCTTCTTGAGTATCAATCTCCTTGAGAAGAGAGTCGATTGAAACAACCATTAAAGGTGGATATCTTTTAAAGTATAGGTGTGCAATTCATGTGCATAAGCGCGCGCTAAATTGTCGGTAATCTTATATCAATCAAATTCAAACTAGAAACACTGCAAGTCTTTCTGTAGAAGGAGACATAATTTATCACTTCATACCTTTTTTCAATCGTGAATTAAACTTTAAGAAATAGTAAGAAAATTATCTTCGAGATGATACGTTGGGAAAAAGTTTCATACTGTTCTTCCTTACCTAAACAGATGTTGCTTACGTTTAGAAAATTTACCTTATTTTGTGAAAAATAGTAATATTTTCGGATTTGCCAAATCCAATTTAAGCTCGTACTGTTTTTAATAATGACATTTCTGAATAATGGGGGTGAAAACATCGCAAACAATCTAAACCTTTTCTAAGAAAATAGCCTTTTGAAATCAAGTCTTTCTTTGACCAATAGGAATATCTTCTAAGTCTCAAGTAAACCACTATTTTTTTATTTGATGTGTTTCCCAAGAAGTTTCCAGCAGACACCAAAATTCTGAACTCACAGAAAGATGAAATACATTGCCAATTCGAGAAGGATGACAAAGATTCCTTTTCTAACAGAGACCATTGCTTTGGAGGTCTAAACAACATGATTATATTTGTATCCCACCGTTGCCACCACGCTAATAAAGTAGATAGGCTTTATTGTGATCGAGGAAAAAAAGAAAGTGACACCACATGATTGAAGAGAAGATATATATATACGGTTCGTCAGACATCAATTATCTTAAGAGATAATCATGGCTAGTACAGATAATTTAGTTTTAAACAAAAGTAGCCTTGGTGGAAAGAAAGGAGTATAATTTGCAATTAAGAGAATTCCGTGGCGCTGGGTAATGTGACATGCAAGAGATTTTATTTATTTATTAAATATATAAATAGAACAAAAATATTCTTATAAATAGCACAAAAATCGAAATAAAAATTCATCGTTCTTAATTTTTAAATACAAATTAAAAAATATATTATTTAATTTTTTTTTCTATTTTAATTAATCTTATTCAATAGTTTAAAATGTCAATTTTTGAGATAAGTGAAACCGATGATTTTTTGAATGTTAATCAAGGCTCTTTTGCCAAAGGTATGGAATTCAATGTAAAAAATACAAACGAAACAACTCTCAAAAGTTCAATGGAATCTATGTTAACTTCTACAACTGAAATAGTTGAGGATGATTGTGAAGTAAAATATATTTTCGTACTATTAATCCTATGGTTACATGACGTTTTGTACCCAAGACTTTATTTGAATTATGTAATGCCCAGATTAGATGCGAAATCTGACAAACCCGTAGGTTGAGTGAATATATTTAACCTAGTATATAATATATCTATAACAAAATTGTCAACATTTTGGGCTTATAATAAACTTACTCTTCTTAATAGTTTTATTTAGAATGTTATATATTTATTTCAAAAAGTCCCAGTCCTTTCGTCGCCAAAAAATTAACATTTAAACACACGTTTAAAAATATCTTATCCACATAAAAGACTTTAGATTTAATTTCACTCATTTAAACATGAAAGCATAAAGATTTTTTGCTGGCAAGTTTTCAACATTTAGCTCTCCCCAATTTTTGATAATCATACCTTGCATTCTTCTATAGGTAAGACGCTGCTATCGCAACACCGCTCCTATAAAAACATTAATTGTAGATTGACATTTTAGCGTCGTCGTAAAGCTGTCTAATCAGCAAGTACATATTCAACGATGGATGTAAATTTGTGTTGTTTTTTAAACGCGTATGCAAGCCCTCAACGTCGTTATTTATCATATTGGCCTCGTAAAAACAGACCAAGTCTCAATGGTCTGTCTCAAATTGTCAATGAAGGGGACAAATATTTTTTTAGCACATATACAAACAATTCTTTATAGTTTAAAACAATGGAGTCGTGGAGCCCTTGTGTGATTAATTTTGTTTGAAGTCTCTCCAACTGGTGTCTTCAGAGAAGAAGCAGGGGGAACAATCTTTAAAAATGATAAAAATAATTATCCTCTCTGATCTGAAAGAACGATTCTATACCCTGGATGCAACTTTAGCTCATAATGCATCCATTTTTGATAGGATGGAATATCCACGGTTGAAGAAACTGATAGATTTTTGGGATCCTGAGCTCTATCAACTGGTATAACATTTCAAAATGCTTCTATCTAGCATTGGAGTTCTAGTTGATTCCTTTGCAAAAGAACTGTTGCTTGATTAGTGCTACAGATTGAAGCTACTGTAAAAAGATCAATCGTAGCAAATAGGTTATGCTACACCTTGAAGTATTTACAGTGTTGTCCAAACTTATGCTAATTGTCTTGGCTTTACCAAGTTCTTCTGTTTGTTAACAAAATCAGTTCAACAAAATGATCTGCATCAAAACAGATCTTGGGTCAAGACTGATAAGATACGAACTTTATTTATTTTTGCTTGACGGCCTCAGTGATACTTCACTTAAGGACTTTGATCTAACTAAATGAAAGTATTAGGTTCGCTATGCAATGCATCCGGTGTACAGAGACATTACAGTGAAAGAAAATAACCTACACTATTTCTATCTGTATGTAGAGGTAGGAAATAAATTGCATATCTTTCGGTTATTTATATAGATTTGCATATGAATGATATATGTCAAAGCTTATATGTATGTGCAACTGAAAATTTTAACGCCCTTAGAATGTGTGTTCTGGCTTATTCCTTGTATTTTGGAAGTCAATAAAATGAAGATAACTGAATTGGTATGAAAAGCATACTTAGCTTATTTTAATATGAAAATAGGTGATAAAGATAAACTGTGCTTTTCACATAATGTAATAAACCATGCGCTAAAAGTTTGTAAAAACAGCTAGCATTCGCAATTTTGACGGTATGGCCATAGCAAAAAATAGGTAGATAACTGTTACTTTTGGCCTACAAAGACATCCTCCTATAGCAAGAAAGTTAGTTAGAAAATACGTTATTCAGATTGAAGTTGAGCAATTCGCCTCTTGCCTCATTCCAATGAAGTACTTTAGATGTATTCACAAGACTACTTTTATTTTAAGATAACAGTAATATATGTGGATTCAATGAAAATAAAGATGAGAGTGATACGGATTTTCTAAGTATATAAACCAAAGAAAGTGAAATTCTAAATCAAGAAAAACTAAAAAGAAGTCAAAGAGTTATCTAAACTTCTAGCTTCTAGACTCGAAGAAAAATCTGCTACCGAAACAAAGTAATGTAACATCTTAGAAAAAAATGTCTTCAAATTTTTTAAATTGAAAATATTTTTAGTGCTGTGACGTAGCGAGATTGATTGATGTATTGTGTTCTCTGAATCAAATGAAAGGAGACTATTTTTAGAAAGTTCAAAAAAGTCTGTTACTTTATAATGGAAACGGATTAGTGGCATTCATATCGCCCACTCTCTGCACTTAAAAGAAAAACACGATCGATAGCATCAATACTTGATTTACCTAAATACGATGACCATAAATTGATCATGTCTTAATCCTACAATGGTCAACTTTTTACTTGCTCAACAAATACGGTGTGTAAATGTCCATGTTTTTTGTGCTTGTCAAATAGCCGAGCAAAGAAAAAGCATCGCGAATGGAAGATAAAGTTTGACTATTGGATATCATAATATTATACTTAAACCACTTTTTGATAGGGAGAAATAATTTTTCCACCTCTTCATATCAATCTAGATCTGATGACACATTTTGTCAGAGCACTTTCTGAGGGAAAGAATACTTTTAGGTTTATTATTAAAACATTTTCTAGGGTATACAAGTTTTTATTTTTGATGTAACACAAATTAGAAATTTATTATGGTGTCTTTCTGAAAGAGTTTTTAGGAAGTAAAAGAGATGCAAACTTAAAAGATTTATTGTAAATTTTACTTTAAATTTTTATGTTTTAGGGGAACTCTTTCATTAAATTATCAAATTCATGGAGAAAAGATATCATGCTTGATCAAATGAAATATTAGGGTTGACTACTGTTCGAGTATTCAAATAGAGTGTTTAGACATCAAACATACTACACGTTCTTGTAAGAAATAATTCGTTCCATAATCTTATTAGATTTATTAAATTTTGAGTTATAGAACTCATTGTCCTTTATTATCAAATAAAGCGAAAATAGATCCATTTTATACTGGATGATGATAGTGTAAACTAAGGATAAAGACGTGTAATTTATTTTTAGTTGGATGAAACTTTTGGAGAGAGATTACTTGGCCTAACAGAAATGGTTCCAGAATCGATTCGAAATCTTTTACTAAAATCGACATACCATGGTTCGAGTGCTGGACAGTGTGTGTTTTCATTTTCAAGAAGCTTACTATGGATATTTTTTTCGTCAGCAGCTTTACTCATTGCTCCCGTTGCGATTGAAGCTGAAAGACTATCAATGATTGCTGCTAATCAAAAACAAAGAAATCAGGTTAGCATTTATTTATTTGATGTATTCCTAACGAATTTGATAAAAAATTAAATTTTGTCTATGATATATTGTTTTATTTTCATTTTAAATTGCTAACTAGAAATTTTAGATCCATGCTATCAACCCCTTTCCATTTGTTGCCTGAACTGATTGATTTAACTTTTCTGAGCCTTCGTTCATTTCAATCTTTTTGGCATTCGTACCAAGACCTTAATTTGAGAATGTTTAGTAGAATATTGTAAGTGAAATGAGATCATTTAAACGGTGACAATCGCATGGCCATGCAATCTGTTTATAATTTTTTAAGTTTATTTTAAATCTGTATCTGAAACTCAACCGTAAAACATGTAAAGTAATATGCAAAGCATACTCACAAACCAAACAACTCTTGTAATGATATGAAAAAAATATAAAATTGAAAAAATTCCAAAAAATTCCTCCCCCCCTTTAAAATATTGTATATCTTTTATAAAAAAAATTTAAGTTCGATGGAACTATGATAAAAAAATAGTTCGCCGACCATTCTGACAGTGTCATAGCCAGGAATTTAATAGAGACACATACTTTTTTCATAACACATTTTTCTCAGGAGGAGGTGTGCTCTGGCTACGCCACTGCCTGCTTTCATTATCCCTATATATTTTTTTGTATCCATTTGACTGCAAGAAACAAGTAGACTATTTTTTCCAAATCCCGTTTCATTATCATCTTTCTTAAATAGAAATATAGTGCAGTTGTTCCCAAAGAAAGTAGTAGCGCTCCAAGGGGGCGTTATGAAAAGTTATGAATAAGAAATATTAGGTGTTTATTTTTTTAATATTTTGTATAATTTGTGATAGTTGTTATCCTTTGGAAAATGATTTATAAAAGTACCTATAAATTTTGGATATCAAAAAAGATAAAATTGTCTGGGAAGTGAGTAAAATCCCTTCCATATTCTTTCCCATAGATTGTACTGTATGGTAGAAAATGGATTTAGTTGTAAATAAATTGTAGGTAATGAAAGATAGCGTATGGATACATGTGAGTACTGATATCAGAATTAATTTCCATAACATCAAACCAAACATTCAAATTTAGGGGATAACAGGAGTTCCCAAACTTATTCCTATTATTTCCCCTCCACATGGCGTAATCATTTAAATTTTCCCCTTGTGGATATAAATATTCAAAAAAAAATTTCATAAATTTGTTCCGTGGAGTTGGATTGAAAATTTCAAAGAAAAAAAATCATTCAGAAAAATTAAGTTGCTTTTTCTTCACCAGTGTAGTAATATCAGAAGTTTTGGCAGGGGCACGTAGAATGTCACATTCTATCTCAAGACGGTTTAGTGCTTTTTGGCTTCATCGCAAATAAAGTTGAAAAACCAGACTGACAAAGATAGGTTGTTGAAAATAAAATGAATATTGGAACTTTGGTCTCATAAAAAAAAAATTAGTGAAACAGAGTAGGAAGCAAAGAGTGAACAAAATGACATATTAAAAGTAATTTCTATGTCGCGACATGTTCAATAAAAATAAATAATGTATTACTATTTCACATGAATTAGATTTGTCAGCTGTCAGCAATAGACAAATAATAATCCATGCATTTTTCACATTTATTATTCCCTTAGTCGTTCACATTACAAAGGGGTTTAATATTGGAAAACTAGGAGTTATTTATAATTTCTTATCGAAAAAATTGGTAAACTAAGATACTCTCTGTATAAAAAAAACTACTGCCCGTTTAAAAAAATGTTTATAAAGATTTTACTCTATTTAATTTCATATATTTACGAAAAATCAATTGTTACTCAAATCTTACATAAACAATAATTTTTTTATAAAAAATAACAGCTATTTCAAAATTATCAATTTATAAATAGCCGTGTAATTATTAAAGCTCTAAATTTCCTCCGTTTGGAAAAGCTCCACTAAATTAATGGGTAATATTGAAGTCAATGCATTTCTTATTGGTAAGGGGGCGTTGAGTAGGAAAGTTAGGGAAACACTGGTATTACGCTTTTCTGCTACAAAAATATTCTTCAAAATTACGATGCTTTGTGGCTGTACCACGCTGGTTACCAATTGTATAGCCTGTGAGTATTCTTATCCTTTCAAGTACGTATTTTATTTGTTAAGATTTTACTTGGGCCGAATGCTGTTACCGGTAAAAATTCTCTCATGATGCCTTCTATGCTCTCGCCTGTTCCCGCTAGCGATTCACTTCCTTCACCTCCACAAGCTTAATGGATGTCATTTTAAATAAAGATCTCATTCTTCTTACTTATTTTTTTGATTTATAATAACCAACCTTTTTTGCTTCTTTCGATAGACGTCTCATTAATATTGTTTCCTTTTTAATACCCAGAGTCAAAAATTTTCTTAATTATTTTTTGTGTAATTGAAGTTTATACATTTTTTAAGTTATAGGAGTATGAATAAAATTTTGAAATATATTTTATTACTATATATCAAGTTTTAATAATATTTAGTATCAATTCTTTTTGTATGACAAAATAGTATCTTTATAAAGATTTTTCGGCATTGCAAAAATATAATTTACTAAAAAAATAACCTAAAGCAAAAATAAAAGAAATAAACAGTAAGCTCAATTTATATTGTATTATAAAATTTCCAAAAATTCAAATTTTTTGAAATAAAAAATAGAGGAATAAATTAATAGTTTTTTAGATTTTTGAGAAGATTCCGTAGTGTTTTCCAAAAGATCAATTGATGCTTATCATTTTAGTTTCACTATGATAACAATATTTTAGAAATTTTGGTTTAGCGTTGCATAATCTATTATATTTAAAAATATTTAGATAAAATCATGTATGTTTTTTGAACTAACCTTCGCTATATACTAAGCTCTCTATCGCTGACCCTATCACATACAAGCACTTGTTACACATACAAACTACGATAACATTACATACCTCAAATTTAAATCATATTTAGCATATCAGCTAAGATTATAATCACCAATTCACGAACATAAATAGAAAGTCTAAAAGGAACTTTCATGCGAATAAAGTTACTATAAATGTCACAGATGCAAACAATATGTGAACATTATAACCAATGTCAAGATAATTTCATCATGTATATCGGAGTTGACCATCTTTTTCCTTTGGCGAAAAGAAAGTGTCTTTCAGATGATAAAGGTGGAAAACCTTCTCTAATTGAACAAAGGATCCTGAATGATTTCCAGAGAAAGACAACTTTTGGAAAAGTATAGGTTAACAAATATCTAGTGATGTTCGTCTATATTTCATGAAAATCTAACAAATAAATGAACAAAGAAGACTAGGTTCATTGAAAAGATTCTCTTTAAGGATCGTAAAAATTCCGTATTAGCTACAATTGATTTCCCGCTTTTCCTTAAATTTTCCTACTTGACCCAAATTAAAATTTTTTATCATTTGATGGACATTTGAAAGATTAATTGATTCTGAGAACCACTATGAAAGCTTGAAATCAAAATACGTTCTTTCAAAAAAACAACTGTATTAAAATATTTTTTGTTTATGTAATTTAGTTTAAAAAAAATCACATGTAAATTGTAATTGGCTTTAAACAAAAAAAAGGCTCACCACCTTTGCATTATACTCTTATCTTATCACTGTACAAATTCCTTTTTTAACAGAAAAAAATTATAATAATCTTTATGATCAGTTACTATATAAGGAGTATACATAATAGTAAAGCTGATTTCGTTACTGGTTAGCTTGCCGCATAGAGTATGAAAAGCATAATTGTCATTATGTCCACTATTTTCATAGACTTTAAAAGATAAAACACCTAAAAATAGGGGAAAAAATTAAATGGATAAAAGTTTTTGTTAGAATGTCTTTTATCTCAATAATGTTAGCATATTAGTTACTCAAAGTCTATAAGAAAATTATTTCTCTACCCCATATTTCGTTTATTTTATAAGAACGCAAATAGTTTTAACCGTACAAATTTTTTTGTTCAAAACAACGGGGCAGGACGATAACTACCAGCAACCCCTCTGGCCATATGTACCCTCTGGTCACAAAATGAACCATGGATAAAATTTACCGATCACTGAGTCAATGACGAGGAAAACAAATTTCTTTCGAATTTTCTCCAAAAAAGTGTCAAATTTCAAGAGGCAAAGAAAGAAGTGCACTTAATCTAAAATAAATAGCAGTGTAGAAGGGGCTTAATATTAGTTATAATCACAAGTAAAAAGCGGAGATGATTTAATCTCTTGTAAAGTAATTCAGGTTGTCAGTAGAGATTTGGTCTCATTCTTATTGATGACATGATTAGAATCATTTGTTATATGTAGAAAATTATCTTATCGATTTGCCAAAAATATATAAAAGCAAATTTATTGTCGAATAACTGCATATTAGCCATTTATATGAAGTTTCACTACCTTTCTATGCATTGGCATAATGACCAAAAACAATTATCGATTTGTTAGACAAATACGACAAAAAGTTATTCAAAAAAGTCACGGCTATGCAATCAGTGCCAAAACGAACTGACAAACACATTGCTTCTGTCAATATTATAATACCAATTTAATGGAGTATATGTTTTTGAAACTTGTAACAGAATATTTTCAAAATGTAGGAAATTCAAATTATAAATAATACTGTAACATTAAATTCTTTTTTTGTTTTTGTTATTTTTAATAGAAAAAATTCACTTAGATACTAGCTATAACTAGACGTTAGATATTAGCGCTCATAAAACATTGATTAATTAATGATATTAAACATTTTAAAAACGTAGCATATTGATTAGGTTTTCTTTCAAATAGATTTCATTACAAAATACAAGCACTAATATTTAGGTCACTATGACCTTCTTCAGATATATTATATATGACGTAAAATGAAAGTGTGGATGCTGAGTGTTTAGACGGATTATTATGAGAGGAATAATCGCTCTCAACACTCAGCAAGCAAGACACTCCACGCTTTCATTTTACGTCATATAATATATCTGAAGGTCATAGTGCCCGAAATATTAGTGCTTGTATTTTGTTTTATCACACTAACGTTCAATGAGGGTCTAAATTTAAAGTCAGAAAGGCTTGCATGGGTCATTATTTTTCCGTAGATTAAATGCCATTAGTCCATAATTGAGAAGTTAGATAATATTTATATTCAAATAGTCTTTTAACATTTGATTAGATATGCTACCCAAAAAATCAATGAGAATAAAAAAATTTATTCTAAAATAATTGCATGATTCAAAACGGTGAATATTTATTTTTAAAACATTTTTACAAGTCAATCTTTACGCCAGTTTTTATCTCATCAAATTACTAAGTGCCTTGGGCGATAAGAAAAACAATGTCGGAAAATAAAGAAATGTTAAATATAGCTTTATTCAATTCAAAGCAAGTTTTGTATGGGATAATTTTATTTAAAATATTTCACAACACATGGTTAGATATTTAAAATTACTAATCAAATAAAGTGGAATTAAAAGAAACAGAATTATGTTTGAAGTCGAATATAAAAAATTGGTGCTGCTTTGTACTTTTGATCTTTGGTTTCCGTTTTCATGCTGGTAACGTCAAGTGTTTGCCTTTCATTACTGAATTTGAAAAATAAAAATGTCTTTAAATGATTTTAATTATAAAATATCGTACAAGATCATGCCTTTTGTAACATAGAGATAGAAGAAATCACAATAGAGGATCGTTTGAATGCAGCCAGAAATAATCGCTATCAGGTCAAAGAATGATTCAAAGTAAAAGCGCCAAATCCAATTCGCTATGTACAATGCACGATAACTTCCAAGCGCAAAGAGATAATGACTTGTTATCGTCTCTGCTTCACCTGAATTTTAACAAATTTAATTATATCACACGACGTATTCTCGCGTGCATAGCAGCGCCTACCTAGGGGAAGAAAACAAGAGCCAACTTTATTTCTTATTTAACCCATTAAGTACCATAGAAATCAGACGATATCTAAAAAACGCAGACGATTTATATTCAAAGTCATTGAAAAAAGCAGACGAAAATGAAATTACTTATGTTCCCAAATGGGAGCATTGGGACTTAATGGGTTAAATGATAAACTTAAAATTGCATCCTGGTTTGCGTTTTTATGCACGAAAAGCTTTGAAATACTAAAAAATATCTGATTACTACATTTTATTAAATATCCACTCCAAAACAAACTCCTATACCTTTAAAATTTGTGATTTCTGATTCGCAACTCTGGTAATTATATCATATTTAAGGGAAATTCCTACATTTCAGCATTTTCAAGTCTTAGCAAACGTAGGTAACTAGCCCCAACTACACTTCCATTTAAATAGAGTGAAGAAAAGGCCTAAAGCATTCATCCCAGAAGGCGTAGGAATAAAGGACACAAAGAAAAGGTATAGAATAAAAACTAACCCGTTTTGCTAATTAAAAATAATTGTGGCATAATAGCAACTGCTTCAAGATAAATGGAAAAGGTCCACAAAACCTCAGTCAATGTAAAAGCATGATTAATTAAAATTGATAAAAGAGCTGCTGCGATGATCAAGAATTCAAAGCGGAAGGAATCTGAACTTTTCTGATAGGTTGGCTTAAACTTAAAAAGACATTAAAAGTTATAAAAAATAACGATTGTGAAGAAATAGTTACTTTAAAGAATATCAAATACAGCGTTAGATAGGATGCAAGAATAAAAACAATTTTCATCACAGAGTTATAAACTGAAACAAAGTGCGTAAACAGATCCAGATATCGTGCTGTATACGTGATTGCGAAGAGAATTTGCGACTTTCCTGAAATTCCTAAAAGAAAATATTTGAGGAATATTAACAATTTCCTATTTAATCCAAAGATATAACAAATTTAATATTACATATATGCTTAAATATGATATATACAGCAGAACCTCGAGTATGCGAACAATTGACATGTCTCGAAAAATTTCTTTTAGATCTTGAAGAAAGCGTGAACTTTTTTAAGTGTCCCCCACACCTAATAGAAAAATTCTATCAGATAATTCATTTATATTAGAAAAACAAATTTATCTTTTATATCAAGACTTGGCTCTGCTGCAGTTACTCCACGTTTATCGGAAGAAAATGGGATCGGGCGATCTACTATGACCGATAATAAAAATGAAAGAATCTACAGTAATTAGGTCCACTTTCGGATATCAAGTCATTGCTTCGTAATAAACATGTCTGTTTACACAACTAAGAAAGAATTAACATCTATAGCGCTATTGTTGGAACTAGATTCTTGGCCTGCTCACAGCGCAAACAGAGTTCACTTTTTTCACATATCCGAACAATCGGCATGCAAACATATAGCTTGTGCCCGGGTATGTCCAAATATGCAAGGTTGTATATAAAAAAGAATTCCTAAAACAAGTTCAAAAATGAAATTATTGTTATATTGCTTTAAAAACTAAGCACAAGAGAATACAAAAACAATAAATCTATTCTGTAGCTAATGTGTTCATAATGAAGGAAATGTCTAAAGATGTGTGCACAAAAGTTGCGCTAATGCTCTGGAGTAAAATGGGTAATGTTGCATTTTTACTATTTTATTAATATTTATTTTAATAAGATTCCGTTGTTATCTTTACTTTTCTTTGAAGGAGGCAAGATTTAATCAAAAATTATGAAACGGGTTTGTTTTAGGTGTTAATCACTACTTCTAATATAATATTAAAGTTATATTTTTTCTCTTCTGTTACCTAAAATTTTAAATCAAAAAATTAATTTTATCTTTGCTTCTAATTTATTCAAAGGAGGGTTATTTCAAATTAGAAGCGTTTCATTCACTCTCTCCATATTATACGTTTGAAAAAGTGAAAGAAAAACCAATGTCTTGATGGTCCTTCATTTGTTCAAAATTTAAAAGAGAGTTTAATTCAAATTATTTAATATTAATATTATACAAGTGCATGAAATTTTTCTATCGAAGGTACCTACTAAATCAAATGAGGTTTCAAAGTGAAATAAGAATGATTCTCATGGTTTCTTAAGAAACTCAACAAAATATATTTTATGGCCAATAACTGTGAAAAACTCTACCTGTAAATTTACGACTTCAAAATTTAACGAAATTCAAAAAGTTAAAACTATTTATTCTTTAGTATACATTTCTTATAAGTGTTATAATGTGCATGTACGAATTTTTAACTGTAATTTTTGAATTTAAAAATCCTTTTGTCTTCCAATAGCAGTACCAATATGCAACTTCGACTCCCACTCCTACATTTACAAAAATTCTACTCCGACTCCAAGTACTTAAAAAAACTACGACTGCAAATGCACGATAACTCCCCACTTCCAACTTTGACTAAAAAGAGCTACTCAACATACTTACAAAAATAAAACTTTTTTCATTATATAAAATACCTAATAAAATTATTTAAAACCCGACTCTGACTTCTAAATTTTATTAGATGCAGACTCCAACTCCTACTTCTTTAAAATCGCCAACTCTAACGACTTCGACTCAGCAACCCTGGTTACCATCAAATGAATCGCTTGACAGTATAGCCTAGTTGATGTATTTGTGCATTAAATAAAAAAATAATAAAATTGTTCTTAAAGACTATAAAAATTTGAGTATCCCAATATTAACTTTATAAAAATAATAAATTGAATGATTTCTTTTAAAATTTATTACCTAAGGAAATGTTTAGTTGACAAATCTTTATTAAAAAGAATATTTCGACTCTATGAATCTTTTTCAGCTTAAGGCAAGATATGGAGGGAATGGCTTTATTATACTTATGCATTTGGCTTTTCATCATCATAAGAAAAACTCTTTCCACTGACAGCCAGTGGCGTGGCCAAAAAATGGAAGTTGGGGGGCATGCAAGGAATTTAGGGGGGCAAAAATATTGGAAATAAAATTATTTGGGGGGGGGGGCAGAAAAGGTATTTGGGGGAGCACTGCCCTCTTGCCCCCCCCCCTTCTGGCTACGCAACTGCTGACAGCGGTTCGTTTCTAACTAGAATTCAAATGTCTACTAGATTACAATAAAGTAAACCACTTATTAATCTTTTAAACTACCTATCTTCATGAAGTTAGTACTTTTTTTCAAGCTAGATAATTAGCCTTATGTGTGCATGTATTTGTATTAGAAATTTGAGGAGTGAAAATGGCTAATAAATTTGCCCAGAAGCTATTCTAGAAAAATGAATTTATTTATTTTTTTCAATAAAATTTTAGTACCAACCGATCCCTAATAACAATAAAATCGTTCATTTATTAATAAATTATCAAATCTCTAATGAGAATTAAAGAAAAAAAATATTGTTTTAACCCATTTACGACCAATGTTCCTATTTTGGAACATAAGTAATTTCATCTTTGTCTACTTTTTTCAATGACTTTGAATATAAATCGTGTGCGTTTTTTAGATATCGTCTGCTTTGCTTAGTCTTAAATGGGTAGACTATACATAACAATTTATTTATAACAAAATTAATCTAAATAAATTCAAATTTTAAATAAAAATTATCAAAGCTTGAAATATGGTTATTATCCTATATATATATTTTATTTATATCCTAAAAGTAATTGAAATCTGATTTAGAATCTTTGTTTAACAAGGATTTAATATGTCAAAGAGGACTAGGACTACGTTAGAGATGAAAAAAATAAAACCATTACTAGCAAGCATAATTTAGCTCTTTTCATCTTTTAAATGAAGAAATTCTATACATAGATTAGGTTTCAATCATATTTATTATCGCAATCAACATTCATAAAAACCAAAAAATACCTGAAACTGAACGTGATGTCCATATTTTCAAAATTAAAATTAGAATTGCAAATAAATGACATAAGTCACCAGCAAGTCTAAATATATTCATAGTTTCCAAATAACCACGTGGCTGGATGAGGCAGAAGAAGAAAGTTGAAAAATTAAAAAGTAAATTTAAAAATGTTTGTTTGTTTTACACTCTAGATTTATTTTAAAAAACAAAATTTATATTAAATAAAGAAAATACTTTACTAATTCTTGTTTCATAAAATTAAAAAATAAGTTTTAAAATTTTCATTGGTAATATTTAAAAATATTTTCTGATTTTTTTTCTAAATTATTTTAATCTTTGTATTGAACGTCACATTTTTCCTCATTTCTTCAAGTTGTCAAAGTCAAATTATAGACACATAAGCATAATAAGCAATATTTCTAAAATAGTAAAAATTTATAAATTAATTTTACATACATTATGCAATACGATATTTTATAAATGAAGTTTCATCTTCACTTAATAATATAGCACTGTTCATAAATCTTCCCAAGGCTTTGGATAGTATTTCTAATGATATTTTAACAACCAGATTAATACTTCTTGGATTTTTAATCAAGAGAAATACTTTTTTGAAATTATACTTAATTAATCCTCGCCAGAGAGTTGAAATTTATGGTGAGTCTTATGAATGCACTATTTCTAGACGAGAACCTCAAGGATCAACCCTCCTTAAATGAAATAAAAATACGCAATTTTTTTTACAGACCACATCACCCTCATTGCTCCAATCTCTAATATGAAAGCTCCTAACTCTTCAATATTAGAGGCATTGTCAATAATTAGAATCAGAAAGGCATATTGGACGAGGATTTTCAAGGGTCACATAAATTTACGATTTTTCAACATTTTATCTAACAACTAAATGAACATAAAATTATATTCTCATGAGCAATATTATTTGTACTGCTACAATTCAAAAAATGTTATTAACGTTAAATTGTATAGAAAAAAAATTTATTAACGTTAACTTATCCATCATAGACAACAAGATCATATAATTGTTCAATTAATTCAAGCCCTTCTGGGTTAACTTTTCCTTCTCCTTGATTTACCTAGGCTTTACAGAATCGCTCACAATAAACATCATGCCTTGCAATATGCCAATTTCTGTAATCATTAGAAAAGCCAGAATATTCAATGCTGTTAGAAATATTTGTCAAAGTCATCGCCTGCCACGCATCTCGAAACCACGATCCCAGTTATTGATGTTTCTGAAGGCTTTGGATTTCCATTTCTTGTATAATGGATAGCATCAGAGTTCTTCCAAGCATTAGTTGTGCATTCTACTCGATCTTTTAGTTCACGAAAAACCCCAATATCACCAGCTTGAAGGTATGCTGTAACCACCAGGAATTACAATGAGCTCAATATTTCTTTATCTACAATGCTCTTGGATGAGTTTTGAGATATGAGCACGACAACTATCCTACACATTACATTTTCCGGTTCGAATATCCACAATAGGAAATACTGCATCAATCCATTTATAATAATAAGTTTAATAACACAAAATAATTTTTTTTATTTATTTATTATTCAGTTATATATATTCTCCCCGATTCACTGTGACTAATCAAATCAATAAAGCTCATAGACTAATCAAATCTCGGAACTTTTCAATTGCTGAAATTTTCAATCTCTATTTAGACCTATTTGATTACTTTTCCATCCGATTAATTTGGTTTCCAAGTCATAGTGGAATTTTTGGTAATGAATTTGTAGATAATCTTGCTAAATCAGCTCTAAACACACCAGGCAGTACCCATCTCTTATCGACTAAATCCTTGAAAAACTATATTCGAACAAAAGTTCTGGGTTCGAGAGTGGGAAATGAGCAAAACTTGTAAGTATCCTTTTATCGATTTGATAAGCTTTAAGCATAAGTTGAAAAAATACAAAGTCATTGCAATTCCACCAGTAGTATTAAGATGGTTTTCTGGTATTTGCACATGCAAAAAGTTTCCGCCCATAATAAGTAAATCCGAAGATGCGATATGCCGCTTTTGCAAAGATTTGGAAACCCTAGAACACCTCTTGTTTCTTTGTTCAACAACTTCTATTTTAACAGAACGATTCAATGTCTCTCTCATCAAAAATGGCGATTTCCCTTTAACTTCACTAGTAGAAATTTGTAATAGACCCTTTTGATAACTCGATTTGCATCATTACTTAAGTCAATAGAACTAATTTTGACGTACAATCCACCTTAGTTTATCAATTTTGCTTCTCACCTAAGCATGTTCCTTCTTTACATTCTTATGTTTCTACCTTTAGCAATTCTTTACTTTCTATACACTTTTTACCCTTTTAACGTGACAACGACTTTAACCATTCTGTTTCAACCCATTTAAGCACAATTGCCAGTTTTTGGACCTTCAGGTCTACAAGCTGCGTCAACTACAACAAACAAACAAAACAAATATTTTTTTAATTTAAATAATTACTTGGCAAAAAAATGGGAGACATAAAAATATATAATAATACTCTATTACCAGCCCTCGTTAAAGCTTAAATATCTGTGTATCTTTTTATTTTAAGTATTTATTTAATATTATTTTTAATTTCAATTTCTTGTTTGTATATAAAGAACATATTTGGGTGTATTTGGGTAAAAAGTCCTACCATTAATCAACAATTGTGAATTAACACATGTTATTTCTTGCATTGCTGATAGAAGAAGTCCAGTAAGCCGCGTGATATTGTATCTCTGTTCCCCTTTATGTATCAGAAGAGGTGCTGCTTTTCGACCATTTGCCCAAAAAGCAACACATAATTTTATTCTCATCGAAGCGAAACCAGTAGATCAAATAATGACATGATGATTTCCTTTAAAATCGATTATTTGACTACGAAAATCATCAAAATATACAGATCTTTCATCCATCAATAGTATTAATTCTTCTTTAATAAATGTCTTTCGACTTTGCAGATAAACCATGTAGTCAACTGTTCTTTGAATAAACTGATCATCTGTGAGTGTTGTCAAATTTGTGATTCGACGAAGTGAAAGTTTGAATCGTTGCATGAAGGAAGTGCACCATGTACTAGAGGCCTTAACGCTATTAGTGCTGGGCAAAATTTGTCCGCTTAAGTGCTGGGGGGCGTAAAGTGCCCCCCCCCCTATTTTTCTCAGATATTAATAAGTTTCTATAAATATTTTTAATGTTACATATATATTTCAACTATGCTGAATTCAGTGGTGATGTCCATTTTTTATCAAAATCAATCAAACCTGTCAAAAAATTGATTTATATATGACAGCTCATCTTAAAAAGAAACTTTTTATCTAAGTAATAATATAATGTTTTTTACACATATATACCCATTTTTAAGCATGCGTAATTCAGTGGTGATATTCAATTTTTTTTATAAAAATCAATCAAAACTGTCAAAAAATTTATTTATCCCAAAAAGAAAGGATCAGGCACGGTTTTTTGAATTAGAGAATTACATTTAATAGAAAGTATAGGGAGGTGATGAAGTTTACCGTGTATGGCATTTTACACACATATACCAATTTTCAAGTAGGCTGGGTTTACTGGTTATATTCCAACCTGACAAAATAATTTAAATATGACAGCCCATGTCAAAATTAAAATTTTTATTCTTTTAAAGTTTTTTTATACATTTCAAGTATGCAGAATTTAATGGTGATGTTCATTTTTTATGAAATCAATAAAACCTATCAAAAAATCGATTAAACCTGTAAATCAATATCAAATATATAAACATAAAAATAACTTCTACTTGCAGTATTTCTCTGGTAATTATTTTCTTAATTTATTTAATAAACCAACTTTAGGTGTTTAATTCACTCAAAATATTTCATTCTACAGTAACTTATGTAACTCGATAGGACCTCCATCTTTTTGGCTACAAATTCGTTATCGGCTCGTAGTCTCTACGTCATATTATAATTTACAGTATGTAATTTTGGTATTCATTCTATGATGATCGTTCCTTGGTAGCTCTTTTTTCATTAGAAATTTATATTCTTCAATGTGTGTTCGAAAATTTTTTTATAAGGATAAAATTACTTTTTTCCTCTCTCAAAGCATTCTGATTAAAGAATCTTCTTGATGATCTTAGACTTTTTTATCAGTATCGTGTATTTTATTATCAGGCCTGAATATTTTTCAACCAATCTCATTTCAAAGGTTTTTTTCTGATGAATCATTCGTGATTTTCATTGTTCAATTACAAAAAGTTGTCCAAGTTCTTCATCTAAAAAATTATTTCTTTGACGCAAAAGGAAAAAGATGGACAAATTCAATTTAAATTAAAAATATCTTGATAGTTACTAAATTCTCAAATATTGGCATCTGTGGCATTTTTGATAAATCTGACCTATTCTAAATTTTCAGATTTCCTACCCATCTTAGCTAAATGTTAATTATAATCCTAGATGATAAGCTATAGATTTAAATATTTTTCATTTGTAAGAGAGAAACTTATTTTTCAGTCAAAATCTTTTTTGAAGCATCTAATATTATATAATTAAACCACTTCCTAGTTCATTAGAACATTGTAGAACTTCCATTTAGTCAAGATACATATTTTTTTAATTATTTGTTTTGATCACATGTTCTCTTTTCAATTAGTTTTCAACTTGGTTCCTTCTCTCATACAAATTTTCAAAAGATTTTATAATATACGTTTTATTTTTTTTAATAAATATTTAATACTCAAGATGATTGTAGAAAGTATTATAAGCCAAAATATACAAAAAAAAGTATATTTTTACTATATACCTAATATGCAGCCATTTTTTGAAATTTTTTTACAAAACTGATTTTCTGGCATACATTACTAATTCAATTGCCGCTTCGAGATATTTTTTAACCGTATTATCCAAAATTCAGTACAGAAATAAAATAAGCATAGTCGATTTGGTATAAAACAGATATTTATTTTTTTGAAAATATTTTTGAAGACACTATCTAGAAGTAAACCGCAAATCTGATTCAAGCTTCCAGATATTTTAAAACCATAAATGCCAAACTTAAGTCCAAAAATTAAACCAGCATCTTCCATTTGGCATAAAAATAGATATTTTATTAAAATTTCAAAAATATTTCTTTAGACAAAGACGTAAATCGAAAATTTGATTGCCACTTTCAGACATTTAAAACCTCTAATTGCAAAAAATTATTTCAGAAATAAAAATTATCATGGTGGAATTTGTTTAAAAACATATATTTCATGTAAAATTAGAGAGAATATTTTAGGATATAGTTTTAAGACATAAACCGCAAATTTGATTGACACATGCAGTAAAACCTCTAAATGCGAAAACTGTGTTCAGAAATGAAATCATCATGATCTATTTGCTATAAAAACAAATTTTAGAACTAAACGCAAATTTAATTGATACGTATATCTATTTTCAAATTCAAACTGCAAAAATTGAGTCCATAAATGAAACTAGCATGGTTGATTTGGTATAAAAACTTATATTTAATTGTAAACTTTGAATGAATGTGTTTGGAGACAATTTTTAGAAGTAAACCTCAAATTTAATTAAGACTTATAGGTATTTCCAGATCCTAAACGTAAAAAATTAGTCCAGAAATGAAACCAGCATGGACGATTTAGTATAACACATATATTTTATGTAAAATGTGAAGGAATGTTTGTTTAGACAATTTTCAGAAGTAAACCGCAAATTTGATTAATACTTTTAGGTATTTTCACATCTTAAACGTAAAAAATGAGTCTAAAAATGAAACCAGCATGGCCGATTTAGTTACATTAGGTACAAAAAGGAAACACTTAAACACAGGCAAGTACCAACAGAGGGCACTCAAACACACATAGGCAAAATAGGGAGCACTCAAACACAGGCAGGAACAAACAACGAGCACTCTATAAACAAGGAGCACCCAAACACAGGCAGGCACAAACAAGGAGCACTTAAACACAGGTAGGACTTAAACAATAGTCAAGCAGAAACAAGGAGCACTTAAACACACGCAGGCACTCAAACAGGGAGAACCCAACACACGCAGGCACAAATAGGGTTGACTTAAACACAGGCAAGCACAAACAAGGAATACTTAAACAGAGACAGGCACAAAAAGGGACACTTTAACACAGGCAAACACCAACAGGGGGATTCAAACTCAAGCAGGCTTAAACATGAGGCACTCAAACATGGGGCAATATAACACAGGCAGACACAAAAAAGGAGCACTCAAACGGAGGCAGGTTCAAATAAGGGCTCAAACAGGAAAAACCCAACACACGCAGGTACATACAGGGTGGACTTAAACACAGGCAGGCACAAACAGGGAGCATTTAAACAGATTGAGGCTCAAAAAGGGAGTACTTTAACACAGGCAAGCACCACAAGGGGCATTGAAACACAGGAAGGCAAAAGCAGGCAAAAAAAGAGGGACTAAAACATGGGACACTATAACACAGGCAGACACAAATAAGGAGCACTCAAACACAGGCAGGTTTAAACAGGGAGCACTCAAACACAGACAGGCACAAACAGGGAGCACTCAAACACAGGCAGGCACAAACAGGGAGGATTTAAACACAGGCAGGCACAAAAAGGGAAAACTTAAACACATGCAAGCACAAAAAGGGAAAACTTAAACAGATTCAGGCAGAAAAAGGGAGCAATTTAAAACAGGTAAACACCTACAGGGGCCACACAAACACAGGAACGCACAAACAAGGAGGACACAAACACAGGCAGGCACAAACAGGAGGCACTCAAACACAGGCAGGCACAAATATGAGGCACTCAAGCACGGACAGACACAAACAATGAGCACTCAAACACAGGAAGGCTCAAACAGGGAGCACTCAAACACAGGCAGGCACAAACAGGGTTGACTTAAACAAAGGCAGGCGCAAAAAGGGAGCATTTTAACACAGGCAAGCACCAACAGGGAGCATTCAAAAACAAGCAGGCATAAACATGAGGCACTCAAACATGGGGCACTATAACACAGGCAGGCTCAAAAAGGGAGCACCCAAACACAGGCAGGCTCAAAAAGGGAGCACTCAAACACAGGTAGTCACTAACAGAGAGGACTTAAACACACGCTGGCACAAACAGGGAACACTTAAACACATGCAAGCTCAAACCCGGAGCAATTAAACAGATTCAGGCACAAAAAGGGAGCACTTTAACACAGGAAAGCACCAACAGAGGGCACTCAAACACAGGAAGGCACAAACAGGAAGCACATACAAGCAAAAACAGGGGGCACTCAAATACAGCAGGAACAAACGACGAGCACTCAATCAACAGGAAGCACCCAAACACGGTCAAGCACAAACAAGTAGCACTTAAACAATAAGCAAGCAGAAACAGGGAGCACTTAAACACATGCAGGCTCTCAAATAGGGAGAACTCAACATACGCAAGCACAAACAAGGTGGAATTAAACACAGGCAGGCACAAACAGCGAGCACTTAGACACAGGCAGGCGCAAACAGGTAACACTCAAACGCAGGCAGTTACAAACAGAGAGCACTCAAACACAGGCATTAACAAACAACGAGCACTAAATCAACAGGGAGCATCAAAACACAGTCAGGCACCAACAACGAGGGCAAGGAGAGAAGGGAGCACTTAAACACAGGCAGGCACTCAAACACAGGCAGGCCCAAACAGGGTGGATTTAACCACATGCAAGCACTTAAACAGATTTAGGCACAAAAAGGGAACACTTAAACACAGGCAAGTACCAACAGAGGGCACTCAAACACATAGGCAAAATAGGAAGCACTCAAACACAGGCAGGAACAAACAACGAGCACTCAAACACAGGCAGGCACAAACAAGGAGCACTTAAACACAGGTAGGACTTAAACAATAGTCAAGCAGAAACAAGGAGCACTTAAACATAGACAGGCACTTAAACAGGGAGAACCCAACACACGCAGGCACAAATAGGGTTAAGTGAAACAAAGGCAGGCACAAACAGGGAGCACTTAAACAGAGACAGGCACAAAAAGGAGCACTTAAACAGAAACAGACACAAAAAGGGAGCACTTAAATAGAGACAGGCACAAAAAGGGAGCACTTTAACACAGGCAAACACAAGCAGGCATAAACAGGAGGCACTCAAACATGAGGCACTATAACACAGGCAGACACAAAGAAGGAGCACTCAAACACAGGCAAGCTCAAAAAGGGAGCACTCAAACACAGGCAGGCACAAACAGGGAGGACTTAAACACAGGCTAGCACAAACAGGGAACACTTAAACACATGCAAGCTCAAACAGGGAGCACTTAAACAGATTCAGCACAAAAAGGGAGCACTTTAACACAGGCTAGCACCAACAGAGGGCACTCAAACACAGGAAGCACATACAGGAAAACCAGGGAGCACTCAAACAAAGGCAGGAACAAACGACGAGCACTCAATCATCAGGGAGCACCCAAACACGCTCAGGCACAAACAAGGGGCACTTAAACACAGGTAGGACTTAAACAATAAGCAAGAAGAAACAGGGACCACTTAAACACAGGCAGGCAATCAAATAGGGAGAACCCAACATACGCAAGCACAAACAAGGTGGAATTAAACATAGGCAGGCACAAACAGCGAGCACTTAGACATAGGCAGGCGCAAACAGGTAACACTCAAACGCAAGCAGTTACAAACAGAGAGCACCCAAACTCAGGCATTAACAAATAACGAGCACTAAATCAACAGACAGCATCCAAACACAGTCAGACAAAAACAACGATGGCAAGGAGAAAAGGAAGCAATTAAACACAGGCAGACACTCAAAAACAGCGAGCACCCGACACAGGCAGGCACGAACAGTGTGGACTTAACCACATGCAAGATTAGGCACAAAAAAGGAACACTTAAACACAGGCAAGTACCAACAGAGGGCACTCAAACACACATAGGCAAAATAGGGAGCACTCAAACACAGGCAGGAACAAACAACGAGCACTCTATCAACAGGGAGCACACAAACACAAGCAGGCACAAACAAGGAGCACTTAAATACAGGTAGGACTTAAACAATAGTCAAGCAGAAACAATGAGCACTTAAACACAGGCAGGCACTCAAACAGAGAGAACCCAACACACGCAGGCACAAACAGGGTTGACTTAAACACAGGCAGGCACAAACAAGGAGCACTTAAACAGAGACAGGCACAAAAAGGGAGCACTTTAACACAGATAAACACCAACAGGGGGCATTCAAACACAAGCAATCATAAACAGGAGGCACTCAAACGCAAGCACAAACAAGGAGCACTTAAACAGATTCAGGCACAAAAAGGGAGCACTCAAACACATTCAAGCTCAAACAGGGAGAACCCAACATATGCAAGCACAAACAAGAAGGAATTAAACACAGGCAGGCACAAACAGCAAGCACTTAGACAAAGGCAGGCGCAAATAGGTAACACTCAAACGCAGGCAGTTACAAACAGAGAGCACTCAAACACAGGCATTAACAAACAACGAGCACTCAATCAACAGGGAGCATCCAAACACAGTTAGACACAAACAACGAAGGCAAGGAGAAACAGGGAGCACTTAAACACAGGCAGACACTCAAAAGGGAGAACCCAACACACGCAGGCACAAACAGGGTTGACTTAAACACTGGCAGGCACAAACCGAGGGAAGGAAAGGGGGACCCACCGGGGGGGGGGAGAGCACTTAAACAGAGAAAGGCACAAGAAGGGAGCACTTTAACACAGCCAAACACCAACAGGGGGCATTCAAACACAAGCAGGCATAAACAGGAGGCACTCAAACATTGGGGCACTACAACACCGGCAGACACAAACAAGGAGCACTCAAACACAGGCAGGCTCAAAAAGGGAGCACTCAAACACAGGCAGGCACAAACAGGGAGGACTTAAACACAGGGTAGCACAAACAGGGAAGACTCTAACAGATGCAATCTGAAACAGGGAGCACTTAAACAGATTCAGGCACAAAAAGGGAGCACTTTAACACAGGCAAGCACTAACAGAGGTCACTCAAACACAGGAAGGCACAAACAGGAAGCACATACAGGCAAAAACAGGGAGCACTCAAACACAGGCAGGAACAAATGACGAGCACTCAATCAACAGGGATCACGCAAACACTGTTAGGCACAAACAAGGAGCACTTAAACACAGGTAGGACTTAAACAATAAGCCAGCAGAAACAGGGAGCACTTAAACACAGGCAAGCTCAAACAGGGAGAACCCAACATACGCAAGCACAATCAAGGTAGAATTAAACACAGGCAGGCACAAACAGGTAGCACTTAAACAGAGACAGGCACAAAAAAGGAACACTTTAACACACGTAAGCACCAACAGGGGGCATTCAAACACAGGAAGGCAAAAACAGGAGTCACTCAAACATGGGGCACTATAACACAGACAAACACAAACAAGTAGCACTCAAACACAGGTAGGCTCAAACAGGGAGCATACATAGGGAAAACTTAAACACAGGGAGGCACAAACAAGGGAAACTTAAACACATGAAAGCACAAACAGGGAGCACTTAAATAGATTCAGGCACAAAAAGGGAGCACTTAACACAGGCAAGCACCAACAGAGGGCACTCAAACACAGGAAGGCACAAACAGGGAACACCCAAACACAGGAAGGCATAAACAAGTAGCACTTAACCACAGGTAGGACTTAAATAATAGGCAAGTAGAAACAGGGAGCACTTAAACAGAGGCAGGCACAGTCAGAGAGGGGGCAGTGAAAAATAGGGAATTTAAAAGGGGTGGATAGCCCTTACAAGGGGGAGAACAAAAGAAAAAAACGTGATTTCAAGGGGGTTAAAAAGTCTTTCAATTATCTATAGCCACTAAATGCCAGTTCAAACCTTATAGTTTGAACCCAAAAGTGGAATTGGTGAGGTTTCAATCACCGAAACCTGTCTTTCACACAGTGTATTCTATGTGATAATGATAAAATACAAGAGAACTTACAATTTCTAGTAATATATATTTTAATTCATATTTTGAATAAAGAGCATTGTTAAAAACAAAAGAGAATGAAATATGCTTTTTAATTTTAAAGAAATTAAAAATTTTACTAAATATTTTTGAAAAATTGAAATATATTTTAAATATTTTATTCGCATGGACATTATTGACATCGAGTTAACAAAAATAAAGGACAAATTTTCACTTTTCAAAACTCAAGGCTTTACTTTTGCAACTTATTTTATACCTACCCTTCTCGATAAATTTCTTGAGAAAAAAGAAAGAAAGAAAGAAAGAGAAAGATCCTTCTCAAGATTTAATTAATCCTGAGTGTGCTCAACTACTGAATACTACTGTAATTTTTTATTCTAAATTGTACATTTTTTCCAATAAATTCTTTCTTTCTTTCAAGAAAGATAATTAGTTTGTTTGTTACTATTTTAAGCTTATATATATATTTTTTTTTAATAAAACAGGGTTCTTGTTTTTATTTTTTTAGTAATTAATATTCTGATTTCTATAAAAGATAAAGATTATAGATAATTTTTAAATATGTAAGGTGTTAATAATAGTCTATTTTCTTTAAACTAAGTTATTTAGTTAAAATTTTTTTTCTTAATTGTATTATTTTAAAATTTTAATTATTAAGTTTTAAAAGATTTCATTAGATTTGTACAAATTTATTTTTAATTTAAATAAACACATCTATCTACTTTTGATTAAGATTTTATATAGTTAACGATAAATTATTGTCATATTTTATTTTATATTGTCCACTAATTTGTATGATAATCTAATTTGCTAATTCATTTATTATGTAAATTATCATATCTTTGCGTGTAAAATTAATCTTTATATCTACTAATGATCCTTCTGTGGGATATCAATAATTATTAGGTGTACCAATAATGTTTACAGTGGTAACAATTTACGGGAGGTACCCATCATCTTTTCAGTACGAATAATCTTTGAATAAACATGCAGGCACAAACAGGGGACATCTAAACACATTCAGTAACAAATGGAGCAATTAAACAGATTCAGTCACAAAAAGGTTGCACTTTAACACAAACAAGCACCAACAGGGGGCACTTAAACAACACAGGCAGGCATAAACAGGCAGCACTTAAACAACATTGAGGCACCAACAGGGAGCACTTAAACAGATTCAGGCACAAAAAGGGAGCACTTTAACACAGGCAAACACAAGCTGAAGGCACAATCAGGAAGCACTCAAGCATATACAGGCAAAAACAGGGAGCACTCATACACAGGCAGGAACGACGAGAACTCAATCAACAGGAAGCATCCAAACAAGGAGCACTTAAACACATGTAGGACTTAAACTTTAGTCAAGCAGAAACAGGGTTGACTTAAACACAGGCAGGCACTCAAACAGTGAGAACCCAACGCACGCAGGTACAAACAGGGTTGAATTAAACACAGGCAGGCACAAACAGGGAGCACTTAAACAGAGACAGGCACAAAAAGGGAGCACTTTAACACAGGCAAACACCAACATGGGGCATTCAAACACAAGCAGGCATAAACAGGAGGCACTCAAACATAGAGCACTATAACACAGGCAGACACAAACAAGGAGCACTCAAACACAAGCAGGCTCAAAAAGAGAGCACTCAAACACAGCGAGCACCCGACACTGGCAGGCACAAACAGGGTGGACTTAACCACATGCAAGCACTTAAACAGATTTAGGCACAAAAAGGGAACACTTAAACACAGGCAAGTACCAACAGAGGGCACTCAAACACACACAGGCAAAATAGGGAGCACTCAAACACAGGCAAAATAAGGAGCACTCAAACACAGGCAGGAACAAGCAACGAGCACTCTATCAACAGGGAGCACGCAAACACAGGCAGGCACAAACAAGGAGCCTTTAAACACAGGTAGGACTTAAACAATAGTCAAGCAAAAACAAGGAGCACTTAAACAGAGGCAGGCACTCAAACAGGGGAACCCAACACACGCAGGCATAAACAGGGTTGACTTAAACACAGGCAGGCACAAACAGGGAGCACTTAAACAGAGACAGGCACAAAAAGAGAGCACTTTAACACAGGCAAACACCAACAGGGGGCATTCAAACACAAACAGGCATAAACAGGAGTCACTCAAACATGGGGCACTATAGGAAGACAAACAAGCAGCACTCAAACAAAGGCAGGCCCAAAAAGGGAGCACTCAAACACACGGAGAACTTAAACACAGGCTGGCACAAACAGGGAACACATACAAGCTCAAACAGGGAGCACTTAAACAGATTCAGGCACAAAAAGGGAGCACTTTAATACAGGAACACCAACAAAGGGCACTCAAACACAGGAAGGCACAAACAGGAAGCACATACAGGCAAAAACAGGGAGCATTCAAACACAGGCAGGAACAAAAGACGAGCACTCAATTAACAGGAAGCACCCAAACACGGTCAGGCACAAACAAGGAGCACTTAAACAATAAGCAAGCAGAAAGAGGGAGCACTTAAAAACTTGGCACCCAAATACAGGCAGGCACAAACAAGGAACACTTAAACAAAGGTAGGACTTAAACAATTGTCAAGCAGAAACAAGGAGCACTTAAACATAGGCAGGCACTCAAACAGGGAGAACCAAACACACGCAGGCACAAATAGGTTTGAGTGAAACACAGGCAGGCACAAACAGGGAGCACTTAAACAGAGACCGGCACAAAAAGGGAGCACTTAAACAGAGACAGGCACAAAAAGGGAGCACTTAAACAGAGACAGGCACAAAAAGGGAGCACTTAAACAGAGACAGGCACAAAAAGGGAGCACTTTAACACAGGCAAACACAAGCAAGCATAAACAGGAGGCACTCAAACATGAGGCACTATAACACAGGCAGACACAAACAAGGAGCACTCAAACACAGGCAAGCTCAAAAAGGGAGCACTCAAACACATGCAGGCACAAACAGGGAGGACTTAAACACAGGCTGACACAAACAGGGAACACTTAAACACATGCAAGCTCAAACAGGGAGCACTTAAACAGATTCAGCACAAAAAGGGAGCACTTAAACAGATTCAGCACAAAAAGGGAGCACTTTAACACAGGCTAGCACCAACAGAGGGCACTCAAACACAGGAAGCACATACAGGCAAAAACAGGGAGCACTCAAACAAAGGCAGAAACAAACGACGAGCACTAAATCAACAGGGAGCACCAAAACACGGTCAGGCACAAACAAGGGGCACTTAAACACAGGTAGGACTTAAACAATAAGCAAGAAGAAACAGGGACCACTTAAACACAGGTAGGCAATCAAATAGGGAGAACCCAACATACGCAAGCACAAACAAGGTGCAATTAAACACAGGCAGACACAAACATCGAGCACTTAGACATAGGCAGGCGCAAACAGGTAACACTGAAACGCAGGCAGTTACAAACAGAGAGCACTCAAACACAGGCATTAACAAATAACGAGCACTAAATCAACAGGCAGCATCCAAACACAGTCAGACACAAACAACGAGGGCAAGGAGAAAAGGGAGCACTTAAACACAGGCAGGCACTCAAACAGAGGGAGCACCCGATACAGGCAGGCATAAATAGGGTGGACTTAACAACATGCAAGCACATAAACAGATTTAAGCACAAAAAGGGAACACTTAAACACAGGCAAGTACCAACAGAGGGCACTCAAACACACACAGGCAAAATAGGGAGCACTCAAACACAGGCAGGAACAACAACGAACACTCTATCAACAGGGAGCACGCAAACACAGGCAGGCACAAACAAGGAGCCTTTAAACACAGGTAGGACTTAAACAATAGTCAAGCAAAAACAAGGAGCACTTAAACAGAGGCAGGCATTCAAACAGGGGAACCCAACAGACGCAGGCACAAACAGGGTTGACTTAAACACAGGCAGGCACAAACAGGGAGCACTTAAACAGAGACAGGCACAAAAAGAGAGCACTTTAACACAGGCAAACACCAACAGGGGGCATTCAAACACAAACAGGCATAAACAGGAGTCACTCAAACATGGGGCACTATAGGAAGACAAACAAGCAGCACTCAAACAAAGGCAGGCCCAAAAAAGGGAGCACTCAAACACACGGAGAACTTAAACACAGGCTGGCACAAACAGGGGACTTAAACACATGCAAGCACAAACAGGGAGCACTTAAACAGATTCAGGCACAAAAAGGGAGCACTTTAATACAGGAAGCACCAACAAAGGGCACTCAAACACAGGAAGGCACAAACAGGAAGCACATACAGGCAAAAACAGAGAGCACTCAAACACAGGCATTAACAAACAATGAACACTAAATCAACAGGGAGCATCCAAACACAGTCAGGCACAAACAACGAGGGCAAAGAGAGAAGGGAGCACTTAAACACAGGCAGGCACTCAAACACAGGCAGGCACAAACAGGGTGGACTTAACCACATGCAAGCACTTAAACAGATTTAGGCACAAAAAGGGAACACTTAAACACAGGCAAGTACCAACAGAGGGCACTCAACACATAGGCAAAATAGGGAGCACAACACAGGCAGGAACAAACAACGAGCACTCTATCAACAGGGAGCACCCAAATACAGGAAGGCACAAACAATGAACACTTAAACAAAGGTAGGACTTAAACAATTGTCAAGCAGAAACAAGGAGCACTTAAACATAGGCAGGCACTCAAACAGGGAGAACCCAACACACGCAGGCACAAATAGGGTTGAGTGAAACACAGGCAGGCACAAACAGGGAGCACTTAAACAGAGACAGGCACAAAAAGGGAGCACTTAAACAGAGACAGGCACAAAAAGGGAGCACTTAAACAGAGACAGGCACAAAAAGGGAGCACTTAAACAGAGACAGGCACAAAAAGGGAGCACTTTAACACAGGCAAGCAGGCATAAACAGGAGGCACTCAAACATGAGGCACTATAACACAGGCAGACACAAACAAGGAGCACTCAAACACAGGCAAGCTCAAAAAGGGAGCACTCAAACACAGGCAGGCACAAACAGGGAGGACTTAAACACAGGCTGGCACAAACAGGGAACACTTAAACACATGCAAGCTCAAACAGGGAGCACTTAAACAGATTCAGGCACAAAAAGGGAGCACTTTAACACAGGAAAGCACCAACAGAGGGCACTCAAACACAGGAAGGCACAAACAGGAAGCACATACAAGCAAAAACAGGGGGCACTCAAATACAGCAGGAACAAACGACGAGCACTCAATCAACAGGAAGCACCCAAACACGGTCAAGCACAAACAAGGTAGCACTTAAACAATAAGCAAGCAGAAACAGGGAGCACTTAAACACATGCAGGCTCTCAAATAGGGAAAACCCAACATACGCAAGCACAAACAAGGTGGAATTAAACACAGGCAGGCACAAACAGCGAGCACTTAGACACAGGCAGGCGCAAACAGGTAACACTCAAACGCAGGCAGTTACAAACAGAGAGCACTAAACACAGGCATTAACAAACAACGAGCACTAAATCAACAAGGAGCATCAAAACACAGTCAGGCACCAACAACGAGGGCAAGGAGAGAAGGGAGCACTTAAACACAGGCAGGCACTCAAACACAGGCAGGCCCAAACAGGGTGGACTTAACCACATGCAAGCACTTAAACAGATTTAGGCACAAAAAGGGAACACTTAAACACAGGCAAGTACCAACAGAGGGCACTCAAACACATAGGCAAAATAGGAAGCACTCAAACACAGGCAGGAACAAACAACGAGCACTCAAACACAGGCAGGCACAAACAAGGAGCACTTAAACACAGGTAGGACTTAAACAATAGTCAAGCAGAAACAAGGAGCACTTAAACATAGACAGGCACTCAAACAGGGAGAACCCAACACACGCAGGCACAAATAGGGTTGAGTGAAACAAAGGCAGGCACAAACAGGGAGCACTTAAACAGAGACAGGCACAAAAAGGAGCACTTAAACAGAAACAGACACAAAAAGGGAGCACTTAAATAGAGACAGGCACAAAAAGGGAGCACTTTAACACAGGCAAACACAAGCAGGCATAAACAGGAGGCACTCAAACATGAGGCACTATAACACAGGCAGACACAAAGAAGGAGCACTCAAACCAGGCAAGCTCAAAAAGGGAGCACTCAAACACAGGCAGGCACAAACAGGGAGGACTTAAACACAGGCTAGCACAAACAGGGAACACTTAAACACATGCAAGCTCAAACAGGGAGCACTTAAACAGATTCAGCACAAAAAGGGAGCACTTTAACACAGGCTAGCACCAACAGAGGGCACTCAAACACAGGAAGCACATACAGGAAAAACAGGGAGCACTCAAACAAAGGCAGGAACAAACGACGAGCACTCAATCATCAGGGAGCACCCAAACACGCTCAGGCACAAACAAGGGGCACTTAAACACAGGTAGGACTTAAACAATAAGCAAGAAGAAACAGGGACCACTTAAACACAGGCAGGCAATCAAATAGGGAGAACCCAACATACGCAAGCACAAACAAGGTGGAATTAAACATAGGCAGGCACAAACAGCGAGCACTTAGACATAGGCAGGCGCAAACAGGTAACACTCAAACGCAAGCAGTTAAAAACAGAGAGCACTCAAACTCAGGCATTAACAAATAACGAGCACTAAATCAACAGACAGCATCCAAACACAGTCAGACAAAAACAACGATGGCAAGGAGAAAAGGAAGCAATTAAACACAGGCAGGCACTCAAAAACAGCGAGCACCCGACACAGGCAGGCACGAACAGTGTGGACTTAACCACATGCAAGATTAGGCACAAAAAAGGAACACTTAAACACAGGCAAGTACCAACAGAGGGCACTCAAACACACATAGGCAAAATAGGGAGCACTCAAACACAGGCAGGAACAAACAACGAGCACTCTATCAACAGGGAGCACACAAACACAGGCAGGCACAAACAAGGAGCACTTAAATACAGGTAGGACTTAAACAATAAGCAAACAGAAACAGGGAGCACTTAAACACAGGCAGACACTCAAATAGGGAGAACCCAACACACACAGGCACAAATAGGGTTGACTTAAACACAGGCAGGCACAAACAAGGAGCACTTAAACAGAGACAGGCACAAAAAGGGAGCACTTTAACACAGATAAACACCAACAGGGGGCATTCAACCACAAGCAATCATAAACAGGAGGCACTCAAACGCAAGCACAAACAAGGAGCACTTAAACAGAGACAAGCACAAAAAGGGAGCACTCAAACACAGTCAAGCTCAAACAGGGAGAACCCAACATATGCAAGCACAAACAAGAAGGAATTAAACACAGGCAGGCACAAACAGCAAGCACTTAGACAAAGGCAGGCGCAAATAGGTAACACTCAAACGCAGGCAGTTACAAACAGAGAGCACTCAAACACAGGCATTAACAAACAACGAGCACTCAATCAACAGGGAGCATCCAAACACAGTTAGACACAAACAACGAAGGCAAGGAGAAACAGGGAGCACTTAAACACAGGCAGACACTCAAATAGGGAGAACCCAACACACACAGGCACAAATAGGGTTGACTTAAACACAGGCAGGCACAAACGGAGAGCACTTAAACAGAGAAAGGCACAAGAAGGGAGCACTTTAACACAGCCAAACACCAACAGGGGGCATTCAAACACAAGCAGGCATAAACAGGAGGCACTCAAACATTGGGGCACTACAACACCGGCAGACACAAACAAGGAGCACTCAAACACAGGCAGGCTCAAAAAGGGAGCACTCAAACACAGGCAGGCACAAACAGGGAGGACTTAAACACAGGGTAGCACAAACAGGGAAGACTCTAACAGATGCAATCTGAAACAGGGAGCAATTAAACAGATTCAGGTACAAAAAGAGAGCACTTTAACACAGGCAAGCACAAACAGAGGGCACTCAAACACAGGAAGGCACAAACAGGAAGCACATACAGGCAAAAACAGGGAGCACTCAAACACAGGCAGGAACAAACGACGAGCACTCAATCAACAGGAAGCACCCTAACACGATCAGACACAAACAAGGAGCACTAAAACGCAGGTATGACTTAAACAATAAGCAAGCAGAAAACCCAACACACGCAGGCACAAACAGGGTTGACTTAAACACAGGCTGGCACAAACAGGGAACACATACAAGCTCAAACAGGGAGCACTTAAACAGATTCAGGCACAAAAAGGGAGCACTTTAATACAGGAACACCAACAAAGGGCACTCAAACACAGGAAGGCACAAACAGGAAGCACATACAGGCAAAAACAGGGAGCACTCAAACACAGGCAGGAACAAATGACGAGCACTCAATCAACAGGAAGCACCCAAACACGGTCAGGCACAAACAAGGAGCACTTAAACAGGGAACACTTAAACAAGCAAGAAACAGGGAGCACTTAAACAAATTGGCACAAAAGGCACAAACACAGGCAGGCACAAACAAGGAACACTTAAACAAAGGTAGGACTTAAACAATTGTCAAGCAGAAACAAGGAGCACTTAAACATAGGCAGGCACTCAAACAGGGAGAACCAAACACACGCAGGCACAAATAGGTTTGAGTGAAACACAGGCAGGCACAAACAGGGAGCACTTAAACAGAGACCGGCACAAAAAGGGAGCACTTAAACAGAGACAGGCACAAAAAGGGAGCACTTAAACAGAGACAGGCACAAAAAGGGAGCACTTAAACAGAGACAGGCACAAAAAGGGAGCACTTAAACAGAGACAGGCAAACACTTAACACAAAAGCAAGCATAAACAGGAGGCACTCAAACATGAGGCACTATAACACAGGCAGACACAAACAAGGAGCACTCAAACACAGGCAAGCTCAAAAAGGTAGTACTCAAACACATGCAGGCACAAACAGGGAGGACTTAAACACAGGCTGGCACAAACAGGGAACACTTAAACACATGCAAGCTCAAACAGGGAGCACTTAAACACATGCAAGCACAAACAGGGAGCACTTAAACAGATTCAGCACAAAAAGGGAGCACTTTAACACAGGCTAGCACCAACAGAGGGCACTCAAACACAGGAAGCACATACAGGCAAAAACAGGGAGCACTCAAACAAAGGCAGAAACAAACGACGAGCACTAAATCAACAGGGAGCACCCAAAACACGGTCAGGCACAAACAAGGGGCACTTAAACACAGGTAGGACTTAAACAATAAGCAAGAAGAAACAGGGACCACTTAAACACAGGTAGGCAATCAAATAGGGAGAACCCAACATACGCAAGCACAAACAAGGTGCAATTAAACACAGGCAGACACAAACATCGAGCACTTAGACATAGGCAGGCGCAAACAGGTAACACTGAAACGCAGGCAGTTACAAACAGAGAGCACTCAAACACAGGCATTAACAAATAACGAGCACTAAATCAACAGGCAGCATCCAAACACAGTCAGACACAAACAACGAGGGCAAGGAGAAAAGGGAGCACTTAAACACAGGCAGGCACTCAAACAGAGGGAGCACCCGACACAGGCAGGCACAAACAGGGTGGACTTAACCACATGCAAGCACTTAAACAGATTTAGGCACAAAAAGGGAACACTTAAACACAGGCAAGTACCAACAGAGGGCACTCAAACACACACAGGCAAAATAGGGAGCACTCAAACACAGGCAGGAACAAACAACGAGCACTCTATCAACAGGGAGCACCCAAACACAGGCAGGCACAAACAAGGAGCACTTAAACACATGTAGGACTTAAACAATAGTCAAGCAAAAACAAGGAGCACTTAAACAGAGGCAGGCACTCAAACAGGGAGAACCCAACACACGCAGGCACAAACAGGGTTGACTTAAACACAGGCAGGCACAAACAGGGAGCACTTAAACAGAGACAGGCACAAAAAGAGAGCACTTTAACACAGGCAAACACCAACAGGGGGCATTCAAACACAAACAGGCATAAACAGGAGTCACTCAAACATGGGGCACTAAATAGGAAGAACAAACAAGGAGCACTCAAACAAAGGCAGGCCCAAAAAGGGAGCACTCAAACACACGGAGGACTTAAACACAGGCTGGCACAAACAGGGGGAATACATACAAGCACAAACAGGGAGCACTTAAACAGATTCAGTCACAAAAAGGGAGAACTTTAATACAGGAAGCACCAACAAAGGGCACTCAAACACAGGAAGGCACAAACAGGAAGCACATACAGGCAAAAACAGAGAGCACTCAAACACAGGCATTAACAAACAATGAACACTAAATCAACAGGGAGCATCCAAACACAGTCAGGCACAAACAACGAGGGCAAGGAGAGAAGGGAGCACTTAAACACAGGCAGGCACTCAAACACAGGCAGGCACAAACAGGGTGGACTTAACCACATGCAAGCACTTAAACAGATTTAGGCACAAAAAGGGAACACTTAAACACAGGCAAGTACCAACAGAGGGCACTCAACACATAGGCAAAATAGGGAGCACTCAAACACAGGCAGGAACAAACAACGAGCACTCTATCAACAGGGAGCACCCAAACACAGGCAGGCACAAACAAGGAGCACTTAAACACAGGTAGGACTTAAACAATAGTCAAGCAGAAACAAGGAGCACTTAAACATAGGCAGGCACTCAAACAGGGAGAACCCAACACACGCAGGCACAAATAGGGTTGAGTGAAACACAGGCAGGCACAAACAGGGAGCACTTAAACAGAGACAGGCACAAAAAGGGAGCACTTAAACACAGGCAAGCACAAACAGGGGGCACTTAACAGAGACAGGCACAAAAAGGGAGCCTAAACAACACACAAAAAGGGAGCCTTTACCGGCAAACACAAGCAAGCATAAACAGGAGGCACTCAAACATGAGGCACTATAACACAGGCAGACACAAACAAGGAGCACTCAAACACAGGCAGGCTCAAAAAGGGAGCACTCAAACACAGCACTCAAACAGGGAGGACTTAAACACAGGCTGGCACAAACAGGGAGCACTTAAACACATGCAAGCTCAAACAGGGAGCACTTAAACAGATTCAGGCACAAAAAGGGAGCACTTTAACACAGGCAAGCACCAACAGAGGGCACTCAAACACAGGAAGGCACAAACAGGAAGCACATACAGGCAAAAACAGGGAGCACTCAAACACAGGCAGGAACAAACGACGAGCACTCAATCAACAGAGAGCACCCAAACACAGGCAGGCACAAACAAGGAGCACTTAAACAATAAGCAAGCAGAAACAGGGAGCACTTAAAAACTTGCAGGCTCAAAAATAGGGAGAACTCAACATACGCAAGCACAAACAATGTGGAATTAAACACAGGCAGGCACAAACAGCGAGCACTTAAGACACAGGCAGGCGCAAACAGGTAACACTCAAACACAGGCAACCAACAGATTACAAACAGAGAGCACTCAAACACAGGCATTAACAAACAACGAGCACTAAATCAACAGGGAGCATCAAAACACAGTCAGGCACCAACAACGAGGGCAAGGAAAGAAGGGAGCACTTAAACACAGGCAGGCACTCAACACACAGGCAGGCACAAACAGGGTGGACTTAACCACATGCAAGCACTTAAACAGATTTAGGCACAAAAAGGGAACACTTAAACACAGGCAAGTACCAACAGAGGGCACTCAAACACATAGGCAAAATAGGGAGCACTCAAACACAGGCAGGAGAAACAGCAAACAACTTGAGCACTCAAACACAGGCAGGCACAAACAAGGAGCACTTAAACACAGGTAGGACTTAAACAATAGTCAAGCAGAAACAAGGAGCACTTAAACATAGACAGGCACTCAAACAGGGAGAACCCAACACACGCAGGCACAAATAGGGTTGAGTGAAACACAGGCAGGCACAAACAGGGAGCACTTATACAGAGACAGGCACAAAAAGGGAGCACTTAAACAGAGACAGGCACAAAAAGGGAGCACTTAAACAGAGACAGACACAAAAAGGGAGCACTTAAATAGAGACAGGCACAAAAAGGGAGCACTTTAACACAGGCAAACACAAGCAGGCATAAACAGGAGGCACTCAAACATGAGGCACTATAACACAGGCAGACACAAACAAGGAGCACTCAAACACAGGCAAGCTCAAAAAGGGAGCACTCAAACACAGGCAGGCACAAACAGGGAGGACTTAAACACAGGCTGGCACAAACAGGGAACACTTAAACACATGCAAGCTCAAACAGGGAGCACTTAAACAGATTCAGCACAAAAAGGGAGCACTTTAACACAGGCTAGCACCAACAGAGGGCACTCAAACACAGGAAGCACATACAGGCAAAAACAGGGAGCACTCAAACAAAGGCAGGAACAAACGACGAGCACTCAATCAACAGGGAGCACCCAAACACGCTCAGGCACAAACAAGGGGCACTTAAACACAGGTAGGACTTAAACAATAAGCAAGAAGAAACAGGGACCACTTAAACACAGGCAGGCAATCAAATAGGGAGAACCCAACATACGCAAGCACAAACAAGGTGGAATTAAACATAGGCAGGCACAAACAGCGAGCACTTAGACATAGGCAGGCGCAAACAGGTAACACTCAAACGCAAGCAGTTAAAAACAGAGAGCACTCAAACTCAGGCATTAACAAATAACGAGCACTAAATCAACAGACAGCATCCAAACACAGTCAGACAAAAACAACGATGGCAAGGAGAAATGGAAGCAATTAAACACAGGCAGGCACTCAAAAACAGCGAGCACCCGACACAGGCAGGCACGAACAGTGTGGACTTAACCACATGCAAGATTAGGCACAAAAAAGGAACACTTAAACACAGGCAAGTACCAACAGAGGGCACTCAAACACACATAGGCAAAATAGGGAGCACTCAAACACAGGCAGGAACAAACAACGAGCACTCTATCAACAGGGAGCACACAAACACAAGCAGGCACAAACAAGGAGCACTTAAATACAGGTAGGACTTAAACAATAGTCAAGCAGAAACAATGAGCACTTAAACACAGGCAGGCACTCAAACAGAGAGAACCCAACACACGCAGGCACAAACAGGGTTGACTTAAACACAGGCAGGCACAAACAAGGAGCACTTAAACAGAGACAGGCACAAAAAGGGAGCACTTTAACACAGATAAACACCAACAGGGGGCATTCAAACACAAGCAATCATAAACAGGAGGCACTCAAACGCAAGCACAAACAAGGAGCACTTAAACAGATTCAGGCACAAAAAGGGAGCACTCAAACACATTCAAGCTCAAACAGGGAGAACCCAACATATGCAAGCACAAACAAGAAGGAATTAAACACAGGCAGGCACAAACAGCAAGCACTTAGACAAAGGCAGGCGCAAATAGGTAACACTCAAACGCAGGCAGTTACAAACAGAGAGCACTCAAACACAGGCATTAACAAACAACGAGCACTCAATCAACAGGGAGCATCCAAACACAGTTAGACACAAACAACGAAGGCAAGGAGAAACAGGGAGCACTTAAACACAGGCAGACACTCAAAAAGGGAGAACCCAACACACGCAGGCACAAACAGGGTTGACTTAAACACAGGCAGGCACAAACAGAGAGCACTTAAACAGAGAAAGGCACAAGAAGGGAGCACTTTAACACAGCCAAACACCAACAGGGGGCATTCAAACACAAGCAGGCATAAACAGGAGGCACTCAAACATTGGGGCACTACAACACCGGCAGACACAAACAAGGAGCACTCAAACACAGGCAGGCTCAAAAAGGGAGCACTCAAACACAGGCAGGCACAAACAGGGAGGACTTAAACACAGGGTAGCACAAACAGGGAAGACTCTAACAGATGCAATCTGAAACAGGGAGCAATTAAACAGATTCAGGTACAAAAAGAGAGCACTTTAACACAGGCAAGCACAAACAGAGGGCACTCAAACACAGGAAGGCACAAACAGGAAGCACATACAGGCAAAAACAGAGAGCACTCAAACACAGGCAGGAACAAATGACGAGCACTCAATCAACAGGAAGCACCCTAACACGATCAGACACAAACAAGGAGCACTAAAACGCAGGTATGACTTAAACAATAAGCAAGCAGAAAACCCAACACACGCAGGCACAAACAGGGTTGACTTAAACACAGGCAGGCACAAACAGAGAGCACTTAAACAGAGAAAGGCACAAGAAGGGAGCACTTTAACACAGGCAAACACCAACATGGGGCATTCAAACACAAGCAGGCATAAACAAGAGGCACTCAAACATTGGGGCACTATAACACCGGCAGACACAAACAAGGAGCACTCAAACACAGGCAGCCTCAAAAAGGGAGCACTCAGACACAGGCAGGTACAAACAGGGAGGACTTAAACACAGGCTGGCACAAACAGGGAACACTTAAACAGATGCAATCTGAAACAGGGAGCACTTAAACAGATTCAGGCACAAAAAGGGAGCACTTTAACACAGGCAAGCACTAACAGAGGTCACTCAAACACAGGAAGGCACAAACAGGAAGCACATACAGGCAAAAACAGGGAGCACTCAAACACAGGCAGGAACAAATGACGAGCACTCAATCAACAGGGATCACGCAAACACTGTTAGGCACAAACAAGGAGCACTTAAACACAGGTAGTACTTAAACAATAAGCAAGCAGAAACAGGGAGCACTTAAACACAGGCAAGCTCAAACAGGGAGAACCCAACATACGCAAGCACAATCAAGGTAGAATTAAACACAGGCAGGCACAAACAGGTAGCACTTAAACAGAGACAGGCACAAAAAAGGAACACTTTAACACACGTAAGCACCAACAGGGGGCATTCAAACACAGGAAGGCAAAAACAGGAGTCACTCAAACATGGGGCACTATAACACAGACAAACACAAACAAGTAGCACTCAAACACAGGTAGGCTCAAACAGGGAGCATACATAGGGAAAACTTAAACACAGGGAGGCACAAACAAGGGAAACTTAAACACATGAAAGCACAAACAGGGAGCACTTAAATAGATTCAGGCACAAAAAGGGAGCACTTAACACAGGCAAGCACCAACAGAGGGCACTCAAACACAGGAAGGCACAAACAGGGAACACCCAAACACAGGAAGGCATAAACAAGTAGCACTTAAGCACAGGTAGGACTTAAATAATAGGCAAGTAGAAACAGGAACACTTAAACAGAGGCAGGCACAGTCAGAGAGGGGGCAGTGAAAAATAGGGAATTTAAAAGGGGTGGATAGCCCTTACAAGGGGGAGAACAAAAGAAAAAAACGTGATTTCAAGGGGGTTAAAAAGTCTTTCAATTATCTATAGCCACTAAATGCCAGTTCAAACCTTATAGTTTGAACCCAAAAGTGGAATTGGTGAGGTTTCAATCACCGAAACCTGTCTTTCACACAGTGTATTCTATGTGATAATGATAAAATACAAGAGAACTTACAATTTCTAGTAATATATATTTTAATTCATATTTTGAATAAAGAGCATTGTTAAAAACAAAAGAGAATGAAATATGCTTTTTAATTTTAAAGAAATTAAAAATTTTATTAAATATTTTTGAAAAATTGAAATATATTTTAAATATTTTATTCGCATGGACATTATTGACATCGAGTTAACAAAAATAAAGGACAAATTTTCACTTTTCAAAACTCAAGGCTTTACTTTTGCAACTTATTTTATACCTACCCTTCTCAATAAATTTCTTGAGAAAAAAGAAAGAAAGAAAGAAAGAAAGAGAAAGATCCTTCTCAAGATTTAATTAATCCTGAGTGTGCTCAACTACTGAATACTACTGTAATTTTTTATTCTAAATTGTACATTTTTTCCAATAAATTCTTTCTTTCTTTCAAGAAAGATAATTAGTTTGTTTGTTACTATTTTAAGCTTATATATATATTTTTTTTTAATAAAACAGGGTTCTTGTTTTTATTTTTTTAGTAATTAATATTCTGATTTCTATAAAAGATAAAGATTATAGATAATTTTTAAATATGTAAGGTGTTAATAATAGTCTATTTTCTTTAAACTAAGTTATTTAGTTAAAATTTTTTTTCTTAATTGTATTATTTTAAAATTTTAATAATTAAGTTTTAAAAGATTTCATTAGATTTGTACAAATTTATTTTTAATTTAAATAAACACATCTATCTACTTTTGATTAAGATTTTATATAGTTAACGATAAATTATTGTCATATTTTATTTTATATTGTCCACTAATTTGTATGATAATCTAATTTGCTAATTCATTTATTATGTAAATTATCATATCTTTGCGTGTAAAATTAATCTTTATATCTACTAATGATCCTTCTGTGGGATATCAATAATTATTAGGTGTACCAATAATGTTTACAGTGGTAACAATTTACGGGAGGTACCCATCATCTTTTCAGTACGAATAATCTTTGAATAAACATGCAGGCACAAACAGGGGACATCTAAACACATTCAGTAACAAATGGAGCAATTAAACAGATTCAGTCACAAAAAGGTTGCACTTTAACACAAACAAGCACCAACAGGGGGCACTTAAACAACACAGGCAGGCATAAACAGGCAGCACTTAAACAACATTGAGGCACCAACAGGGAGCACTTAAACAGATTCAGGCACAAAAAGGGAGCACTTTAACACAGGCAAACACAAGCTGAAGGCACAATCAGGAAGCACTCAAGCATATACAGGCAAAAACAGGGAGCACTCATACACAGGCAGGAACGACGAGAACTCAATCAACAGGGAGCATCCAAACAAGGAGCACTTAAACACATGTAGGACTTAAACTTTAGTCAAGCAGAAACAGGGTTGACTTAAACACAGGCAGGCACTCAAACAGTGAGAACCCAACGCACGCAGGTACAAACAGGGTTGAATTAAACACAGGCAGGCACAAACAGGGAGCACTTAAACAGAGACAGGCACAAAAAGGGAGCACTTTAACACAGGCAAACACCAACATGGGGCATTCAAACACAAGCAGGCATAAACAGGAGGCACTCAAACATAGAGCACTATAACACAGGCAGACACAAACAAGGAGCACTCAAACACAAGCAGGCTCAAAAAGAGAGCACTCAAACACAGCGAGCACCCGACACTGGCAGGCACAAACAGGGTGGACTTAACCACATGCAAGCACTTAAACAGATTTAGGCACAAAAAGGGAACACTTAAACACAGGCAAGTACCAACAGAGGGCACTCAAACACACACAGGCAAAATAGGGAGCACTCAAACACAGGCAAAATAAGGAGCACTCAAACACAGGCAGGAACAAGCAACGAGCACTCTATCAACAGGGAGCACGCAAACACAGGCAGGCACAAACAAGGAGCCTTTAAACACAGGTAGGACTTAAACAATAGTCAAGCAAAAACAAGGAGCACTTAAACAGAGGCAGGCACTCAAACAGGGGAACCCAACACACGCAGGCATAAACAGGGTTGACTTAAACACAGGCAGGCACAAACAGGGAGCACTTAAACAGAGACAGGCACAAAAAGAGAGCACTTTAACACAGGCAAACACCAACAGGGGGCATTCAAACACAAACAGGCATAAACAGGAGTCACTCAAACATGGGGCACTATAGGAAGACAAACAAGCAGCACTCAAACAAAGGCAGGCCCAAAAAGGGAGCACTCAAACACACGGAGAACTTAAACACAGGCTGGCACAAACAGGGAACACATACAAGCTCAAACAGGGAGCACTTAAACAGATTCAGGCACAAAAAGGGAGCACTTTAATACAGGAACACCAACAAAGGGCACTCAAACACAGGAAGGCACAAACAGGAAGCACATACAGGCAAAAACAGGGAGCATTCAAACACAGGCAGGAACAAAAGACGAGCACTCAATTAACAGGAAGCACCCAAACACGGTCAGGCACAAACAAGGAGCACTTAAACAATAAGCAAGCAGAAACAGGGAGCACTTAAAAACTTGGCACCCAAATACAGGCAGGCACAAACAAGGAACACTTAAACAAAGGTAGGACTTAAACAATTGTCAAGCAGAAACAAGGAGCACTTAAACATAGGCAGGCACTCAAACAGGGAGAACCAAACACACGCAGGCACAAATAGGTTTGAGTGAAACACAGGCAGGCACAAACAGGGAGCACTTAAACAGAGACCGGCACAAAAAGGGAGCACTTAAACAGAGACAGGCACAAAAAGGAGCACTTAAACAGAAACAGACACAAAAAGGGAGCACTTAAATAGAGACAGGCACAAAAAGGGAGCACTTTAACACAGGCAAACACAAGCAGGCATAAACAGGAGGCACTCAAACATGAGGCACTATAACACAGGCAGACACAAAGAAGGAGCACTCAAACACAGGCAAGCTCAAAAAGGGAGCACTCAAACACAGGCAGGCACAAACAGGGAGGACTTAAACACAGGCTAGCACAAACAGGGAACACTTAAACACATGCAAGCTCAAACAGGGAGCACTTAAACAGATTCAGCACAAAAAGGGAGCACTTTAACACAGGCTAGCACCAACAGAGGGCACTCAAACACAGGAAGCACATACAGGAAAAACAGGGAGCACTCAAACAAAGGCAGGAACAAACGACGAGCACTCAATCATCAGGGAGCACCCAAACACGCTCAGGCACAAACAAGGGGCACTTAAACACAGGTAGGACTTAAACAATAAGCAAGAAGAAACAGGGACCACTTAAACACAGGCAGGCAATCAAATAGGGAGAACCCAACATACGCAAGCACAAACAAGGTGGAATTAAACATAGGCAGGCACAAACAGCGAGCACTTAGACATAGGCAGGCGCAAACAGGTAACACTCAAACGCAAGCAGTTAAAAACAGAGAGCACTCAAACTCAGGCATTAACAAATAACGAGCACTAAATCAACAGACAGCATCCAAACACAGTCAGACAAAAACAACGATGGCAAGGAGAAAAAGAAGCAATTAAACACAGGCAGGCACTCAAAAACAGCGAGCACCCGACACAGGCAGGCACGAACAGTGTGGACTTAACCACATGCAAGATTAGGCACAAAAAAGGAACACTTAAACACAGGCAAGTACCAACAGAGGGCACTCAAACACACATAGGCAAAATAGGGAGCACTCAAACACAGGCAGGAACAAACAACGAGCACTCTATCAACAGGGAGCACACAAACACAAGCAGGCACAAACAAGGAGCACTTAAATACAGGTAGGACTTAAACAATAGTCAAGCAGAAACAATGAGCACTTAAACACAGGTAGGCACTCAAACAGAGAGAACCCAACACACGCAGGCACAAACAGGGTTGACTTAAACACAGGCAGGCACAAACAAGGAGCACTTAAACAGAGACAGGCACAAAAAGGGAGCACTTTAACACAGATAAACACCAACAGGGGGCATTCAAACACAAGCAATCATAAACAGGAGGCACTCAAACGCAAGCACAAACAAGGAGCACTTAAACAGATTCAGGCACAAAAAGGGAGCACTCAAACACATTCAAGCTCAAACAGGGAGAACCCAACATATGCAAGCACAAACAAGAAGGAATTAAACACAGGCAGGCACAAACAGCAAGCACTTAGACAAAGGCAGGCGCAAATAGGTAACACTCAAACGCAGGCAGTTACAAACAGAGAGCACTCAAACACAGGCATTAACAAACAACGAGCACTCAATCAACAGGGAGCATCCAAACACAGTTAGACACAAACAACGAAGGCAAGGAGAAACAGGGAGCACTTAAACACAGGCAGACACTCAAAAAGGGAGAACCCAACACACGCAGGCACAAACAGGGTTGACTTAAACACAGGCAGGCACAAACCGAGAGCACTTAAACAGAGAAAGGCACAAGAAGGGAGCACTTTAACACAGCCAAACACCAACAGGGGGCATTCAAACACAAGCAGGCATAAACAGGAGGCACTCAAACATTGGGGCACTACAACACCGGCAGACACAAACAAGGAGCACTCAAACACAGGCAGGCTCAAAAAGGGAGCACTCAAACACAGGCAGGCACAAACAGGGAGGACTTAAACACAGGGTAGCACAAACAGGGAAGACTCTAACAGATGCAATCTGAAACAGGGAGCAATTAAACAGATTCAGGTACAAAAAGAGAGCACTTTAACACAGGCAAGCACAAACAGAGGGCACTCAAACACAGGAAGGCACAAACAGGAAGCACATACAGGCAAAAACAGAGAGCACTCAAACACAGGCAGGAACAAATGACGAGCACTCAATCAACAGGAAGCACCCTAACACGATCAGACACAAACAAGGAGCACTAAAACGCAGGTATGACTTAAACAATAAGCAAGCAGAAAACCCAACACACGCAGGCACAAACAGGGTTGACTTAAACACAGGCAGGCACAAACAGAGAGCACTTAAACAGAGAAAGGCACAAGAAGGGAGCACTTTAACACAGGCAAACACCAACATGGGGCATTCAAACACAAGCAGGCATAAACAAGAGGCACTCAAACATTGGGGCACTATAACACCGGCAGACACAAACAAGGAGCACTCAAACACAGGCAGCCTCAAAAAGGGAGCACTCAGACACAGGCAGGTACAAACAGGGAGGACTTAAACACAGGCTGGCACAAACAGGGAACACTTAAACAGATGCAATCTGAAACAGGGAGCACTTAAACAGATTCAGGCACAAAAAGGGAGCACTTTAACACAGGCAAGCACTAACAGAGGTCACTCAAACACAGGAAGGCACAAACAGGAAGCACATACAGGCAAAAACAGGGAGCACTCAAACACAGGCAGGAACAAATGACGAGCACTCAATCAACAGGGATCACGCAAACACTGTTAGGCACAAACAAGGAGCACTTAAACACAGGTAGGACTTAAACAATAAGCCAGCAGAAACAGGGAGCACTTAAACACAGGCAAGCTCAAACAGGGAGAACCCAACATACGCAAGCACAATCAAGGTAGAATTAAACACAGGCAGGCACAAACAGGTAGCACTTAAACAGAGACAGGCACAAAAAAGGAACACTTTAACACACGTAAGCACCAACAGGGGGCATTCAAACACAGGAAGGCAAAAACAGGAGTCACTCAAACATGGGGCACTATAACACAGACAAACACAAACAAGTAGCACTCAAACACAGGTAGGCTCAAACAGGGAGCATACATAGGGAAAACTTAAACACAGGGAGGCACAAACAAGGGAAACTTAAACACATGAAAGCACAAACAGGGAGCACTTAAATAGATTCAGGCACAAAAAGGGAGCACTTAACACAGGCAAGCACCAACAGAGGGCACTCAAACACAGGAAGGCACAAACAGGGAACACCCAAACACAGGAAGGCATAAACAAGTAGCACTTAACCACAGGTAGGACTTAAATAATAGGCAAGTAGAAACAGGGAGCACTTAAACAGAGGCAGGCACAGTCAGAGAGGGGGCAGTGAAAAATAGGGAATTTAAAAGGGGTGGATAGCCCTTACAAGGGGGAGAACAAAAGAAAAAAACGTGATTTCAAGGGGGTTAAAAAGTCTTTCAATTATCTATAGCCACTAAATGCCAGTTCAAACCTTATAGTTTGAACCCAAAAGTGGAATTGGTGAGGTTTCAATCACCGAAACCTGTCTTTCACACAGTGTATTCTATGTGATAATGATAAAATACAAGAGAACTTACAATTTCTAGTAATATATATTTTAATTCATATTTTGAATAAAGAGCATTGTTAAAAACAAAAGAGAATGAAATATGCTTTTTAATTTTAAAGAAATTAAAAATTTTACTAAATATTTTTGAAAAATTGAAATATATTTTAAATATTTTATTCGCATGGACATTATTGACATCGAGTTAACAAAAATAAAGGACAAATTTTCACTTTTCAAAACTCAAGGCTTTACTTTTGCAACTTATTTTATACCTACCCTTCTCGATAAATTTCTTGAGAAAAAAGAAAGAAAGAAAGAAAGAGAAAGATCCTTCTCAAGATTTAATTAATCCTGAGTGTGCTCAACTACTGAATACTACTGTAATTTTTTATTCTAAATTGTACATTTTTTCCAATAAATTCTTTCTTTCTTTCAAGAAAGATAATTAGTTTGTTTGTTACTATTTTAAGCTTATATATATATTTTTTTTTAATAAAACAGGGTTCTTGTTTTTATTTTTTTAGTAATTAATATTCTGATTTCTATAAAAGATAAAGATTATAGATAATTTTTAAATATGTAAGGTGTTAATAATAGTCTATTTTCTTTAAACTAAGTTATTTAGTTAAAATTTTTTTTCTTAATTGTATTATTTTAAAATTTTAATTATTAAGTTTTAAAAGATTTCATTAGATTTGTACAAATTTATTTTTAATTTAAATAAACACATCTATCTACTTTTGATTAAGATTTTATATAGTTAACGATAAATTATTGTCATATTTTATTTTATATTGTCCACTAATTTGTATGATAATCTAATTTGCTAATTCATTTATTATGTAAATTATCATATCTTTGCGTGTAAAATTAATCTTTATATCTACTAATGATCCTTCTGTGGGATATCAATAATTATTAGGTGTACCAATAATGTTTACAGTGGTAACAATTTACGGGAGGTACCCATCATCTTTTCAGTACGAATAATCTTTGAATAAACATGCAGGCACAAACAGGGGACATCTAAACACATTCAGTAACAAATGGAGCAATTAAACAGATTCAGTCACAAAAAGGTTGCACTTTAACACAAACAAGCACCAACAGGGGGCACTTAAACAACACAGGCAGGCATAAACAGGCAGCACTTAAACAACATTGAGGCACCAACAGGGAGCACTTAAACAGATTCAGGCACAAAAAGGGAGCACTTTAACACAGGCAAACACAAGCTGAAGGCACAATCAGGAAGCACTCAAGCATATACAGGCAAAAACAGGGAGCACTCATACACAGGCAGGAACGACGAGAACTCAATCAACAGGGAGCATCCAAACAAGGAGCACTTAAACACATGTAGGACTTAAACTTTAGTCAAGCAGAAACAGGGTTGACTTAAACACAGGCAGGCACTCAAACAGTGAGAACCCAACGCACGCAGGTACAAACAGGGTTGAATTAAACACAGGCAGGCACAAACAGGGAGCACTTAAACAGAGACAGGCACAAAAAGGGAGCACTTTAACACAGGCAAACACCAACATGGGGCATTCAAACACAAGCAGGCATAAACAGGAGGCACTCAAACATAGGGCACTATAACACAGGCAGACACAAACAAGGAGCACTCAAACACAAGCAGGCTCAAAAAGAGAGCACTCAAACACAGCGAGCACCCGACACTGGCAGGCACAAACAGGGTGGACTTAACCACATGCAAGCACTTAAACAGATTTAGGCACAAAAAGGGAACACTTAAACACAGGCAAGTACCAACAGAGGGCACTCAAACACACACAGGCAAAATAGGGAGCACTCAAACACAGGCAAAATAAGGAGCACTCAAACACAGGCAGGAACAAGCAACGAGCACTCTATCAACAGGGAGCACGCAAACACAGGCAGGCACAAACAAGGAGCCTTTAAACACAGGTAGGACTTAAACAATAGTCAAGCAAAAACAAGGAGCACTTAAACAGAGGCAGGCACTCAAACAGGGGAACCCAACACACGCAGGCATAAACAGGGTTGACTTAAACACAGGCAGGCACAAACAGGGAGCACTTAAACAGAGACAGGCACAAAAAGAGAGCACTTTAACACAGGCAAACACCAACAGGGGGCATTCAAACACAAACAGGCATAAACAGGAGTCACTCAAACATGGGGCACTATAGGAAGACAAACAAGCAGCACTCAAACAAAGGCAGGCCCAAAAAGGGAGCACTCAAACACACGAAGGACTTAAACACAGGCTGGCACAAACAGGGAACACATACAAGCTCAAACAGGGAGCACTTAAACAGATTCAGGCACAAAAAGGGAGCACTTTAATACAGGAACACCAACAAAGGGCACTCAAACACAGGAAGGCACAAACAGGAAGCACATACAGGCAAAAACAGGGAGCATTCAAACACAGGCAGGAACAAAAGACGAGCACTCAATTAACAGGAAGCACCCAAACACGGTCAGGCACAATCAAGGAGCACTTAAACAATAAGCAAGCAGAAACAGGGAGCACTTAAAAACTTGGCAGCCCAAATACAGGCAGGCACAAACAAGGAAGCACTTAAACAAAGGTAGGACTTAAACACATTGTCAGGCAGAAACAAGGAGCACTTAAACATAGGCAGGCACTCAAACAGGGAGAACCAAACACACGCAGGCACAAATAGGTTTGAGTGAAACACAGGCAGGCACAAACAGGGAGCACTAAAACAGAGACCGGCACAAAAAGAGGACAAGCACTTAAACAGAGACAGGCACAAAAAGGAGGCACTATAAACAGAGAAACAGGGGGACACAAACAAGGGAGCACTTAAATAGAGACAGGCACAAAAAGGGAGCACTTTAACACAGGCAAACACAAGCAGGCACTAAACAGGAGGCACTCAAACATGAGGCACTATAACACAGGCAGACACAAAGAAGGAGCACTCAAACACAGGCAAGCCCAAAAAGGGAGCACTCAAACACAGGCACGCAAACACAGGGAGGACTTAAACAACAGGCTAGCACAAACAGGGAACACTTAAACACATGCAAGCTCAAACAGGGAGCACTTAAACAGATTCAGCACAAAAAGGGTAGCACTTTAACACAGGCTAGCACCAACAGAGGGCACTCAAACACAGGAAGCACATACAGGAAAAACAGGGAGCACTCAAACAAAGGCAGGAACAAACGACGAGCACTCAATCATCAGGGAGCACCCAAACACGCTCAGGCACAAACAAGGGGCACTTAAACACAGGTAGGACTTAAACAATAAGCAAGAAGAAACAGGGACCACTTAAACACAGGCAGGCAATCAAATAGGGAGAACCCAACATACGCAAGCACAAACAAGGTGGAATTAAACATAGGCAGGCACAAACAGCGAGCACTTAGACATAGGCAGGCGCAAACAGGTAACACTCAAACGCAAGCAGTTACAAACAGAGAGCACCCAAACTCAGGCATTAACAAATAACGAGCACTAAATCAACAGACAGCATCCAAACACAGTCAGACAAAAACAACGATGGCAAGGAGAAAAGGAAGCAATTAAACACAGGCAGACACTCAAAAAGGGAGAACCCAACACAGGCAGGCACAAACAGTGTGGACTTAACCACAGGCAAAGTAGGCACAAAAAAGGAACACTTAAACACAGGCAAGGAACAACAGAGGAGCACTCAAACACACAAAGGCACAAATAGGGGGCACTCAAACACAGGCAGGAACAAACAAGGAGGCACTCTATCAACAGGGAGCACACAAACACAGGCAGGCACAAACAAGGAGCACTTAAATACAGGTAGGCTCAAAAGGGAGCACTTAAACAATAGGCAGGCACAAACAAGGAGCACTTAAACACAGGTAGGCATCAAACAGAGAACACCTAACAGACGCAGGCACAAACAGGGGTGACTTAAACACAGGCAGGCACAAACAGGGAGCACTTAAACAGAGACAGGCACAAACAGGAGCACTCAAACACAGGAAGGCACAAACAGGAAGCACAAACAGGCAAAACAGGGAGCACTCAAACACAGGCAGTCAACAAATGAGGAGCACTCAAACCACAAACAGGAAGCACCTAAACAGATTCAGGCACAAAAAAGGAGCACTAAAACACAGGCAAGCACAAACAGGGAGCAAGCCCAACACATGCAAGCACAAACAAGAAGGAATTAAACACAGGCAGGCACAAACAGCGAGCACTTAGACACAGGCAGGCGCAAATAGGTAACACTCAAACGCAGGCAGTTACAAACAGAGAGCACTCAAACACAGGAATTAAAAAACAACTAGCACTCAATCAACAGGGAGCATCCAAACACAGTTAGACACAAACAACGAAGGCAAGGAGAAACAGAGAGCACTTAAACACAGGCAGGCACTCAAACAGGGAGAACCCAACACACGCAGGCACAAACAGGATTGACTTAAACACAGGCAGGCACAAACAGAGAGCACTTAAACAGAGAAAGGCACAAGAAGGGAGCACTTTAACACAGGCAAACACCAACAGGGGGCATTCAAACACAAGCAGGCATAAACAGGAGGCACTCAAACATTGGGGCACTATAACACCGGCAGACACAAACAAGGAGCACTCAAACACAGGCAGGCTCAAAAAGGGAGCACTCAAACACAGGCAGGTACAAACAGGGAGGACTTAAACACAGGCTGGCACAAACAGGGAACACTTAAACAGATGCAATCTGAAACAGGGAGCACTTAAACAGATTCAGGCACAAAAAGGGAGCACTTTAACACAGGCAAGCACTAACAGAGGTCACTCAAACACAGGAAGGCACAAACAGGAAGCACATACAGGCAAAAACAGGGAGCACTCAAACACAGGCAGGAACAAATGACGAGCACTCAATCAACAGGGATCACCCAAACACTGTTAGGCACAAACAAGGAGCACTTAAACACAGGTAGGACTTAAACAATAAGCCAGCAGAAACAGGGAGCACTTAAACACAGGCAAGCTCAAACAGGGAAACCCAACATACGCAAGCATAATCAAGGTAGAATTAAACACAGGCAGGCACAAACAGGTAGCACTTAAACAGAGACAGGCACAAAAAAGGAACACTTTAACACACGTAAGCACCAACAGGGGGCATTCAAACACAGGAAGGCAAAAACTGGAGTCACTCAAACATGGGGCACTATAACACAGGCAAACACAAACAAGTAGCACTCAAACACAGGTAGGCTCAAACAGGGAGCACTACATAGGGAAAACAAAAGGGAGGACTTAAACACAGGGAGGCACAAACAAGGGAAACTTAAACACATGAAAGCACAAACAGGGAGCACTTAAATAGATTCAGGCACAAAAAGGGAGCACTTAACACAGGCAAGCACCAACAGAGGGCACTCAAACACAGGAAGGCACAAACAGGGAACACCCAAACACAGGAAGGCATAAACAAGGAGCACTTAAGCACAGGTAGGACTTAAATAATAGGCAAGCAGAAACAGGGAGCACTTAAACAGAGGCAGGCACAGTCAGAGAGGGGGCAGTGAAAAATAGGGAATTTAAAAGGGGTGGATAGCCCTTACAAGGGGGAGAACAAAGGAAAAAAACGTGGATTTCAAGGGGGTTAAAAAGTCTTTCAATTATCTATAGCCACTAAATGCCAGTTCAAACCTTATAGTTTGAACCCAAAAGTGGAATTGGTGAGGTTTCAATCACCGAAACCTGTCTTTCACACAGTGTATTCTATGTGATAATGATAAAATACAAGAGAACTTACAATTTCTAGTAATATATATTTTAATTCATATTTTGAATAAAGAGCATTGTTAAAAACAAAAGAGAAATGAAATATGCTTTTTAATTTTAAAGAAATTAAAAATTTTACTAAATATTTTTGAAAAATTGAAATATATTTTAAATATTTTATTCGCATGGACATTATTGACATCGAGTTAACAAAAATAAAGGACAAATTTTCACTTTTCAAAACTCAAGGCTTTACTTTTGCAACTTATTTTATACCTACCCTTCTCGATAAATTTCTTGAGAAAAAAGAAAGAAAGAAAGAAAGAGAAGGATCCTTCTCAAGATTTAATTAATCCTGAGTGTGCTCAACTACTGAATACTACTGTAATTTTTTATTCTAAATTGTACATTTTTTCCAATAAATTCTTTCTTTCTTTCAAGAAAGATAATTAGTTTGTTTGTTACTATTTTAAGCTTATATATATATTTTTTTTTAATAAAACAGGGTTCTTGTTTTTATTTTTTTAGTAATTAATATTCTGATTTCTATAAAAGATAAAGATTATAGATAATTTTTAAATATGTAAGGTGTTAATAATAGTCTATTTTCTTTAAACTAAGTTATTTAGTTAAAATTTTTTTTTTAATTGTATTATTTTAAAATTTTAATTATTAAGTTTTAAAAGATTTCATTAGATTTGTACAAATTTATTTTTAATTTAAATAAACACATCTATCTACTTTTGATTAAGATTTTATATAGTTAACGATAAATTATTGTCATATTTTATTTTATATTGTCCACTAATTTGTATGATAATCTAATTTGCTAATTCATTTATTATGTAAATTATCATATCTTTGCGTGTAAAATTAATCTTTATATCTACTAATGATCCTTCTGTGGGATATCAATAATTATTAGGTGTACCAATAATGTTTACAGTGGTAACAATTTACGGGAGGTACCCATCATCTTTTCAGTACGAAATAATCTTTGAATAAACATGCAGGCACAAACAGGGGACATCTAAACACATTCAGTAACAAATGGAGCAATTAAACAGATTCAGTCACAAAAAGGTTGCACTTTAACACAAACAAGCACCAACAGGGGGCACTTAAGCCAACACAGGCAGGCATAAACAGGCAGCACTTAAACAACATTGAGGCACCAACAGGGAGCACTTAAACAGATTCAGGCACAAAAAGGGAGCACTTTAACACAGGCAAACACAAGCTGAAGGCACAATCAGGAAGCACTCAAGCATATACAGGCAAAAACAGGGAGCACTCATACACAGGCAGGAACGACGAGAACTCAATCAACAGGGAGCATCCAAACAAGGAGCACTTAAACACATGTAGGACTTAAACTTTAGTCAAGCAGAAACAGGGTTGACTTAAACACAGGCAGGCACTCAAACAGTGAGAACCCAACGCACGCAGGTACAAACAGGGTTGAATTAAACACAGGCAGGCACAAACAGGGAGCACTTAAACAGAGACAGGCACAAAAAGGGAGCACTTTAACACAGGCAAACACCAACATGGGGCATTCAAACACAAGCAGGCATAAACAGGAGGCACTCAAACATAGGGCACTATAACACAGGCAGACACAAACAAGGAGCACTCAAACACAAGCAGGCTCAAAAAGAGAGCACTCAAACACAGGCAGGCACAAACCGGGAGCACGACACATGGCAGGCACAAACAGGGTGGACTTAACCACATGCAGGAGCACTTAAACAGATTTAGGCACAAAAAGGGAACACTTAAACACAGGCAAGTACCAACAGAGGGCACTCAACGGGGGGGGGGCGGGGGGGCCCCGGGCCGGGCGGGCGGGGGGGGGGGGGGCAAACACACAGGCAGGCAAAATAGGGAGCACTCAAAACAGGCAGGCACAAATAAGGAGCACTCAAACACAGGCAGGAACAAGCAACGAGCACTCTATCAACAGGGAGCACCCAAACACAGGCAGGCACAAACAAGGAGCCTTTAAACACAGGTAGGACTTAAACAATAGTCAAGCAAAAACAAGGAGCACTTAAACAGAGGCAGGCACTCAAACAGGGGAACCCAACACACGCAGGCATAAACAGGGTTGACTTAAACACAGGCAGGCACAAACAGGGAGCACTTAAACAGAGACAGGCACAAAAAGGGAGCACTTTAACACAGGCAAACACCAACAGGGGGCATTCAAACACAAACAGGCATAAACAGGAGTCACTCAAACATGGGGCACTATAACCAGGAAGACACAAACAAGCAGCACTCAAACAAAGGCAGGCCCAAAAAGGGAGCACTCAAACACACGGAGAACTTAAACACAGGCTGGCACAAACAGGGAACACTTAAACACATGCAAGCACAAACAGGGAGCACTTAAACAGATTCAGGCACAAAAAGGGAGCACTTTAATACAGGAAGCACCAACAAAGGGCACTCAAACACAGGAAGGCACAAACAGGAAGCACATACAGGCAAAAACAGGGAGCACTCAAAGACAGGCAGGAACAAAAGACGAGCACTCAATTAACAGGAAGCACCCAAACACGGTCAGGCACAAACAAGGAGCACTTAAACAATAAGCAAGCAGAAACAGGGAGCACTTAAAAACTTGCAGGCTCAAAAATAGGGAGAACTCAACATACGCAAGCACAAACAATGTGGAATTAAACACAGGCAGGCACAAACAGCGAGCACTTAAACACAGGCAGGCACAAACAGGGAACACTTAAACACAGGCAGGTACAAACAGAGAGCACTCAAACACAGGCAGAAAAAACAAGGAGCACTAAATCAACAGGAAGCACCATAACACAGACAAACACAAACAAGGAGCACTCAAACACAGGCAGGCAAAACAGGGAGACTACCACATAGGGAACACTTAAACACAGGCAGGCACAAACAAGGGAACACTTAAACACATGCAAGCACAAACAGGGAACACTTAAACAGATTCAGGCACAAAAAGGGAGCACTTTAACACAGGCAAGCACCAACAGAGGGCACTCAAACACAGGAAGGCACAAACAGGAAGCACCCAAACACAGGAAGGCACAAACAAGGAGCACTTAAACAAAGGTAGGACTTAAACAATAGTCAAGCAGAAACAAGGAGCACTTAAACACAGGCAGGCACTCAAACAGAGAGGGGGGCGGTGAAAAATAGGGGAATTTAAAAAGGGGTGGATAGCCCTTACAAGGGGGAGAACAAAAGAAAAAACGGGATTTCAAGGGGGTTAAAAAGTCTTTCAATTTTTTCATCCATAGCCACTAAATGCCAGTTCAAACCTTATAGTTTGAACCCAAAAGTGGAATTGGTGAGGTTTCAATCACCGAAACCTGTCTTTCACACAGTGTATTCTATGTGATAATGATAAAATACAAGAGAACTTACAATTTCTAGTAATATATATTTTAATTCATATTTTGAATAAAGAGCATTGTTAAAAACAAAAGAGAATGAAATATGCTTTTTAATTTTAAAGAAATTAAAAATTTTACTAAATATTTTTGAAAAATTGAAATATATTTTAAATATTTTATTCGCATGGACATTATTGACATCGAGTTAACAAAAATAAAGGACAAATTTTCACTTTTCAAAACTCAAGGCTTTACTTTTGCAACTTATTTTATACCTACCCTTCTCAATAAACTTCTTGAGAAAAAAAGAAAGAAAGAAAGAAAGAGAAAGATCCTTCTCAAGCTTTAATTAATCTTGAGTGTGCTCAACTACTGAATACTACTGTAATTTTTTATTCTAAATTGTACATTTTTTCCAATAAATTCTTTCTTCTTTCAATAAAGATAATTAGTTTGTTTGTTACTATTTTAAGTTTATAATATATATTTTTTAATAAAACAGGGTTCTTTTTTTATTTTATTAGTAATTAATATTCTCATTTCTATAAAAGATAACCAATATAGATAATTTTTAAATATGTAAGGTGTTAATAGTCTATTTTCTTTAAACTAAGTTATTTAGTTAAAATTTTTTTCTTAATTGTATTATTTTAAAATTTTAATTATTAAGTTTTAAAAGATTTCATTAGATTTGTACAAATTTATTTTTAATTAAATAAACACATCTATCTACTTTTGATTAAGATTTTATATAGTTAACGATAAATTATTCTCATATTTTATTTTATATTGTCCACTAATTTGGATGATAATCTAATTTGCTAATTCATTTATTATGTAAATTATCATATTTTGCAGTGTAAAATTGATCTTTATATCTACTAATGATCCTTCTGTGGGATATCAATAATTATTAGGTGTACCAATAATGTTTACAGTGGTGACAATTTACGGGAGGTACCCATCATCTTTTCAGTACGAATAATCTTTGAATAAACATGCAGGCACAAACAGGGGACATCTAAACACATTCAAGAACAAATGGAGCAATTAAACAGATTCAGTCACAAAAAGGTTGCACTTTAACACAAACAAGCACCAACAGGGGGCACTTAAACACAGGCAGGCATAAACAGGCAGCACTTAAACAACATTGAGGCACCAACACGGAGCACTTAAACAGATTCAGGCACAAAAAGGGAGCACTTTAACACAGGCAAGCACAAGCTGAAGGCACTCAAACACAGGAAGGCACAATCAGGAAACACTCAAGCATATACAGGCAAAAACAGGGAGCACTCATACACAGGCAGGAACGACGAGTACTCAATCAACAGGGAGCATCCAAACAAGGAGCACTTAAACACATGTAGGACTTAAACTTTAGTCAAGCAGAAACAGGGTTGACTTAAACACAGGCAGGCACTCAAACAGTGAGAACCCAACGCACACAGGTACAAACAGGGTTGACTTAAAAACAGGGAGCACTTAAACAGAGACAGGCACAAAAAGGGAGCACTTTAACACAGGCAAACACCAACAGAGGGCATTCAAACACAAACAGGCATAAACAGGAGGCACTCAAACAGGGGCACTATAACCAAACACAAACAAGGACACTCAAACACAGGCAAGCCCAAAAAGGGAGCACTCAAACACAGGGAGAACTTAAACACAGGCTGGCACAAACAGGGAACACATACAAGCACAAACAGGGAGCATTTAAACAGATTCAGGCACAAAAAGGGAGCACTTTAATACAGGAAGCACCAACAAAGGGCACTCAAACACAGGAAGCACATACAGGCAAAAACGGAGCACTCAAACACAGGCAGGAACAAAAGACGAGCACTCAATTAACAGGAAGTACCCAAACACGGTCAGGCACAAACAAGGAGCACTTAAACAATAAGCCAGCAGAAACAGGGAGCACTTAAACACATGCAGGCTCTCAAATAGGGAGAACTCAACATACGCAAGCACAAACAAGGTGGGATTAAACACAGGCAGGCACAAACAGCGAGCACTTAGACACAGGCAGGCGCAAACAGGTAACACTCAAACGCAGGCAGTTACAAACAGAGAGTACTCAAACACAGGCATTAACAAATAACGAGCACTAAATCAACAGGCACATCCAAACACAGTCAGACACAAACAACGAGGCAGACACAAAAAAGGGAGCACTTAAACACAGGCAGGCACTCAAAAACAGGGAGCACCAGACATAGGCAGGCACAAACAGGGTGGACTTAACCACATGCAGGCACACTAGAACACTTAAACACATTGAGGCACCAAAAGGGAGCACTTAAACACAGTCAAGCACAAACAGAGGGCACTTTAACACAGGCAACACACACGAGGCACAATTAGGAAGCACTCAAAATACAGGCAAAAACAGGGAGCACTCAAACACAGGCAGGAACAACAACGAGCACTCAATCAACAGGGAGCACTCAAACACAGGCAGGCACAAACAAGGAGCACTTAAACACAGGTAGGACTTAAACTATAGTCAAGCAGAAACAAGGAGCACTTAAACACAGGCAGGCACTCAAACAGGGAGAACCCAACACACGCAGGCACAAACAGGGTTGACTTAAACACAGGCAGGCACAAACAGGGAGCACTTAAACAGAGACAGGCACAAAAAGGGAGCACTTTAACACAGGCAAACACCAACATGGGGCATTCAAACACAAGCAGGCATAAACAGGAGGCACTCAAACATGGGGCACTATAACACAGGCAGACACAAACAAGGAGCACTCAAACACAGGCAGGCTCAAAAAGGGAGCACTCAAACACAGCGAGCACCCGACACAGGCAGGCACAAACAGGGTGGACTTAACCACATGCAAGCACTTAAACAGATTTAGGCACAAAAAGGGAACACTTAAACACAGGCAAGTACCAACAGAGGGCACTCAAACACATACAGGCAAAATAGTGAGCACTCAAACACAGGCAGGAACAAACAACGAGCACTCTATCAACAGGGAGCACGCAAACACAGGCAGGCACAAACAAGGAGCCTTTAAACACAGGTAGAACTTAAACAATAGTCAAGCAAAAACAAGGAGCACTTAAACAGAGGCAGGCACTCAAACAGGGGAACCTAACACACGCAGGCACAAATAGGGTTGACTTAAACAAATTCAGGCACAAACAGGGAGCACTTAAACAGAGACAGGCACAAAAAGTGAGCACTTTAACACAGGCAAACACCAACAGGGGGCATTCAACCATAATCAGGCATAAACAGGAGGCACTCAAACATGGGACACTATAACACAGGCAGGTACAAACAAGGAGCACTCAAACACAGGCAGGCTCAAAAAGGGAGCACTCAAACACAGGGAGGACTTAAGCACAGGCTGGCACAAACAGGGAACACATACAAGCTCAAACAGGGAGCACTTAAACAGATTCAGGCACAAAAAGGGAGCACTTTAACACAGGAAGCACCAACAAAGGGCACTCAAACATAGGAAGGCACAAACAGGAAGCACATACAGGCAAAAACAGGGAGCACTCAAACACAGGCAGGAACAAACTACGAGCACTCTATCAACAGGGAGCACCCAAACCAAGGCAGGCACAAACAAGGAGCACTTAAACACAGGTAGGACTTAAAAAATAGTCAAGCAGAAACAAGGAGCACTTAAACATAGGCAGGCACTAAAACAGGGAGAACCCAACATACGCAGGCACAAATAGGGTTGAGTGAAACACAGTCAGGCACAAACAGGGAGTACTTAAACAGAGAAAGGCATAAAAAGGAGCACTTAAACAGAGACAGGCACAAAAAGGGAGCACTTTAACACAAGCAGGCATAAACAGGAGGCACTCAAACATGAGGCACTATAACACAAGCTGACACAAACAAAGAGCACTCAAACACAGGCAAGCTCAAAAAGGGAGCACTCAAACATAGGCAGGCACAAACAGGGAGGACTTAAACACAGGCTGGCACAAACAGGGAACACTTAAACACATGGAAGCTCAAACAGGGAGCACTTAAACAGATTCAGGCACAAAAAGGGAGCACTTTAATACAGGAAGCACCAACAAAGGGCACTCAAACACAGGAAGGCACAAACAGGAAGCACATACAGGCAAAAACAGGGAGCACTCAAACACAGGCAGGAACAAACGACGAGCACTCAATCAACAGGAAGCACCCAAACACGGGCAGGCACAAACAAGGAGCACTTAAACAATAAGCAAGCAGAAACAGGGAGCACTTAAAAACTTGCAGGCTCAAAAATAGGGAGAACTCAACATACGCAAGCACAAACAATGTGGAATTAAACACAGGCAGGCACAAACAGCGAGCACTTAGACACAGGCAGGCGCAAACAGGTAACACTCAAACGCAGGCAGTTACAAACAGAGAGCACTCAAACACAGGCATTAACAAACAACGAGCACTAAATCAACAGGAAGCATCCAAACACAGTCAGGCACAAACAACGAGGGCAAGGAGAGAAGGGAGCACTTAAACACAGGCAGGCACTCAAACACAGGCAGGCACAAACAGGGTGGACTTAACCACATGCAAGCACTTAAACAGATTTAGGCACAAAAAGGGAACACTTAAACACAGGCAAGTACCAACAGAGGGCACTCAAACACACATAGGCAAAATAGGGAGCACTCAAACACAGGCAGGAACAAACAACGAGCACTCTATCAACAGGGAGCACCCAAACACAGGCAGGCACAAACAAGGAACACTTAAACACAGGTAGGACTTAAACAATAGTCAAGCAGAAACAAGGAGCACTTAAACATAGGCAGGCACTCAAACAGGGAGAACCCAACACACGCAGGCACAAATAGGGTTGACTTAAACACAGGCAGGCACAAACAGGGAGCACTTAAACAGAGACAGGCACAAAAAGGGAGCACTTAAACAGAGACAGGCACAAAAAGGGAGCACTTAAACAGAGACAGGCACAAAAAGGGAGCACTTTAACACAGGCAAACACAAGCAAGCATAAACAGGAGGCACTCAAACATGGGGCACTATAACACAGGCAGACACAAACAAGGAGCACTCAAACACAAGCAGGCTCAAAAAGAGAGCACTCAAACACAGCGAGCACCCGACACTGGCAGGCACAAACAGGGTGGACTTAACCACATGCAAGCACTTAAACAGATTTAGGCACAAAAAGGGAACACTTAAACATAGGCAAGTACCAACAGAGGGCACTCAAACACATACAGGCAAAATAGGGAGCACTCAAACACAGGCAGGAACAACAACGAGCACTCTATCAACAGGGAGCACGCAAACACAGACAGGCACAAACAAGGAGCCTTTAAACACAGGTAGGACATAAACAATAGTCAAGCAAAAACAAGGAGCACTTAAACAGAGGCAGGCACTCAAACAGGGGAACCCAACACACGCAGGCACAAATAGGGTTGACTTAAACAAATTCAGGCACAAACAGGGAGCACTTAAACAGAGACAGGCACAAACAGGAAGCACTCAAACACAGGCAGGCACAAACAGGGAGGATTTAAACACAGGCAGGCACAAACAGGGAAAACTTAAACACATGCAAGCACAAACAGGTAGCACTTAAACAGATTCAGGCAGAAAAAGGGAGCACTTTAAAACATGTAAACACCTACAGGGGCCACACAAACACAGGAACGCACAAACAAGGAGGACACAAATACAGGCAGTCACAAACAGAAGGCACTCAAACAGAGGCAGGCACAAATATGGGGCACTCAAGCACGGACAGACATAAACAGGGAGCACTCAAACAACAGGAGGCACTCAAACAGAGGCAGGCACAAACATGGGGCACTATAACACAGGCAGTCACAAACAATGAGCACTCAAACACAGGAAGGCTCAAACAGGGAGCACTCAAACACAGGCAGGCACAAACAGGGTTGACTTAAACACAGGCAGGCGCAAAAAGGGAGCACTTTAACACAGGCAAGCACCAACAGGGGGCATTCAAAAACAAGCAGGCATAAACAGGAGGCACTCAAACATGGGGCACTATAACACAGGCAGACACAAACAAGGAGCACCCAAACACAGGCAGGCTCAAAAAGGGAGCACTCAATCACAGGTAGTCACTAACAGGGAGGACTTAAACACACGCTGGCACAAACAGGGAACACTTAAACACATGCAAGCTCAAACCCGGAGCACGTAAACAGATTCAGGCACAAAAAGGGAGCACTTTAACACAGGCAAGCACCAACAGAGGGCACTCAAACACAGGAAGGCACAAACAGGAAGCACATACAAGCAAAAACAGGGAGCACTCAAACACAGGCAGGAACAAACGACGAGCACTCAATCAACAGGAAGCACCCAAACACGGTCAGGCAGAAACAAGGAGCACTTAAACAATAAGCAAGCAGAAACAGGGAGCACTTAAAGACAGGCAGGCTCTCAAATAGGGAGAACCCAACATACGCAAGCACAAACAAGGTGGAATTAAACACAGACAGGCACAAAAAGCGAGCACTTAGACACAGGCAGGCGCAAACAGTTAACACTCAAACGCAGGCAGTTACAAACAGAGAGCACTCAAAAACAGGCATTAACAAACAACGAGCACAAAATCAAAAAGGAGCGTCCAAACACAGTCAGACACAAACAACGAGGGCAAGGAGAGAAGGGAGCACTTAAACACAGGCAGGTAGGCACAAACAGGGTGGACTTAACCACATGCAAGCACTTAAACAGATTTAGGCACAAAAAGGGAACACTTAAACACAGGCAAGTACCAACAGAGGGCACTCAAACACATAGGCAAAATAGGGAGCACTCAAACACAGGCAGGAACAAACAACGAGCACTCTATCCACAGGGAGCACCCAAACACACACAGGCACAAACAAGGAGCACTTAAACACAGGTAGGACTCAAGGAGTACTTAAACATAGGCAGGCACTCAAACAGGGAGAACCCAACACACGCAGGCACAAATAGGGTTGAGTGAAACACAGGCAGGCACAAACAGGGAGCACTTAAACAGAGACAGGCACAAAAAGGGACCACTTAATCAGAGACAGGCACAAAAAGGGAGCACTTTAACACAAGCAGGCATAAATAGGAGGCACTCAAACATGAGGCACTATAACAGGCAGACACAAACAACGAGCACTCAAACACAGGCAAGCTCAAAAAGGAAGCACTCAAACATAGGCAGGCACAAACAGGGAGGACTTAAACACAGGCTGGCACAAACAGGGAACACTTAAACACATGCAAGCTCAAACACGGAGCACTTAAACAGATTCAGCACAAAAAGGGAGCACTTTAACACAGGCTAGCACCAACAGAAGGCACTCAAACACAGGAAGCACATACAGGCAAAAACAGGGAGCACTCAAACAAAGGCAGGAACAAACGACGAGCACTCAATCAACAAGGAGCACCCAAACACGGTCAGGCACAAACAAGTGGCACTTAAACACAGGTAGGACTTAAACAATAACCAAGAAGAAACAGGGACCACTTAAACACAGGCAGGCAATCAAATAGGGAGAACTCAACATACGCAAGCACGAACAAGGTGGAATTAAACACAGGCAGGCACAAACAGCGAGCACTTAGACATAGGCAGGCGCAAACAGGTAACACTCAAACGCAGGCAGTTACAAACAGAGAGCACTCAAACACATGCATTAACAAATAACGAGCACTAAATCAACAGGCAGCATCCAAACACAGTCAGACACAAACAACGAGGGCAAGGAGAAAAGGGAGCACTTAAACACAGGCAGGCACTCAAACACAGGGAGCACCCGACACAGGAAGGCACAAACAGGGTGGACTTAACCACATGCAAGCACTTAAACATATTTAAGCACAAAAAGAGAACACTTAAACACAGGCAAGTACCAACAGAGGGCACTCAAACACACACAGGCAAAATAGGGAGCACTCAAACAAAGGTAGGAACAAACAACGAGCACTGTATCAACAGGGAGCACCCAAACACAGGCAGGCACAAACAAGGAGCACTTAAACACATGTAGGACTTAAACAATAGTCAAGCAGAAACAAGGAGCACTTAAACACAGGCAGGCACTCAAACAGGGAGAACCCAACACACGCAGGCACAAACAGGGTTGACTTAAACACAGGCAGGCACAAACAGGGAGCACTTAGACAGAGACAGGCACAAAAAGAGAGCACTTTAACACAGGCAAACACCAACAGGGGGCATTCAAACACAAGCAGGCATAAACAGGAGGCACTCAAACATGGGGCACTATAATACAAGCAGACAAACAAGGAGCACTCAAACACAGGCAGGCTCAAAAAGGGAGCACTCAAATACAGGGAGGACTTAAACACAGGCTGGCACAAACAGGGAACACATATAAGCTCAAACAGGGAGCACTTAAACAGATTCAGGCACAAAAAGGGAGCACTTTAACACAGGAAGCACCAACAAAGGGCACTCAAACAAAGGAAGGCACAAACAGGAAGCACATACAGGCAAAAACAGGGAGCACTCAAACACAAGCAGGAACAAACGACAAGCACTCAATCAACAGGAAACACCCAAACACGGTCAGGCACAAACAAGGAGCACTTAAACAATAAGCAAGCAGAAACATGGAGCACTTAAACACAGGCAGACTCTCAAATAGAGAGAACCCAACATATGCAAGCACAAACAAGAAGGAATTAAACACAGGCAGGCACAAACAGCAAGCACTTAGACAAAGGCTGGCGCAAATAGGTAACACTCAAACGCAGGCAGTTACAAACAGAGAGCACTCAAACACAGGCATTAACAAACAACGAGCACTCAATCAACAGGGAGCATCCAAACACAGTTAGACACAAACAACGAAGGCAAGGAGAAACAGGGAGCACTTAAACACAGGCAGACACTCAAAAAGGGAGAACCCAACACACGCAGGCACAAACAGGGTTGACTTAAACACTGGCAGGCACAAACCGAGAGCACTTAAACAGAGAAAGGCACAAGAAGGGAGCACTTTAACACAGCCAAACACCAACAGGGGGCATTCAAACACAAACAGGCATAAACAAAAGGGACTCAAACATTGGGGCACTACAACACCGGCAGACACAAACAAGGAGCACTCAAACACAGGCAGGCTCAAAAAGGGAGCACTCAAACACAGGAAGGCACAAACAGGGAGGACTTATACACAGGGTAGCACAAACAGGGAAGACTCTAACAGATGCAATCTGAAACAGGGAGCAATTAAACAGATTCAGGTACAAAAAGAGAGCACTTTAACACAGGCAAGCACAAACAGAGGGCACTCAAACACAGGAAGGCACAAACAGGAAGCACATACAGGCAAAAACAGAGAGCACTCAAACACAGGCAGGAACAAATGACGAGCACTCAATCAACAGGAAGCACCCTAACACGATCAGACACAAACAAGGAGCACTAAAACGCAGGTATGACTTAAACAATAAGCAAGCAGAAAACCCAACACACGCAGGCACAAACAGGGTTGACTTAAACACAGGCAGGCACAAACAGAGAGCACTTAAACAGAGAAAGGCACAAGAAGGGAGCACTTTAACACAGGCAAACACCAACATGGGGCATTCAAACACAAGCAGGCATAAACAAGAGGCACTCAAACATTGGGGCACTATAACACCGGCAGACACAAACAAGGAGCACTCAAACACAGGCAGCCTCAAAAAGGGAGCACTCAGACACAGGCAGGTACAAACAGGGAGGACTTAAACACAGGCTGGCACAAACAGGGAACACTTAAACAGATGCAATCTGAAACAGGGAGCACTTAAACAGATTCAGGCACAAAAAGGGAGCACTTTAACACAGGCAAGCACTAACAGAGGTCACTCAAACACAGGAAGGCACAAACAGGAAGCACATACAGGCAAAAACAGGGAGCACTCAAACACAGGCAGGAACAAATGACGAGCACTCACTCAACAGGGATCACGCAAACACTGTTAGGCACAAACAAGGAGCACTTAAACACAGATAGGACTTAAACAATAAGCCAGCAGAAACAGGGAGCACTTAAACACAGGCAAGCTCAAACAGGGAGAACCCAACATACGCAAGCACAATCAAGGTAGAATTAAACACAGGCAGGCACAAACAGGTAGCACTTAAACAGAGACAGGCACAAAAAAGGAACACTTTAACACACGTAAGCACCAACAGGGGGCATTCAAACACAGGAAGGCAAAAACAGGAGTCACTCAAACATGGGGCACTATAACACAGACAAACCCAAACAAGTAGCACTCAAACACAGGTAGGCTCAAACAGGGAGCATACATAGGGAAAACTTAAACACAGGGAGGCACAAACAAGGGAAACTTAAACACATGAAAGCACAAACAGGGAGCACTTAAATAGATTCAGGCACAAAAAGGGAGCACTTAACACAGGCAAGCACCAACAGAGGGCACTCAAACACAGGAAGGCACAAACAGGGAACACCCAAACACAGGAAGGCATAAACAAGTAGCACTTAACCACAGGTAGGACTTAAATAATAGGCAAGTAGAAACAGGGAGCACTTAAACAGAGGCAGGCACAGTCAGAGAGGGGGCAGTGAAAAATAGGGAATTTAAAAGGGGTGGATAGCCCTTACATGGGGGAGAACAAAAGAAAAAAACGTAATTTCAAGGGGGTTAAAAAGTCTTTCAATTATCTATAGCCACTAAATGCCAGTTCAAACCTTATAGTTTGAACCCAAAAGTGGAATTGGTGAGGTTTCAATCACCGAAACCTGTCTTTCACACAGTGTATTCTATGTGATAATGATAAAATACAAGAGAACTTACAATTTCTAGTAATATATATTTTAATTCATATTTTGAATAAAGAGCATTGTTAAAAACAAAAGAGAATGAAATATGCTTTTTAATTTTAAAGAAATTAAAAATTTTACTAAATATTTTTGAAAAATTGAAATATATTTTAAATATTTTATTCGCATGGACATTATTGACATCGAGTTAACAAAAATAAAGGACAAATTTTCACTTTTCAAAACTCAAGGCTTTACTTTTGCAACTTATTTTATACCTACCCTTCTCGATAAATTTCTTGAGAAAAAAAGAAAGAAAGAAAGAAAGAGAAAGATCCTTCTCAAGATTTAATTAATCCTGAGTGTGCTCAACTACTGAATACTACTGTAATTTTTTATTCTAAATTGTACATTTTTTCCAATAAATTCTTTCTTTCTTTCAAGAAAGATAATTAGTTTGTTTGTTACTATTTTAAGCTTATATATATATTTTTTTTTAATAAAACAGGGTTCTTGTTTTTATTTTTTTAGTAATTAATATTCTGATTTCTATAAAAGATAAAGATTATAGATAATTTTTAAATATGTAAGGTGTTAATAATAGTCTATTTTCTTTAAACTAAGTTATTTAGTTAAAATTTTTTTCTTAATTGTATTATTTTAAAATTTTAATTATTAAGTTTTAAAAGATTTCATTAGATTTGTACAAATTTATTTTTAATTTAAATAAACACATACTTTTGATTAAGATTTTATATAGTTAACGATAAATTATTGTCATATTTTATTTTATATTGTCCACTAATTTGTATGATAATCTAATTTGCTAATTCATTTATTATGTAAATTATCATATCTTTGCGTGTAAAATTAATCTTTATATCTACTAATGATCCTTCTGTGGGATATCAATAATTATTAGGTGTACCAATAATGTTTACAGTGGTAACAATTTACGGGAGGTACCCATCATCTTTTCAGTACGAATAATCTTTGAATAAACATGCAGGCACAAACAGGGGACATCTAAACACATTCAGTAACAAATGGAGCAATTAAACAGATTCAGTCACAAAAAGGTTGCACTTTAACACAAACAAGCACCAACAGGGGGCACTTAAACAACACAGGCAGGCATAAACAGGCAGCACTTAAACAACATTGAGGCACCAACAGGGAGCACTTAAACAGATTCAGGCACAAAAAGGGAGCACTTTAACACAGGCAAACACAAGCTGAAGGCACAATCAGGAAGCACTCAAGCATATACAGGCAAAAACAGGGAGCACTCATACACAGGCAGGAACGACGAGAACTCAATCAACAGGGAGCATCCGAACAAGGAGCACTTAAACACATGTAGGACTTAAACTTTAGTCAAGCAGAAACAGGGTTGACTTAAACACAGGCAGGCACTCAAACAGTGAGAACCCAACGCACGCAGGTACAAACAGGGTTGAATTAAACACAGGCAGGCACAAACAGGGAGCACTTAAACAGAGACAGGCACAAAAAGGGAGCACTTTAACACAGGCAAACACCAACATGGGGCATTCAAACACAAGCAGGCATAAACAGGAGGCACTCAAACATAGGGCACTATAACACAGGCAGACACAAACAAGGAGCACTCAAACACAAGCAGGCTCAAAAAGAGAGCACTCAAACACAGCGAGCACCCGACACTGGCAGGCACAAACAGGGTGGACTTAACCACATGCAAGCACTTAAACAGATTTAGGCACAAAAAGGGAACACTTAAACACAGGCAAGTACCAACAGAGGGCACTCAAACACACACAGGCAAAATAGGGAGCACTCAAACACAGGCAGGAACAAGCAACGAGCACTCTATCAACAGGGAGCACGCAAACACAGGCAGGCACAAACAAGGAGCCTTTAAACACAGGTAGGACTTAAACAATAGTCAAGCAAAAACAAGGAGCACTTAAACAGAGGCAGGCACTCAAACAGAGGAACCCAACACACGCAGGCATAAACAGGGTTGACTTAAACACAGGCAGGCACAAACAGGGAGCACTTAAACAGAGACAGGCACAAAAAGAGAGCACTTTAACACAGGCAAACACCAACAGGGGGCATTCAAACACAAACAGGCATAAACAGGAGTCACTCAAACATGGGGCACTATAGGAAGACAAACAAGCAGCACTCAAACAAAGGCAGGCCCAAAAAGGGAGCACTCAAACACACGGAGAACTTAAACACAGGCTGGCACAAACAGGGAACACATACAAGCTCAAACAGGGAGCACTTAAACAGATTCAGGCACAAAAACGGAGCACTTTAATACAGGAACACCAACAAAGGGCACTCAAACACAGGAAGGCACAAACAGGAAGCACATACAGGCAAAAACAGGGAGCATTCAAACACAGACAGGAACAAAAGACGAGCACTCAATTAACAGGAAGCACCCAAACACGGTCAGGCACAAACAAGGAGCACTTAAACAATAAGCAAGCAGAAACAGGGAGCACTTAAAAACTTGGCACCCAAATACAGGCAGGCACAAACAAGGAACACTTAAACAAAGGTAGGACTTAAACAATTGTCAAGCAGAAACAAGGAGCACTTAAACATAGGCAGGCACTCAAACAGGGAGAACCAAACACACGCAGGCACAAATAGGTTTGAGTGAAACACAGGCAGGCACAAACAGGGAGCACTTAAACAGAGACCGGCACAAAAAGGGAGCACTTAAACAGAGACAGGCACAAAAAGGGAGCACTTAAACAGAGACAGGCACAAAAAGGGAGCACTTAAACAGAGACAGGCACAAAAAGGGAGCACTTTAACACAGGCAAACACAAGCAAGCATAAACAGGAGGCACTCAAACATGAGGCACTATAACACAGGCAGACACAAACAAGGAGCACTCAAACACAGGCAAGCTCAAAAAGGGAGCACTCAAACACATGCAGGCACAAACAGGGAGGACTTAAACACAGGCTGACACAAACAGGGAACACTTAAACACATGCAAGCTCAAACAGGGAGCACTTAAACAGATTCAGCACAAAAAGGGAGCACTTAAACAGATTCAGCACAAAAAGGGAGCACTTTAACACAGGCTAGCACCAACAGAGGGCACTCAAACACAGGAAGCACATACAGGCAAAAACAGGGAGCACTCAAACAAAGGCAGAAACAAACGACGAGCACTAAATCAACAGGGAGTACCAAAACACGGTCAGGCACAAACAAGGGGCACTTAAACACAGGTAGGACTTAAACAATAAGCAAGAAGAAACAGGGACCACTTAAACACAGGTAGGCAATCAAATAGGGAGAACCCAACCCTAACGCAAGCACAAACAAAGTGCAATTAAACACAGGCAGACACAAACATCGAGCACTTAGACATAGGCAGGCGCAAACAGGTAACACTGAAACGCAGGCAGTTACAAACAGAGAGCACTCAAACACAGGCATTAACAAATAACGAGCACTAAATCAACAGGCAGCATCCAAACACAGTCAGACACAAACAACGAGGGCAAGGAGAAAAGGGAGCACTTAAACACAGGCAGGCACTCAAACAGAGGGAGCACCCGATACAGGCAGGCATAAATAGGGTGGACTTAACAACATGCAAGCACATAAACAGATTTAAGCACAAAAAGGGAACACTTAAACACAGGCAAGTACCAACAGAGGGCACTCAAACACACACAGGCAAAATAGGGAGCACTCAAACACAGGCAAAATAAGGAGCACTCAAACACAGGCAAGAACAAGCAACGAGCACTCTATCAACAGGTAGCACTCAAACACAGGCAGGCACAAACAAAGAGCACTTAAACACAGGTAGGACTTAAACAATAGTCAAGCAGAAACAAGGAACACTTAAACACAGGCGGGCACTCAAACAGGAAGAACCCAACACACGCAGGCACAAACAGGGTTGACTTAAACACAAACAGGGAGCACTTAAACAGAGACAGGCACAAAAAGGGAGCACTTTAACACAGGCAAACACCAAAAAGGGGGCATTCAAACACAAGCAGGCATAAACAGGAGGCACTCAAACATAGGGCACTATAACACAGGCAGACACAAACAAGGAGCACTCAAACACAAGCAGGCTCAAAAAGAGAGCACTCAAACACAGCGAGCACCCGACACTGGCAGGCACAAACAGGGTGGACTTAACCACATGCAAGCACTTAAACAGATTTAGGCACAAAAAGGGAACACTTAAACACAGGCAAGTACCAACAGAGGGCACTCAAACACACACAGTCAAAATAGGGAGCCCTCAAACACAGGCAGGAACATCAACGAGCACTCTATCAACAGGGAGCACGCAAACACAGGCAGGCACAAACAAGGAGCCTTTAAACACAGGTAGGACTTAAACAATAGTCAAGCAAAAACAAGGAGCACTTAAACAGAGGCAGGCATTCAAACAGGGGAACCCAACACACGCAGGCATAAACAGGGTTGACTTAAACACAGGCAGGCACAAACAGGGAGCACTTAAACAGAGACAGGCACAAAAAGAGAGCACTTTAACACAGGCAAACACCAACAGGGGGCATTCAAACACAAACAGGCATAAACAGGAGTCACTCAAACATGGGGCACTATAGGAAGACAAACAAGCAGCACTCAAACAAAGGCAGGCCCAAAAAGGGAGCACTCAAACACACGGAGAACTTAAACACAGGCTGGCACAAACAGGGAACACATACAAGCACAAACAGGGAGCACTTAAACAGATTCAGTCACAAAAAGGGAGAACTTTAATACAGGAAGCACCAACAAAGGGCACTCAAACACAGGAAGGCACAAACAGGAAGCACATACAGGCAAAAACAGAGAGCACTCAAACACAGGCATTAACAAACAATGAACACTAAATCAACAGGGAGCATCCAAACACAGTCAGGCACAAACAACGAGGGCAAGGAGAGAAGGGAGCAGTTAAACACAGGCAGGCACTCAAACACAGGCAGGCACAAACAGGGTGGACTTAACCAAATGCTAGCACTTAAACAGATTTAGGCACAAAAAGGGAACACTTAAACACAGGCAAGTACCAACAGAGGGCACTCAACACATAGGCAAAATAGGGAGCACTCAAACACAGGCAGGAACAAACAACGAGCACTCTATCAACAGGGAGCACCCAAATACAGGAAGGCACAAACAATGAACACTTAAACAAAGGTAGGACTTAAACAATTGTCAAGCAGAAACAAGGAGCACTTAAACATAGGCAGGCACTCAAACAGGGAGAACCAAACACACGCAGACACAAATAGGTTTGAGTGAAACACAGGCAGGCACAAACAGGGAGCACTTAAACAGAGACCGGCACAAAAAGGGAGCACTTAAACAGAGACAAGCACAAAAAGGGAGCACTTAAACAGAGACAGGCACAAAAAGGGAGCACTTAAACAGAGACAGGCACAAAAAGGGAGCACTTTAACACAGGCAAACACAAGCAAGCATAAACAGGAGGCACTCAAACATGAGGCACTATAACACAGGCAGACACAAACAAGGAGCACTCAAACACAGGCAAGCTCAAAAAGGGAGCACTCAAACACATGCAGGCACAAACAGGGAGGACTTAAACACACGCTGGCACAAACAGGGAACACTTAAACACATGCAAGCTCAAACCCGGAGCAATTAAACAGATTCAGGCACAAAAAGGGAGCACTTTAACACAGGAAAGCACCAACAGAGGGCACTCAAACACAGGAAGGCACAAACAGGAAGCACATACAAGCAAAAACAGGGGGCACTCAAATACAGCAGGAACAAACGACGAGCACTCAATCAACAGGAAGCACCCAAACACGGTCAAGCAAAAACAAGTAGCACTTAAACAATAAGCAAGCAGAAACAGGGAGCACTTAAACACATGCAGGCTCTCAAATAGGGAAAACTCAACATACGCAAGCACAAACAAGGTGGAATTAAACACAGGCAGGCACAAACAGCGAGCACTTAGACACAGGCAGGCGCAAACAGGTAACACTCAAACGCAGGCAGTTACAAACAGAGAGCACTCAAACACAGGCATTAACAAACAACGAGCACTAAATCAACAGGGAGCATCAAAACACAGTCAGGCACCAACAACGAGGGCAAGGAGAGAAGGGAGCACTTAAACACAGGCAGGCACTCAAACACAGGCAGGCCCAAACAGGGTGGACTTAACCACATGCAAGCACTTAAACAGATTTAGGCACAAAAAGGGAACACTTAAACACAGGCAAGTACCAACAGAGGGCACTCAAACACATAGGCAAAATAGGAAGCACTCAAACACAGGCAGGAACAAACAACGAGCACTCAAACACAGGCAGGCACAAACAAGGAGCACTTAAACACAGGTAGGACTTAAACAATAGTCAAGCAGAAACAAGGAGCACTTAAACATAGACAGGCACTCAAACAGGGAGAACCCAACACACGCAGGCACAAATAGGGTTGAGTGAAACAAAGGCAGGCACAAACAGGGAGCACTTAAACAGAGACGGGCACAAAAAGGAGCACTTAAACAGAAACAGACACAAAAAGGGAGCACTTAAATAGAGACAGGCACAAAAAGGGACCACTTTAACACAGGCAAACACAAGCAGGCATAAACAGGAGGCACTCAAACATGAGGCACTATAACACAGGCAGACACAAAGAAGGAGCACTCAAACACAGGCAAGCTCAAAAAGGGAGCACTCAAACACAGGCAGGCACAAACAGGGAGGACTTAAACACAGGCTAGCACAAACAGGGAACACTTAAACACATGCAAGCTCAAACAGGGAGCACTTAAACAGATTCAGCACAAAAAGGGAGCACTTTAACACAGGCTAGCACCAACAGAGGGCACTCAAACACAGGAAGCACATACAGGAAAAACAGGGAGCACTCAAACAAAGGCAGGAACAAACGACGAGCACTCAATCATCAGGGAGCACCCAAACACGCTCAGGCACAAACAAGGGGCATTTAAACACAGGTAGGACTTAAACAATAAGCAAGAAGAAACAGGGACCACTTAAACACAGGCAGGCAATCAAATAGGGAGAACCCAACATACGCAAGCACAAACAAGGTGGAATTAAACATAGGCAGGCACAAACAGCGAGCACTTAGACATAGGCAGGCGCAAACAGGTAACACTCAAACGCAAGCAGTTAAAAACAGAGAGCACTCAAACTCAGGCATTAACAAATAACGAGCACTAAATCAACAGACAGCATCCAAACACAGTCAGACAAAAACAACGATGGCAAGGAGAAAAGGAAGCAATTAAACACAGGCAGGCACTCAAAAACAGCGAGCACCCGACACAGTCAGGCACGAACAGTGTGGACTTAACCACATGCAAGATTAGGCACAAAAAAGGAACACTTAAACACAGGCAAGTACCAACAGAGGGCACTCAAACACACATAGGCAAAATAGGGAGCACTCAAACACAGGCAGGAACAAACAACGAGCACTCTATCAACAGGGAGCACACAAACACAAGCAGGCACAAACAAAGAGCACTTAAATACAGGTAGGACTTAAACAATAGTCAAGCAGAAACAATGAGCACTTAAACACAGGCAGGCACTCAAACAGAGAGAACCCAACACA